>QNUK01000161.1:1012500-1037500 GCA_013621035.1 Clarias magur | reverse complement strand
TTAGGACCATAAAAACCTCAGACCTATTTTGCACATGTTAGGATCCATTAAAGCTCTAAAAATGTCAACTCCCCAAGACTAATTGAAAGCATCAAATTAAAATTGTCTTGAGGGTATTCTCACATAATAATTAGTATTTAGGGTTACGCTTAAGAAGTTTTGAGTTTTAAAGACAGTCTGAAGACTATCTGCATGGCCCCTGGGAGAACACAACAGAAAAAATGCATCGTTACTAAAGTAAGTAATATACAGGATATATACAGGATATACAGGATGTAAGGCTGATACTCACCTGCTAGGGCCCTAGACAGATGAAACTTAATACATACTGTACTGTACTTTCTCTAAGAAGCCAGCAGCTTGAACACTCTTTACAGTTCTACCCAGTTCTAACATTATGTTTTAGCTGTTACTGTAGGTGCTAACTGATATACTATACCATACATCTCCACATGAGCTAACAGACCCCAACAGTCAGCTAAGTGGAGAATTTAGTCACAGACAGATGTGGCACCAGTGGAGGTTTTTTTTTTTCCAAATGGCAACAACAACAAAAAAGCACTCTGGAGTCCGGCTCGTGACACTTTGTAAAAGTCTAATGACTGAGTACATTATCTCTCCTAGACTGAGCAGGCCAGTGGCGCTTGACCTGATGCTGTGTGCCAGGAGTAATGAGTCTGTATTTAGAATGAACAATTGATGCACACACACATACACACACACACACACACACACACACACACACACACACACACACCCACACACAAGTATGCACGCAAATGTCCAAGCAGTCATTGTGTGCTTCGTGTATGAGGTGTGTGTGTGTGTATGTGTGTGCGTGTGCGTGTGTGTGTGTGTGCGTGTGTGTGCTTCGTGTATGAGGTGTGTGTGTGTGTATGTGTGTGCGTGTGCGTGTGTGTGTGTGTGTGCGTGTGTGTGCTTCGTGTATGAGGTGTGTGTGGGGGGGAGGGGTGGGGGGCTCACCTCATTAATAAGGAACTGTAGCTGCAGTACAGCCGCTCCGCTCTCATGCTGACAATAGCAGTCCACTCCTGGCCGTCCCAGACTGATGACATCATAGAGTTAAGTCAAAGCATTTAATGATAGATGGAATTATCTACATTTTGAGCCGTTTATAACATAATAAAATAACAGCCTTGTCAAGAATCTCAGCTTCAAGCTAATGGCTCTGGCCTTTACGACAATGCAATCTGAACATATTTAATTCCTGAATGATGCAGTGTGATGTGTGTCATTTACTGATGATCCTCATGACACCCAATTAGCATTTATCAGGTCACAGCGACCTTTAACAAAGAGTTAGAAGACTGGCTGTAGACAAAAGAATATATTTGTAGCTGAAGTAAAGCAGATAGAATATGGTGGTTGATGAGTGATGATTTAGGGCTGGTTTGTAGATGATGGGCCACTTTAAGAAAAGTGATGGTATGAAAGTTTTATTATAAAACACAGCTTCCTCTTTTAGGAGGCTAAGAATTAGTTGTCCATTTATACGAAACATACAGTATCAGTACAGGTATGAAGACAGAAATGCTTAAAGAATGGAGTGGGATGTCCATGTGTACATGTGTTTTTTTTAAGTGAAAGGGTTAAAAAAAATTGAATAATTAAGACGACACTTCAGGACCTCCAGAATCCGAGTTCGGTTCCCGCTTTGGGTCTGTGTTCCTGGAGTTTGCATGTTCTCTCTGTGCTTGGTGGGTTTCCTCTGGGTGCTCCGGTTTTCCTCCCACAATCCAAAGACATGCACATTAAGCTTACTGGCGTTCCCAAATTGCGCGTAGTGTGTGAATGTCATCCAGTCATCATTTATACCGCTTAATCCTGTATTCAGGGTCGTGGGGGCCTGGCCCAGGAGACTTAAGGCACATGGACAGGATGCCAATCCAGCACAGGGCACACACTCATTCATTCACTATGGGCAATTTGGGGACGCCAATTAACCTATTCTGCATGTCTTTGGTTTGTGTGAGGAAACTTAAGTAACCCCACCAAGTGCGGGGAAAACATGCAAACTCCATGCACACAGAGATGGGAATCGAACCTGGACCCTGGACGTTCAAGGTGACAGTGCTAACCACTAAGCCACCGTGCTACCTCGTACCATGTTCATAAAATGAAAATAAACAGAATGGTAAGCACCATTGGCCTCAACAGTCCCTAGTTAGACTATAGATGGATTAAATAAGAAGAAGAAGAAGAAGAAGAATAGTAACAGTATCGCATGCCTGCATATATAGAATCACATCTCAAAATATAAAAATAAAGGGAAAGCATAGCTTTCACTGCATAGCTTTCAAAGCATAGCTTTCGGAAGTTACACTGTTACTCCAATGTGTGTTACAACTTGTACCAACTGCCTGTGAAGAAGTCTAGAAACAGAAAGAAGAGCAAACCTTCAAAAACAGCGCAGTGCAGCCAGGATGTGAGCTTTTCTCTGAAAACAAACACAGTTTCTAGGTAAGAGTAAATTACCTTTCATAAAGCCCACAGGGATGGAAAAGAAGACTCTCTCTCTCTCTCTCTCTCTCGCTTTTATGTCAGAGGCACATACTGGAGGCTGCGGGTTAGTGAACCCAAACTAAACCCAAGTCCAAATAATGGTCACAGAACCTGAGAGAGAACATACAACAACACAAAGCAGCATAACAAAATTGATCTCTCCTGTTCAGCACTCAGCACATCAGCACAAATCTTTTCGTGTCGGAACACATTAAACGCAGCTCTACACTATCTGTCTATCTGTATTCGTACGGCTTCGCCTCCCCCCACCTCAACCGCACGGCTCTGGCGACACTGACGCATTTCCATTTCAAATGCTCTCAGCAGGTGATAAAACACCAAAGGCCTCAAACAAGGTCAGATCTCATCCAAAAATAAATAAATAAAAATCCCACACATGCATGGCTTCTCCATTGTCTGTGTGTGTGGGTATCTTGAATATTGAAAAGTACACTCAGTGCGTCTGTCATACGTGGGCAGAGTTTCAAGGACGTTCAAGAACAGAGCAATTAAACTTTCATCTGTCACACGCGCCTCCTTCGTTACAGCTTTCATTAAAGCCAGATAAAGGGGAAAAGAAAACGAGGCATCGATGTGCACCACTGACTGCATCACCTCCGAGTGCACTTATCACAATGCTAAGCTAATCGGTGCTAAATTGGGCTTTTTCTCCAAGTCTTTCCCAAATCTTTGAACGCTTCGGTTCAGTTTTCATAAACTTTCCAAAAAAAAAATAATGAAAGCATCATTTTTATTATTCATGCATTAGGGGGAAAATGACACAGATGAAGAGTGTCAGGATAAAGAGTATACCAGAGACAGAAGGATGGATGTGTTGGTGTTGTCGGTGAAGAATGTGCAGGAAGCAGAAGGAAAATTGTCCTGCATGCAAGATTGCACCTAAATTGCGTTTGGTTAAATTACCTTGACCAGCTCTAACACATGCTGGCATCAAACACACACACACACACACACACAGACACACACACACACACACGTGTTCGCTGAAGCTTCTTCAAATTCCTTTCACACGCACTAAGAGATTGAATTGAGCCCTTTGAAAACTTTATGATGATGAGCAAATCTTTACTCACAGTTCACCTCCTCTCTATAACTAGCAGCACTAGTACCAGAAACTAGTAGGCAGAAATACGGTGAGATAATGCAAGAGGTGAAGATTGAGGGGGAGGAGAAAGGCAAGAAAACTCTAAACCAAGCGGAGAGAAACGAAGAGACAGAGTGGAGGTGTGAAACGAAGCTGGTGGTGAATCAGACATCATAATAAAAAAAAAAATTTAAAACGAAAGGGACGGCAGAGTGGAATGAACGATTAACTATACAGGGTAACAATGAGACGGTGGGAGATTGAGAGGTGAGTCAGAGAAAGACATAAAGAAAACAGGTATATTTGACTCAGTGACTCAGAAAGAGTGGGAGCGAGCGCCGCCTAATGAGGTGCATGTCACAGAAGCTACACACACATCGCAGGTAGAGCAGTGACTCATTACAGTGTGTTTGACATGTTGCCTGATGTAGCACTTCTATAGCTGGGCTGCTATTAAGATGACTAACAGTGTCCCCCGAGGTTAAGATGTCGATCGAGGGTGACATCAGCGTTGGTTCGATATCCAGATCTGGCTAGAACGAGGCTTGCTTTGCTGTATGCTATTCCGGATACGATTCAGAATAGCAGGAATCAGGCAAAAGTTTTATTGCCAACTGCCTATTTTTCCCCTTTTAGATCCCTTAGCATTGTCCTACGGACACCCAAAACATGCTTTGTAACTAGAGAAGCTTGATGAAGACATTGTGGAGTACAGGTGTGTCACTACAGCTCATTCTTACCATATAAGCACTCACACTGTATAGTACATGCTGTGGTGCGATCAGTGAGTGTGCACGAGTATAGAGGGTGTGGTTTGACCTGGTTGCCATAGCAACGGCTCTGTGTGCACAGCTGATACACGCACAATGAATGTAGTGTGATCTCCTCCATTTACGGGAACGAGAAGGTCACCGTGCAGATTGTGAACCCAGGATATCTCGGGAACCGTTAGTGCTACAGCTTTAACTATTCAATCGTTTGAGAGAGGAGGCTTTGATTTAGCTTTGTGTGAAGTTTGGTGTGCATATTTCAATCATTGTGGTCACAGAAGCAATTTTAAAAGCATTCTTGTTCATGGTAGATGTTAAAGAAACTCATTATAGTGAGATCCTATGGGGGGAAAAAAATCTGTATTGTGTCACATCGCAAATAAACCAATCTGCTCCTTTTTTATCTTTTGGGAATATCTTTGGGTGTTTTTTTTTTTTAAAGGGGAAAAAGTAGAGTTATTTATTTATTTTTTGGGATTGACATGATTTCCAAATTAGCAGCCATTTTGGAGCTGTTTGACCAGAGATACGTTTCCTAGGGACATGGAAGCAAAGGGGTTTGGCTCAGGTCCCAAAAAATCTTTGTAACTCAATAGCAGTGCATGTTCCCCTTTAAAAGTACTTTTCTTTCCATTTCGCTTACAAGAGCAGGCTGATCGTGTTGATCAAAGTTTTGTGAAGGTCTGTGCAAAATTCAGGGCGATTTGGCTGTCTAGACAAAATCAGAAAAAAAATGTAAGTTTAGGAAAAACAGCGGCCTGTTTCCTTAGAAAAGTGTTAGCAAGCGATTACCTGCGGGAGAGGACTGGGGTCTAAGGGCACGCCTAGTAATAACCGAATCATTTTTGACATCAAACATCAACTCACAACGGGAAACAAAAGAGACGCTACTCATTATAGAAACCCAGATTCTGTGTATTGTGCAACTCAGCAAAGGGAAAAAAAACTCTACATCAGTACTCCCTTTCATAAGAAAGTTGACACCAAGGACACAACTCAAAAAAAAACCTTGTATTTGCATGCTGGAACCTGATAGGCTCTTACATTTTGTGATGCAACAACATGTCAAACACTAGCTCAGACGTACAATAACAGTATACTGTACGCTCATGAATGTATTTCTGTCAAACGGATTACACTAGCACAAGCAACATTTTTCATAAAGTATTATGTAACACTAAACACAATAAAAGTGATGACTGATGTTTTCGTCTTTGCTGGCCTTCACTCACACGATGGCTCTCCGAGGAGTTTTACCAGGTGTGCAAGCAGCAATCTGTCCTTCAACGTCAGTACAACAAAAGGAACGACTCTGCCGAGCATCAGCAACACAATTGTGGCGAAAGTCAAAAGTTTCCAGGTGTGCTCGTCACAAAGGGAGTTCAGAACCCAGACCCTTTACACCACCTCCCCAGTCAAGGAGACTCGAGAATAAGAATTGCATGTCCTGTAAAGCGTGCGAGCGAACCTCCAATGGCGTTCCATCTAGTGTAAATAAAAGATACAGCACCTCAGTTGAGTCATTCGGTGTGAAAAGATACAAAGAAATGAGTCATGCATAAGGCCCTAATGAAAGTGTGAATATGATACATGACCACGATATCGGAGGAGTACGCAGAAGGAGTGAAAGAACGTTAGCTGGAAATTAGTTAAGGGAAACAATTAGAATGTGTACGTGTGTTATTATTGTATTACTGTAAAATCTGTTAGTTTGCTATTTACCAAGTCAGCAGAAGTCAGTCTTCAAAACAAACAGACCCGTGACAGAGAATAGATCGAGAGGGAGAGAGAGAGAGAGAGAGAGAGAGAGAGGGAGAGAGCATTTGTTTCCCTTCTTGTGCATAAACATTGCTTTAGCTACTGTAGCTAATTAAAACGCCGAACATTGCTTTAGCCTGGCTCGATTGCACAGCAATCTGCTCTGTGCGAGTAGCCAGAGTTAGAGATGCACGTGTGCGTGTGTGTGTGCATGTGTGTGTGTGAGGGAGGGTGCGAGTTCAAGTGTGTGCATGACAGAGCGTGAGCATCTGTCTCCGAGCGAGTGCTGAGAGAGCGCCTGATCATGCGTGTTGACATTTCACTGCTATCTGTGTGATGGCAGCAGACAGTCAGAGCCATGCCCTGTTGCTTCGGCAGCCCGATTCCTCAAACAACCTCGCATAGTCTAATGAGTCTGATGAGAGCCTGGAACAACAGAAAGCTTGTAAATCAGAGTATCTAGGTACAGTATGTTCTCCCCTACCTAGCCATCACCAGTGCAAAAAAAAAAGAAAAAGGTCTAAATTCACTCGAGGCTCGGCGTGGAATCGCATGAAATGAAGGTGATCGCTGGAGAAAAACTGGAATCGACAGCAGTAAATTCAGCTTCAGTACGCTTCTGTAGTTCTTTGATTTGATAGATGAAATTCTTTTCTTCAGACCTGGTTCAGTGTATCCAACAGTACATTACTGTATGTCCAGGTGATGCTATCTAATGCTGCATTCACACTTTAAAAAAGCCACTCGTGCATTTGTTTCTGTCTGCTGCTTTTCAGAAAACTAAACTGCAAAATGAAATTCAAGCTCTTTTTACCTCCTGACCAGTCAAGTCTCGGATCGAGAAGCGAGACTCGACACTCTACAGAGTACTGAGTGACAGTAAACTGTGTAGGCTTGTTAGTGAATGAATGTACGGAGATTGTCAACAGGCTGAATTGAAAATATTTCTTCGTCGACAGGGATTAAAATCAATGCATTTTTCATTTTTGAAGCAGCAATGATATTTTTAAGTTCCCGATCCACATCCATGTCTTGAGTTGGAAACTGTTCAGAACGAAATGAAGGGTTTTAAAATCTATCCGTGTGTGTGCGCGCGCGGACATGCCCGGCCATGGATTGGCACAAAGCCAAAAAATATATACACTTCAGGAAAAGAAAAACATAAAAAAAATTATTTTAATGTATTGCTATTCATTATGTATTGTTATATATGATAATAGTATTAATATTATATCAGTATAATATACTGTACATCATACTTTAATATACATCATCATATGTTTCTTTTCCAGAAGTGTGTACACATGTGTTTTGGCTATATCTATATAATTAGTGTCAATATTATCATGTTAATGCATGTGATTAATCTACAAATTTTAACACATTACTAATTTAATTTTAAAAAATGTATCATATGACCTTAATGGCTTTCCATAATTGCAGCGTGGTTACGCGGCTGTGTGTGTGATAATGGCACGTTTAACGAGATGACTCAGGAAATGTCACCAGGCGGAAAAGTTGGAAAAGGCTGAAAGTTAAATTATAAAAAGCTTTTAGATGGAGGTTTGGATAAAACCAAAGTTGTCTGCTAGAGCTACCTCCCAGGGGAATTTTTTTAACGAGAAAATACACTGAACTGGTGGTTCCGGTGGCTAAGGCTCTTGGATGATGATCTTCAGATCCAGGTTCAAGCGCCACCATCAGTGGGTCACGATTTAACCACTACATGCAGTCTTGATCCCATATGAAAGATTTTAAGTTTCTTTTTGAGATAAGCTACTGTTTAAGATATTAAAAACTACATGATCTCGTTCCTCTAACCATGTGTTAACCATGTTATAATACCAATCTGAATATTTTAAAATTGTGATTAATCATGATTAATCACACTATGACTATGACTGTGATTAATTAGTTTACTTTTTCTTTTTTATTGATTGACAGCGCTAATAGTTTCCACAAGCTAGTCTTATCATAGGCCTTGGTTATGAATGAATTCAGTGTATTTAATCAGAAGCTTGTGCAGACCATCCTTCGCCTTAGAGAACACAGCTAGTGCCTGTCCAACGTCATATCTTCCTGTAGCGATTGATTAATCATGGATCAATCAATTTAGGAAAAAATTAAGCTATTACTCAGTTAAGAACCTCCTAAAGTGATTTTAAACATCTTCCAAGACAAGTTCCATTCATTTTTTTGTTCCCAGTAGAATTCCCAATCCCAGATCGCCAGTAATGCAATATGACTAAAAATATCAACCTAGCTATTTTCGGGATGTTCACCACTATGCAATGTGACATCCCACTCTGGTGCCACACACTCAAGTCACACAAGCAGCTCCACTTTTTAAGGCAAAAAAATCTCCTCAATCCTATAGGTAGAACAGTCTTTTTTAATATACTCAGATTAGCCCAAATATAAACGCACAGATTATTCAATATTACCAATATTGTGTTGGTTCCCATTATTCTGCTTGGGCCAGCTCTGTCCTATTGGGGCACGACTCAACAAGACCTCTAAAGGTGTGCTCCAGGCTCTGGCACCAGGACATTATCAATGGATGCTTTGGGTGCTGTGGTTTGCGGGGTGGGGCCTCAGTGGATCGGACTTGCATGGATGCCCGGTCGGATCGGGATCTGGGGAATTTGGAGGCCAGAACTGGGAACTCTTTGAAAGCTACACTCCAAATGTGGCATTCTATGATGCATTGGGTATACTGATATCTTTCTTTCATTGACTTCTCTTAACAATTTGTGCTACATTGTCTTTATAGGATCAGACTGCACTTTTGGTACCCACAGGAATAAACGAGCCTTTGGTGCCCATGATCATGTTATTGGTATATAATTACTAATAAATGATCGATATCAATCAATCAAAGTGTTGTGTCTTATCGCTAAATATAATCTAGGTTGCAAGCTAGACTGGTTAGATGGAGCTAGTTTGGATTGTTAAGAATGTTCTTACAGTTCGTGTATCGGTATCATGTGAGTCATTTCAGAGCTAAAGCTAATTAAGGAGCAGCTAAAGTATTGACTAATTCACTTTTATTCATTAAAGTCATAAATTTTTTGAAACGCTTGTTTTGTGGAAATTGTATTTTAAAATCATGATGTTATGGTACGTAGCATATACAGAGTGCAGTAGGTGAATTGATCACCACATGGTTTTTCACCCATGTTGGGTTTTCTTTATTTAATGTAAGGAGTTTGTGGCTTATCCACATCGAGTTCAGTCTTGAAGATGGATTTAAACAGGACGAGACCATTTAAATATGTTTTTGCTCATTTCTCTACATTACATTTTTGAAAACCCATTGAAAATATATATTTCACTCATACTGTAGTGTGACTACTCTCGTTTACTGGATGATCAGCGTTGCGTTGCTGCGGCGACAAAGGTCATTTAGTTGTGGTGCCGCAGTAAGCGCTAGCGTCGGATATTCCGGCCCTATGCTAACGAAGTCATCATAAGCGAGATGATTAATGTAGATTAACACTTCCCCCCCTGTTGTATTATGCTAATTCCACCTTGGAGTGTGATTCGGAGTGTGTGTGTTTATTGTTGTACCCGGCTGAATTAGCATGCATTAGCTTTCCCCAGGTGATCTGCATATCTCTTCATTATCATAAACCATGAATGGTGCTGGAACACTTACAGACCACCGCTGTGTGCTGGAACGGCAAAAGCAAAACTTCACTGCTCCACCGCTGACGCTAATGATGCAGCGGATCTGATCGTTAAACAGTTCATTGTTGTGTGTAACCGCCTGGTTTTAACTGACAAAATCTAACATCAGTACTGTTCATGAAGAAAAAGAAAGCGGTATTCAAAAAAAAAAAAGTGAAAAATTTGTCAATTAACATTTTTTTCCATAGTGGTCCTTGAAGGAAATCCTCAGGTAGAGTTGAGGCTTAGACATGTGGATCGTCATAATCAACGTTGAATTCGGGGGTCTGACTCCATTTCCCAGAGCGTACCTCTGGCAACAAACATGACTACCATGGACATCAATTCCCAGATTACTGATTACACACATCTGGAATCAATCATCACCACACTACAAGCACGTTCCCAAGACAGACATTTAACTAAGCATTCGTTCGTGACTGTTGACGCATCCGACAGACCAAGCCTTTCTGTCATGTTTGCTCACTCGAACTCCAGTTTTGCCCCTTGTGTGTCTCATATCCTGATAATAGTCTCATCCTCTAAATACCTGCTTGTCCATCACCTGACTCTTTGCCTGATTTTGTCTTGAGTTCTGATATTGTGCTTTAAATGTGCCAGTCACTACTTAATTAAAGCATTCACCACGACCATCGCCATCCCTGCCCCCTGACAAAGCTAGGCTTGAAACATTTTATTAAGACATGAAGTAACCTACACGCAATCCTCACTGTCTAACTGATCACGATCCTCCTCTCTCTCTCTCTCTCTCTCTTCCTCTTGTAAATTATTAAACACATGGTCAATGTGCTGAGTCTAATTCAAGAACCGAGCTTTCTGAATTCCTTAGCTAAACCTCTTATCTACATTTTTCAAGGACAAAAGTGGAAATTTGCACAGTAAAAAAGAAAAAAAAAGCCAAATAGTTTTCACACCAGCCTGATATATTTGCACTGAGCAGGGGAACCCAGGGCACATCTATTAGTCTACAGTGATGACAAAAGACCTAATGCAAACTGTATTTTACAACCCAGCTACCATGTTATTCACAATGTAGCTGACGTGATTTATTATTGATTTATACTGTTACATTTTTTTTTTACGATTTTCCTATTTGTACCAAAGGACTTAATGTTCAGGACATGTTTTTTGTTTTTTTTTTAGTTTTTTTTAATGCAGCATGGAATTTCAGCTTGGAGCTTCAACATGCTGCTTAAACTATAATTTCATTCATTCAAATGCGAGATTAAACAAGCGTTGAACACTCACTCACTCATCGTCTATACCGCGTAATCCTGTATTTAGGGTCACGGGGCCTTGGAGCTTAAACCAGGAGACTTAGGACTGTGGGAGGAAACCAACGTACCCGGAGGACACCTACCAAGCACGGGGAGAACATGCGAACTCCATGCACACAGAGATGGTAATCGACCCTGGACCCTTCGAGGTGCAAGGCGACAGTGCTAACCACTACACCACCGTGCCACCAGCCTTGAACACATGACTTCTTAAAGGCATAACGAAGGAAATCGTAGCATCATAGCTAATGTTAGCCATGAACAAATCCGTGAGGTGAGTGATGAACCTGTCGGCATGTTGGCAAAAGCTCACACTCACGTTACATAGCGGTAATGAAGCATTGAACACAACACAGACCTTCAGAGGCAATTCTTTACGACTTTGAAGCAATTATTATCGAGTTAAGGTGTTTTTTTTTTTTTTAAAGATGTGGTTCCTTGCTGAAAGTGATTGTGTGACTGGTTTTGAATGTGGGTTTCAGAAGACGATTGCTCTCTCCTCAGTACTGCAGACCATACAGGTACTTTCACCCATGCTGACCATGACCATGACCAACATTTAGTGTACTGTAATTAACGGTTAGTAAAAAAGCTGAAATGCAGAGTGATGCATATAGTTAAACATTCCAGCGCTGTTACCATCCATTATCAGCACTGCTGGAAAGCCTCTCGTCCAATCAGAGTCAGAAATAACTGCTGTATAATGTACTGTAATATGCAGTTATTTACATCCCTGCCAACAGTCTCAGTCGCACTTATCTCAACAAGGTACTAATTTGTGATGCTTTAGTGTAGAAGTATGCAGTATTGATCTGGCTTGCATTTGTCTATCAGTGGGAGGTGTCATCACCTTGGTCCAGACACACTACGCCTGGGCTTTTAATTCTGCTCAGTAATTAGCCCACTGCTTCACACTGCAGCCCTGAGAATCCAGCAGCTGTTGTTCAGGGCCGAACCGACTCTGATAAATGACCTCAACCACTCTTCGACACATGCACATACTGTACAGTATACACGCAGGCAAACACAGATACGTACACACTCGGCAGGTTGCCAGACAAGCAAAAGAAAGCAGAGAAAAAGGAAGGGTGGAGGAAGAGCCGTGAGCTGTGGCTTATGTCAGAATCTAATAATAAAAGACAATGCAGAGGGACGGAGCGCAGGTGGTCTTGATGGGAAATTACAAAGCCTAAATGCACAGCGCGAGGGAGCTGGGTTATTGATAGAATCTCTCGCGGCTGTTTCCGAACCACTTTCTGCGAACCAGTTTCTTGCTGAGGCACGCCTGCCGGAGTGGCCCGCCCTGCTCCTTCAGCTGCCTGACATTTTCATGGTTCACTTCACACGGAAAGGCCGACAATCGCGATAAAGAGCCAGGCGTCATTTACGTGCAGCAGTCGGTGACGGCTGGCAGTTGGTTGAGATGCGCTCCATTGTTCGTTGGGTTTATAAACTGGTTTTGCATAACAGACAATGACTGACGTGTGCTGCCTGCTCGCGCGTGGTTGTGCGTGGGCTCGTTCAGGCCTGTGCTTTTATTTTTCCATCCGCATCTGTGGATTTTGGCTAAAACTAGTGATTATCATGCGATTGCGATTACATCTCTTCAATACATTTTTTTTTCTTTCAACTGTTTCAACTGTTTTTGCATTTAAAAAAAAAATCATTTTCAAATGTTTAAAACTGCTTAGATTTAGATTTTGTTAAAATTATAGCTCGAGTTTGGCGCTTGGCTTGGTACTGTAATTGAATTATCTTAGGATAAACTAGTACGGCTTTGGACATGGAAGAAAAAAATAAATAAGATCACTGTCATTAAAGACTCAGTAACCCTTTAAATTTCCATCTGCCCCCCCCTTATCAGTGCATCTCACCCATATACTTCAGGGATGCTGTATATGGGGCTTGGCATGTCACACGCTGGGTAAATATCAGTGTTTGTCGGCCATGCTTCATTTAATGAAGACGAGCTGAAATGCATAACTGATGCTCGGGGTTAGACAGGCGGCATGATGAGAGCTATGGGGCGAGAGAGATGGCGAGAGAGACAGAGAGAGTGGTGCATGGGAGAGACCAGGCCTGATCAGTGAATCCAGTATACAGTAGCTGGCTATTAGCATAGAACATGGAATTTACTGGCAGAGAAATATGATCAATTTTACCACTAAATATGATAAAAATGTTACCACTAAATGACAGTACACAGTACAGGAAAGAGGGGAGAGAAGCCGCCTGCCAAAACCCACTTTCAAAACCAGTCATTGTAGAACTTTCAGCAAGAAAACACATTTGATAATGTTATTTTATCTCGTAAAAAAAAAAAAAAAACATAATTCAAACATAATTGCTTCTACGTTGCTCCTCTGAATCATCTCTGTTGTGTTTTGACCTTTAATTACTGTTAGTTAAAATGAGCATAATTTCTCATGCCCCTGCTTTGTTCATGGCTAACATGGTTAGAGTTCTCCAACGCCTAAACAATGTGTTTGTGAAACAAGGGAATTTTCCATTTCATGCTACTGTATTTGGGATGCAACCCTGGAACAGGGAGGCTTTTGTAAAGTAAGTAAAGACATAAAGAAAAACTTTCAGATTTAGAAGACTGTCCAACACATTTACATTTAGCAGACACTCTTATCCGGAGCAACATTATCTCATTATACTGTACATCTGAGCAAGTGAGGATTAAGGGGGGTACTCAAGGGCCCAACAGTGGTGGTTGTGGGGTTTGAACCAGGAACCTTCTGAACCATAGGCCACTGCCTTAACCACTGAGCCCCTCCATGTTATTTATTTTTTTTTCCTCTTCAACCTTTTGGCTAAATAGTATCGGCAAGAATTTAAAACTATTTTCGCCTCATGAATATTCTAAAGGATATGAGGAACGTCACATGGTAAAAGGGAACATCATAACCATGTCACTCTATGTCTCTATCTCTATTTTGTTACAGTGTTCCTCAAGCGGCAGGCATCCTAATCCCTTCACTCTAATCCCCGGCTGAGCACACACCTGTGTGTCCCAGATAAAGAACGATGTCGTCCTGCTGTTCGGCAATGCCGCGCTCACTTCCTTTCCCCAGTCTTCATGCAGCCACCCCCGCGCGCAACCACGCTTCCCAGGAGGTGAACATTTTGGGTTCAGTGTTATCCTGTCAGTCTCCAGCTGGTGGCGGGACAGCGAGGTGACGGGCTGCAATTACCCGGAGTAGGATGCTATCATTACCCGTGCAACAGAAAGGAACGTGAGTCATGATGAAAGAGGAGTGGAGGGGTAAAAAAAAGAGAGAGAGAGAGACGGATGCAGGATCAGGCCAAATCTCTGTCCAGGCAGTTTGAGTAGTTAGGATGGAAATTGCTAAGGGGTATAGAGAATCGGTTAATTACTCTGTTGGCAGAAATACAGTTTTTGTTAAGTTTGGACTCATAAAGTATGTGGCTGTGTGTGTCCTTCCACGTGCTCCTGTGTATGTGTGTGTGTGTGTGTGTGTGTGTGTGTGTGTGTGTGTGTGTGTGTGTGGATGGTCAAGATTTGCAGTACGAAGCTGTGAGCATAATTGAGATTTTCACACTTCTATTCTACTCCTCCCTTTCGATTTGCACCCCCTCTCTCTCTCTTTTTCACTCGCTGTCTGTCTCTTAGTCAATCTGAAGATTTTTTTTTTTTTTTTTTTCAAAAATGAGCAATTTGCTCTGCCTGGTCCCAAATCAATTACTAACCCCTCAGGCCTTTCTTTGGCTGCAGCAAGAAACAACTTTCTGGGAGGCGGAGTTTTAGGTCTGGCCTTAATCGAAACCAAGCTGTTCATCATGTCATTAATATGGACTTGTGAAAAAAGATTACAGGACAAGTAAGAAAAATAACAAGAAGAAAAAGAAGAAGATGAAGGAAATGTATCCCCTCTGTCAGTTTAGTCTTTCCAGTTCACCTCCCACCATCCAGCTCTCCCCTATCATACAACAGCTTGTAAACAGCGCGAGCAAAGACTAACACATGCTTTCTCCGAGAGACACCGATCCAACAAACACCCTCAGAGGAAACATGACACACTCGGAGGAAAGCCCTATCCACCCTGTTCCACATGCATGCGATCCCTGATCGGACAGTGTCCGAAACATACCGTACAGTAGGGTGTGCCGTCCGTCCCAATTCGGCTTTTGTGCTGGAGCTATCCTCGTCCACACCACGCACTAATTATACACTATTCACCTTCATTCTGATGTGTTTAAACCTTGGTGAGACAGGCAGCATGATGGATGTGCAGTGCAGTGATTTTTTTATTTATTTTTTTAATCTATCATCTAAGATGAAAGCCTAGAAATGGCAGTGCAAAAATATCTGTGCTTGAGCCACCCCTGAGCTCTTCATAATAAATGAAATGATGTGGATTAAATTAAATGAATGAAATGGGAACACATGTTTTACTGCAAAGTGCGTAAAGATACAGTTTATAAAATAAAAGATTATTTGTTTATGTACCGTAACAACCTCAGCAGCAACCACGTTTCCTCTCTCGTCCGTTCCAAGCACTCAGCATTCAGCATCACCAGTATTAATCATCCCTCATCATCTGCGCCTGCTTCTCACTGGTTCATGTCGATGGGTTTTTTTTTTTTATGCTTAAACATTTCATAGGTCACTGTGTGGCTTAACAAACAAACAAACAAACAAACCAACAAAAAAACATTCCTCTGAAACTGCTCATGTACGGGGACTGGACTGAAAAAGAGAGGAGGCCTGGAGAACTATTCCTTAAGACTACATTAAAAGTCATTCATAAAATTATAATAATAAAGCAAAATATGAAGGATTTTGCATGAAATGGCTCGGAAACTTTGCACAGTACTGTATACTGTATGTCCACAGACCAATAACAGAAACACATATATACAGTACAGTAAAAAGGGAAAAACTAAAGAGAGGGTGAAAAAAGAGAAAGCGGGAATCCGATGCACATCTGTACACACAGATGTGTCAACCAAGCTGACGCACCACAAGCACGGCACGGATTTCATCCTCATCCCATAGACGTGTAGAGACACAGAGATGAGCGTAGCTAAGTTTGATGTAATTACTGCCAGGAAGAATGCAGAGTGATGGATGAGGAGAAGAGAAAAGCAGCAGTGGCATTCACACGCTTCGTTCTGCTGATTCGTAAACCAGGCATGAAAAAAAATATGAATATGCATCTTTTCTTTATTTCTGACTACGTCTCTCTCACACACTCTCTACATCATAAATCTCACAAACAACAAACACCCACACACACACACACACACACACACACACACACACACACACACACACACACACACACACACACACACACACACACGCACACACACACACCCACACACCCAGCTCTCTGATCATACCCTCGGCTTCCACTCCGCACTCGGTATTACACACTAAATATTCATTTTCCTTCAGCATCTCATCTGCATGCTAATACTGACAACAAAGAGCAGATTAATATGCATCAATGACGGACCCTCTCTCATAAATCGTTTCAATTTCCTTATAACAATGAATGACATTTGGCACCTGCTGCTAACGCAATCACGCCTCCATCTCCAATCGTGAAATTAATCTCATATGAAATTAGTCTTTAGAGATTTAAACCACAAAGAGAATACGAGATAATCATCTGTGTCGTTGTGTTTGCAAAAAAGTACTTATTCATTTATTTATTATTCATCCGCTCCCTGTAGGGTATCGCTGCTGTTGTTTTTGTTGTTCTTGTTGCTCTTGTTTTTGTTTTGTTTTTTTTTTGTTTTTTTTTGTTTTTTTATGGGCATATGTGTGCGTCAGAGTATACACGAACACCGCACATCTGGGTATTGAAACATTCAGAGACACTTTCCTTGACCTTTCATCATAAGACAGAGATGAGTTCGTTCGAAGCACAATATGTCGGTTTTCATGGCAGCTAAAGTAACTGAGAGTTTACTGTACGTAACAGTTTCTATTGTTAGAGATTCTCTGTAAAACATTCCTGGTTTTGATTTTTTTTTTTTTAATAAAATGCATGGCGGCACGGTGGTGTAGTGGTTGGCACTGTCGCCTTGCACCGCCAGGGTCGATTCCCGTCTCTGTGTGCATGGAGTTTGCATGTTCTCTCTGTGCTTGGTGGGTTTCCTCCGGGTACTCCGGTTTCCTCCCACCGTCCAAAGACATGTAGGTTAGACTAATTGGCGTTCCCAAATTGCCCGTAGTGTGTGAATGAGTGAGTGTATGTGTGTGTGTCTGTGCCCTGCGATGGATTGGCACCCTGTCCAGGGTGTACCCTGCCATGTGCCCTAAGTCTCCTGGGATAGGCTCCAGGCCCCCCGTGACCCTGAATACAGGATTAAGCGGTATAGATGATGAGTGAGTGTAATAAAATGCATTATAAAAGAATCATAAAATTGTCCCTTCACTCTATAGTTGATGTGTTTTTTTATCGACAAAATTAACAGCATGTGCCATTTCCCACAGGCAAGATTTATAAACAACCTTTACAAAATTGAAATGAACAGTAGTATCCAAAGATACTGAAAAAAGATCAAAAAAGATTTGTTTATTGATTGATTGATTGATTGATTGATTTTTACAGAATGTAGAAATAAACTGCCTGGCCAAAAAAGTCTCAATTTTCAGAGCAAGCAAAGAAAACAACTAAGGAAATTTGAAACTATTGGGCGAGAATCCTTCAATACTTTATCCATAAACCTGGAAGGATAGCGCTGAACCATCAACTTAGTGGAAGGAAATGTGGTATGGAAATAAAATCATGAATGGAGATCACTTAAACACTTGGTAAAGTTGCATGGTAAAAAAAAAATAATAATAATCTACAGTAAAAACCAGAGCTGTTTAATAGTGGAAGTAAGAGCATTTCCATAGACACACAGTGTGATGAAAACGGGGACTAAATTGGGACTAAACACTTGTGTGGCCATAAGAAAATGACTGTTGAAAAAAGGCTTGAATTAACTAGGGAGCATAAAGATTGGACTTTGGACCAATGGAAAAAGGTCATGTAGTCTGATGACTCCAGAGTGACCCTATACCACAGTTTCAATTGTACTGAATGTAAAAGGGAAAGTGCATGAAGTCATGCATCCATCATGCATAGTGTTACAGTATAATCTAGGGTTGCTTCATTGGTCAGGTCCAGGCTCAGCACCATCATCAGGCAATAAAATGAAGTCAGCTGACGACCTGAATGTACTGAATGACCAGGGTGTCACACCAACAACAAGTTTTTCTTCCCTGATGGCACGGGTATACTCCAGGACTCCAGAAAATGTGAAAGAGTGGGTCTGGGAGCTTGAGGATTCATTTTCACGCAAGAACGGACACCACATTGTGTCGAAGCTAAAGGTGACGAAATGAAATCTTTTGAAATTTTTTGGCCAGGCAGTGTAGTAAGGGTTTATCATTTGCAAATTTCACAAAAAGCAGCAGCTTGTCTCACATCGTCACTCGTCAAGGAGTAAAAATGAACTCTGACGAATTGCCGGCATGTAATATTAAAAATGCTGTCAATCATCTCCTAAGCTTTTTGGGAGCTCGTCCGATCATCACACAGGATCCCGGCGCCGGGGCCAAGCCCCCTCTCTGTTCACTCCCAGAAAAGCCGAGCGTCCAGATGCAATGCAATAAATGCACATTATCCAACAAATGTCTAGCGTTTGTTTAATGAAATCAAAGCATATTCCTGTTAAACCTGGGCTTCAATGGGTTTAAAACTGCTGCACATGCAATCATGAGAAGAAAAAAAAAAGAAACAGACTGTATACTGTACAGTACATGATAATAAGGTCTAACATTAAGCCACTGCTAACGGTTGAGCTGGTGCACGTGAAATGTTAACCTTCAAGACTTCCTACTATCTGTACTTGACTACAGTTTTTTGTGAACTTTCAGAGGAGCCCAGGATTCCCTTGTAGTCTACGGCCGGTCGCCTCCGCTTCACTCGAAATGCACCGTGTTCGGAATTCTCAACTCTACAGTATGTTGCTGAATTAAGCACCATGCACCACGACAGCAGGTGGAGGAAGCAGATGTTTTGCTATCTGACACATCAACAGCTGTGCATTTTCCATCTGACTCCATTCGGAGCACACACACCCGCACACGGAGCCATGTTTCATGGCACGAGACCAAGTTAATATCAAAGACAGTGTGGATCGCGCCATTCTGTAGCATACCCGAAGCGGTGCCGCATGCCTGTGGGACGCTTGTAGCTACACAAATCTTTTCTGTGAATGGACATTCTGGTGTGTGTACAGTATGTGTATGTGCTTAGTATGAACATCTCATTGCCCTGTGGGACAGAAATGACTTTGGATACGATTTCTGCATCGTCTCTTTAATATATAGTGTAGTTTAACTTCCTACAAGCTAGCGCTAGATTCTTTTTGCTTTACCATCCCTTTCTTTCCACTCTTGCCTACTATACTCTCTCGGGTTTCTTTTTTATTTCTTCTCCTTTCTACACACAGACACACACACACACACACACACACACACACACAGATTGCTGCAGCAAGTTAGGCGAGCCAAGTACCTCCCTTTTACCTCACTGCAACCCCTCCTTTCCTCTATTTCCCTTGGTCTTTCTCTCTTAGCCATCAGGAGATATTGATTTTGGAGCCTAGTGTCCTTTTTTTAGCATCGTAACCAGCAAGCAGATAAGAGCAATGGGCTAAAGAGGCGAAATGGAAAGCAGCAGGGGGGCTTTCTCAAGGACTGAACAAGGACTTATTGTGCAAATGTCACATTTTCCACGCAGGTTTAAACGAGTTCGGCTAAAACATCATCCTTTTATGAAAAAAAAAAATCAAATACAAATAAAAACCATGAATATTTCGATTTCTCTCACGCTCCTACAGTATGTCAAGTCCATTATCCTTCATCCCTCCATCTGAAAGGATTGGCAAACATAATCATATAATGGGTCCTGCCAGAAAGCCGCACAGGACAGGGTGCTGGTACAATGTATGTACGTGACATGATCACTAAATAACCAAGTGAAGCTCAGCACTCTTACACAGGCTGTATGGTGACATTCATGTTCAGAACAGACATCAGAAAGTGGAAATAAATGTCAGCTTTGAGTGTGCCGTGGTTGTCGGTGCCAGACGGGCTGATCTGAGGTTGTTGTTTTTTTTTCCCCCCCAGAAACTGTTGATCTCCGGGGATTTTCACACACAACACTCTCGTCTCAAAAATTTACACAGAATGGTGTGAGAAAAACAATCCAGAGAGCAGCACTCCTGTGAGCCCGAGTTAATAAGAGAGGGCAGAAGAGAACGGCCAGAGAGGAACCAACTCGGCGACAACTTTTATACTGTAATTGCAAAACTTTTACTGTACACTGTAATTACAAAGATTGTTTAAGATCGTTTCAAACGATACAACATAGCAGTTTATAGTATCGTCAGCCTCCTCATCTAATAGTTTCAGTTTCTTTATAATGGGCTGCAGGTGTAACTGTAATTCTGGTAAAAAAAAAAAAAAAAATTAATAAAAAGTCTATAAATGTGTTTTGCTTCGGCATTCTCTTCTCAAAAGCCTGTCAATCAAATCGATTTAGTTCATTCACTGCAATAGCCCTGGAAATTGAATTTACCGGTCACATGACAGAAAGAAGTTACGTGATTGGCTCTTTATGGCTGTTCCGAGCTTCTGAACAAGCATCCAAATGAAAGGTTTTGCTGTGAAACAACCTTGCGTGGAAATAATGGGTGAAAGTCTAAAATTTTGCCGTCAAGCTGTTCATACATTAATGTGCAAAAGTCTTAGGCGCCATATTATCTGTAGTACAAATTTTGTTATGTAAGTTTATTACTGTAAGTCTGCATCATTATGTACAGTACAAGACCATTCCCTACAAAGATACACTAAAGTTGATGCATAAATAACATTACAGAAGAATATTTGCATGCCTGACATATTACATGACAGACCATGTTTTCAGATGAAAAAAAATAAATCAATAATGTCGACTCCTGGATTTTGCATGAAAATCGAAAGGAGCGAATGTGATGCTCCTTTCTATTTTCATGCAAAATCCAGGAGTCTACATTATTGATTTTTGTTCTGTAAACTGGTCCGTCATTTTCTTTAATACGCCGCTTTCTTTACACGCATACAAATATTCTTCTGTAATGTTATTTATTCATTAGTTTTAGTGTATCTTTGTAGGGAATGGTCTTGTACATAATATTGCAGACATAATAAACGTACATAACAAAATTTGTACTCCAGATAATACGGTGCCTAAGACTTTTGCACAGTACTGTATGTGCTGATTCCAGCTCCTCGTGTTGAGATAATGAACTTACAAAGTTATATGGATGAAAGACACAACATCATGACATTGCTGTATATCAGGGATCTTCAACTCCAGCCTTGGAGGACCAGAGTCCAGCACAGTTTCCAATTCACCAGCATCTAAAACGCATGGAGTTCTGGACCTAGGAGTTCACAGATTCGCTGAATTAGCTGTGTTTGAGCAGAAGAATCAGCAAGCTGTGCTGGACCCTGGACCCTGGACCTCCAGGACTGGAGCTGAAGTGTCCTCACAGTGTGTTACGTTAAAGCACCATGTACAGTACTGCGTACATTTTCACTCGCATCTACAAAGGTCACATCAAAGGTCATATCTCCATCATCCTAGAAACATATGGTCCAAAAAAAAAAAAGCCTACACACATCCCAAGCACACACCTCGGTTATTAATGTGGACAGGTGCCCTCTGGCTTATGTAATACTATGAGGAGATTATAGCAGCGATGCCTTAGAAATCTGACTCATTCACTAGCTATCGAATGTCAAGCTTCTAAGAGGGAGCGGGAGAGATGAAAAGCGCTAAATCTTGATCAAAATGGATTATATCACCACTACCTACACTGCGAGATCAAGCTGCAGTTCAGCACTACAATAAAGAGTTCGCAACACACCGGCGCCCACGTTCAGCAGAAACGTTCACGCGCCGATCTAGCCGGCCTACGCGGCCCGAAGCTGGGAGCACAAATCAATCCGCTAACCGGTACACGCGTTTCTCCCTGAGACACGGAGAGCCCTAGCGGATAAATCATAACCTCGTGTAACCTCCGTCTCCTCAGACGAGAACAGCAGCCGCTGTGTGTATAAACCCTTCCACATCCCATGATTATTGTTTATTTATTTATTTATTTATTTATTTATTTATGTTCACTTTTTTATCTCCCTGTTTGAAGATATTAATTAGTTTCTGTAGTTTGAGGGGGGGGAAAATGGTGATAAATATTTGAGCATAATTCCTCGATAACAGTTATGTGACAATAATTAATCAGTTTGTTTACCAACGTTTAATAGGCAGATCCACTTTATCTTCACGTAATCTGTCCTGCTGAGAGTCTGTGACTCAACATTCGTATTAAATCCGACGTCTTAAACCCGAAGACGGTGAACGCAGGCAGTTTTAGTCAGCAGGAAGTCTAAACTCTATGACAAATAAGTTTCCGAAAAAATTAATAATGCGGCAATAATGCGGCTTACATGGAACTATTAACAATGTACTGTAGGTTTTTTAAAAATGAAACACACACACATACACTCGCGGCGCACACACACACACACACACACACACACACACACACACACACACACACACTACAAGTCCAGGCTGGGCGTTAGGGCTATCTGAAAGTGAGACCATGGCCTAGAGGGGGGTGTGTCTGAGTATCATACCATCTTGCCATCTGTCTCTCACTCAAGCCTCACAGTCGCCGTGTTACACACACACACACACACACACACACACACACACACACACACACACACACACACACACACACACACACACAAAGAAAAAGATAGTCCTGCCAATAAGAAAGGCCTCGTAAATTAACAAAATAATTGAATTCTCTCTCTCTCTCTCTCTTCCTCTGTGTGTGTGTGTTCAATTCTGACAGACAACCCTGCTCTGCTCTGGCTTTATTGGTTATTTCACTTTTCCTCCATTTATCTTTCCATCCATCCATCCATCCATCTTTTCACCCATCCATCCATATATCTGTGTGTGTGTTTTGGTAATGAATGCACATGAGCCTCTTCTGTCCCTCTACAGAGCTCCTCAGCACCACCACCGTCACACTGTTCGGACTCAAACCCTCACCCTTCCTCCACCTCTTAACTGCAATCATTTCCTAACAGCACTACTTCTCTTTCTTGCTTTTCCTTTCCTCACTCCTTCACCTCATTCCCCTCATTATCATCATGAGCAGCGGGCAAAATCAGACATGTCGGTCACACAAATGGATGAGGTCAGGAGGGAGAGCTACAACTCACACACTCCAAGACTGACCCAGATTCTTCAGAATAAAGAAAATCATTCTCTCTCTCTCTCTCTCTCTCTCTCTTTTTCTCTTTCCTATCTTTCTTAAACACACACACACACACACACACACACACACTCACACATTATACTTTCCCGATCCTTCCATTAGACCCCTAAGATCTACAGAGCGAGCACGACTGCGTTTTCTACAGTGTGAGTAGAACAGGAAAAACGTTGCACGAAAGCAAGATGAAGATGAAGTAGTCTCGGTAAACGTGTAGTGAGTTTCTGGACCCTGTCATTCAGCCTCAATGGCTCTGAGAAGATCAAATAATCATTTCCTTAATTATGATCACAGCTGTGTCATGTGCCATCTGTGGCTCTGAGGTCGATACAGAACCTAGTTAGTTAAATTAATCATGTCACTGAGGCCACTAATAAATGTCATATACTGTGCAGTCGCAAAATAATACAAACCAGTCAGGAGGCATGCAAACATCTTATAACCTTTATGACTTGAACGTGGAGGTCTGCAAACATTAAACGAGTCAACATAGCAAAGTCCACAATTGGCGATTGCGAGAAAAAGGTACTAGAGATTTAGCGAGGTGTTCGCGTCGTGTTTCATACAAAAAATACAAAATCCTATAAGGATCAGAATCAGAAAAATGTTTGACAGCAAAATTAGAGTTTTTTTTTTTTTTTTTTCAAACAAAAACATTTTGTGAATTATTTCTTTGACTCACAAGGTACCGCAAACTCGGGTCTCTTCCCACAGTCTAACAACATTAGGTTTAGGTTGATTGGCTTGCCCGTAGAGTGTGTTTGGGTGTGTGTGTGTGTGAGCGTGCATGCTTGTGCCCTGTAACGAGCTGGCACCACATTCAGGGTTTACCTCACCTCGTGCCCAGAGTTCCCTGGAACTCTATGGATTTGTTTCTTTATCTATTCATGTTTAATTCACAATGAGCTTCTATGCTGAGAAACAAGTTTAACCCATCATATCATATACATCTTAAGGGCACTGGTGGCTCAGTGTGTAGTGGTTAGCACTGTCGCCTTCCCAGCCAGGTTCGATTCCCGTCTCTGTGTGCATGGAGTTTGCATGTTCTCCCCGTGCTTGGTGGGTTTCCTCCGAGTACCTCGGTTTCCTCCCACAGTCCAAAGACATGTAGGTTAGGCTAATTGGTGTTCCTAAAATTGCCCGTAGTGTGTGAATGAGTGTATGACTATGTGTGTGTGCCCTGTGATGGATTGGCACCCTTCCAGGGTGTACCCCCGCCTCTTGCCCCAAATCTCAAGGGATAGGCTCCAGGCCCTATGAGTGAGTATTGAGTGGAGGCTCAGTGGTAGGTGTTTTGCCTACCATGCAGAAGGCCTGGGTTCGATTCCCAGCCAGTGCCCAAACCCCAGCCACTGGATTAAGTGCCGGTCCCAAGTCCAGATAAAATGGGAGGGTTGCAAAAGACTGAAAAACAACAATTAGATATATATTTGATACATTTTGACATTTCTGATTGACACCTCCTAGGCGAATAGCTGCACCACAAGCACAAAGATACGACG
>QNUK01000161.1:600000-1007500 GCA_013621035.1 Clarias magur | reverse complement strand
AAAAATTCTCTATAAATCCTTGGTAAGGGCATAGGCCCCGAGAGGATCATAATTTTTTTTTTTTAAGTTTCCAGAGCCCCATCCATTCTCGTGCAGACAGCAGAGCTCTGTTTATTTGTGTTTTCAGTTATCTTTTCTTTCGTTTTTCTTTTTTTCTTCACTAATTAATAATCCCACACTATCTCCAAATGGGAGGATCTTCCTGTGCGTGTCATAAGCACTCTCATAAACTCCTATTTCGTTGACCCCCACAGAAGCCTTAGAGCGTTAGAGCTCTTATAAATATTACATCTCCTGGTGCGGCTCTCCAACCTGCACCACGTAACAGCATCATCATGCGCGATCACAACGCCCTTGGACAGCAGTCCTCTGTGTTTGATCCAAAGTTTAGGCTTCAGCTCTTTAATAAGCCTCTCACTGTAATGAGCACTGTTGATTGTTAAACCTTGTTTCCTGATAATGTTCCAGTACTGGCCTCTTGAGAATCCTAGAAAACTGTAAGCATAATTTTTCCAGCTGATGGATCTTTTTCTTGCTCAGCAATTTAGGATGTTTCCGTACCATACTCTGCCATTTTTCTCTCAGGCTCAGAGTGATGAATCCGTGTCTCATCACTAATAATCATTCGCTTTAAGAAACTTTTATCTTCCTTCGAGTATCGGGCAAAGCTTCTGTTTATGTTGTTCTGTGAGTTGTTTCGACACCAGGTACCCCTTTGGACCAAAAGAACTAACCACTGCACGCTGCTCTTCACTAGAAGGGCATCCATTTTTGCTCTCACCTCAGTTACAAATGAACTGATGTACAATGTTTACACCTGCACAGCAATGACTGGAGAGACAACACTTTCTGTTCCAGGCTACAGAGCAGAGGAACATGTGAAGTTTAAACACAGTAGCCTGGAACAGAAAGTGTTGATAAGACAGTGCAGGCAATAGAAGTTTTAATATAACTGGAGTGTGGATCATTTTTGACTCACCCTCCTAGAAGAGTATAAATAAACCCGTATAAGAAGCTCTCCACAGATTGTCAGAACAGTGAATGACTGACTTCTCCAGCCTATGTGAAAACACCAGAGATGGTGACCCTAGTTGACCCTAAAACTAGAAAATCAATCATAAATCTTCATATCTATTATTGCCACTGACTTGTGTTGGTTATAATAATTTATTGACATCACACACACACACACACACACACACACACACACACGCACGCACACACACACACACACATCATTTAGAATGCTCAAGGTTGTATGTCCTGTACATATTTGAGAACGCAGTGGTGTTTATGGCGTGTCACTCGAGGATCTGTTTGATCGAGGCTGTGAAGGAATCATCACAATATGCCCACTGCAACAACAAAAAACAGACTACACTAATGCACAAAAAATATGTGGTTTAAATAGTGAATGCATAAAATAATACTTTGTAACCAAGATATTTTTAGACTCATGAGACCAAAAACTTTCTAAACAGCTCTACATTATAATCATGTAAATTGATTATTAATCAGGATTTAAAGGGGGCCCAGCATTCAATGTGTTTCTAAGTATACTTTTAAAACATTTTATTTATAACAAAGTATTTTGCTCTCCAATACAAATAAACCATACCATTAAATTGCAAAACATTAAGCCCAGTATTGTGTAGGTTCCCATTGTGCTGCCAGGGCAGCTCTGGCCCCTCAGGCATGACGCCACAAGACCTCTGGGCACCAGGACATTAGCGGAGGATCCTTTGGGTAATGTGGGTTGCAGCATAGGGTCTCCATGGATCAGACTTGTTTGTCCGTTGCATTCCATGGATCATTGGTCAGACTGAGATCTGGGGAATTTGGATGCCGGGTCAACAACCGTGAGCTCTATTTTTAAAGTGCTTTTAAGGACAGTCATTGTCACAGAGCAGCTTTACTATTTAAAATTATGGAAATAAATGTGAAAAATCTCAAGATAAATGAGCAAGCTGGGGTTGATGGTGGCAAGGAAAAACCTGAGAGGTACCAGACTCAACAGGGAACCCAACATAAATAAATTTTTAGCTTCATAACACACATGTCTGTTTGCTATGAGGCTAAAAGTTCAATATAATGGGAAAGGTGATTAAGTTGATAAAGTCCACTTTTCTTGTTGGAGACTGTATTTCACAAGCCATCATGGAAACTGCCCATATCAGCCAAGTCCAAGATTCCTTTCTATTGTGGCCAGAAAACACTTACTTTTTCAGCAATTTGTGTTACATTGGCTTTTCTGTGGGATCAGACCAGATGGGCTGGCCTTTGTTACCCACAGACATAGTTGAGGCTTGTGTGCGCATGATCCTGTCACCAGTTCACTGCTATATAATTGATAATCAATGTTATTCAATTCACCTGGTAGTGGTGTTACAGTTGTGGCAGATTTTTTAGGTTAAAAAACAAAAAGAAAACAAAAGATCTAAAAAAAAAAAAAAAGAATAAAAATAAAAAATATATATATTTGTTATACTTTAATAATTCATTCTGTATAATCTTATTGGTTAAAAATATGCAAAAATGGCTGATAAAAAAAAACAAAAAGTTGTGAACGAGGATCTCCATGATGACTTTGTTTTAAGGATGATTTAATGTGAATAACAGACCATACAGTATGCTTGCACTAAGACCATTTCAGTGAATAAAATGCACACCCATGTACTCAGGCTTCCTTTTCCCGTTACTAGCTCGCAGTTCCTCACATTAAAAGTGGGCAATTACTGTAGTACTGCTCACCTGGACAAAATGAATGGGTAAAAACTTTTGGTCAGTCTGCTTTTCAGTAATGCTCAGGAGCTGCTGCTAACAAAAATGGATACATTTGGAGCAACTGTCCCTGGACTATATTCTATCATTGTTTTAGGCTTGTGTATGTAAAAGCACTGGATGGAAACCTTAATGATTGCTGACTTAGTAAACTGAGCAGAAAGGAGCTGTCACTAACACAGTGCTGAAATCTAAAAAACCTGTCCTTAACACACAGTGCTGAAATTTATAGGAGCTGTCCTAACACACAGTGCTGAAATATAAAGAAGCTTTCTTTAACACATAGTGATGAAATCTAAAGAAGTGTTATAATTGTAGCACTGGTGCTGAATTCCTCCAGCCGATGATTCTGAAACTCCAGGGGGTGGGAGCAATCTGCTACAGATGGTATTGAAATCCTTCCCACAAGGAACTTTGGTCTAGTGACGCAAATTGTGACATTGTTAAAAGAGCGTAGTGTAGGACCTGATAATGGGAAATAATGTAGTGATGACAAATGATAAACACGGGTAGGTGCTGATATACATACAGTGCTTTTATTCTCTGTTTGTGCTCGCCCTCTCTCTCTCTTTCTATCTATCTATGTGTGTGTGTGCATGTATATTTGTGAAAGTGCATGTGCATGTGCATGTGCATGTGTGTGTTTGCGTGTGCATGTGTGTGTGTGCGTGTGCATGTGTGTGTGTGTGTGTGTGTGTGTGTGTGTGTGTGTGTGTATGCGTGTATGCGTGTGTATTTGACTGTATTATGGAGACCCAATCATGAATTATTCATGAGACAAAATACAGCCCAAGAAAAGGTGCAGATGAATGAGCAGAATGAAGTGTTGTTGGCTTTGTAAATAAATAAATAAATAAATAAACAAATAAATAAATCAGAATGAGAAAAATCCCACCACTCATTATCAGCCAAATGAAGGACTACAAAAACATGAACAGACCTTCATTCAGGATTTTCTGGAGGTTTTTTGCATGGGTGTGGCTGTCCCACTGTGTGTGTGTGTGTGTGTGTGTGTGTGTGTGTGTGTGTGTGTGTGTGTGTGTGTGTGTGTGTGTGTGTGTGTGTGTGTGTGTGTGCGTGCGCACGCGTGCGTGCGTGTGTGTGTGTCTGCTCGTTCGTCTGTTAGTTTATCTGCCTGTATATCTGTCTGTCTGTCTGTCTGTCTGTCTGTCTGTCAGGTTACTTGCTGTAACAAAAGACTTGGAGTAAACATTCTCATTCAAAGCTCGAGATTTCACACTAATACAGCTACATGGCAGCAAACTACATGCTCTCCAGGATGCTACTTATTTACAGTCCTACCTTATGGTCTACTGTTCCTCCTCTTCATCTTCTGCTCTACCTCTACATCTAGTGTTCCTCCTCCTCTAGATTTTTTTTTACCTCTCCACATACTGCTCATGCTCTTTCTACTATCTATAGTTCTACCTCTGCATCTACTGTTCTACCTTCCTTCACACTGCTTCTCCTCTGCATCCACTGTTCTGCCTCTCCATTTACTGTTCAACTTTTCTATCTCCTGTTCTACCTAATGTTCATCCTTTCCACTTAATGTTCCCCTCTTCCATTTAACATTTCTCATCTCTATTCCCTGTTCTACTTTACTGTCTACTATTTCTCTTTTCCATTTATTATCCTTTACATATGCAACTCTTCTTCTTTCTACTGTCCTTTCTTTATCCCCATTAAATATATAATATACAGTATACACACAGAGTCAACCAAAAAAAAGAGTATACACACAGTATATTTGAATACTACATTTCTTGCTATACATTACATATTAATATATACAGTATATTATAATATTATGATCATAATATGATAATGTTATTAATATTATATTAATATAATATACATCATACTATTTTTCATTTCCTGGGGTATCTGTACTTTTTTTTTTACATATAAACCCATACATATCCCTTTTTAATGCATTCCTCTCACCATGGCTTATACTGTAACTCATAACCACTCCATCTACCTCCACCTCCACCTTAACCTCTCTCTCTCTCTCTCTCTTATTTTCTCTGTCTCTGTCACTCTGTCATACAAACATATAAGACAAAAAGCACAATTCTGACATGTGCAACATATCCCTGCCAGAGGCCAGGTACACTCCAGTGTCTTCTGTTTTGTTTTCTTGGAATTTCGTAATGACATCTACATATGGCAATCAAGGAGAAGCCATCTCTCTCTCTCTCTCTCTCTCTCTCTCTCTCTCTCTCTCTCTCTTTCTCTAACACACACACACACACACACACACACACACATATATATATATATATACAAAGGTTTGGACACACTTTCTCATTCAAAGAGTTTGAAATTGTATTATGGCAAGAAAAAAGCAACTAAGTAAAGAAAAACTAGCCTTTACGAGATACTTTAAGAAATGAAGGTCAGTCAGTCTGAAAAATTGGGAAAACTTTGAAAGTGTCCCCAAGTGCAGTCACAAAAACCAGCAAGCGCTACAAAGAAACTGGCTCACATGCGGACCGCCGCAGGAAAGGAAGACCAAGAGTCACCTCTGCTGCGGAGGAGAAGTTCATCCGAGTCACCAGCCTCAGAAATCGCAGGTTAACAGCAGCTCAGATCAGAGAGCAGGTCAATGCCACACAGAGTTCTAGCAGCAGACACATCTCTAGAACAACTGTTAAGAGGAGACTGTGTGAATCAGGCCTTCATGCTAGAATATCTGCTAGGAAACCACTGCTAAGGACAGGCAACAAGCAGAAGAGACGCGTTTGGGCTAAAGAACACAATAAAGAACACAATAAAGAAAACTCTTTGAATGAGAAGGTGTGTCCAAAACACTATATATATATATATATATATATATATATATATATATATATATATATATATATATATATATATACCTATTACCTCTTTATACACATATTACCTCCTTCTACCTCTTTCTATCTGTCTCTTTGTGATTATTAGAATAATAAAGGAATATGAATGCTATTTTGCCATGCTGAATCCTGAGAAGTTTTACCGGGACAGACCATTACTGATACTCAAATCTGAGTATGCTTGTTCAGAAAATGAGTGCATGACATGAGGGTGTTAATTGAATTTGTGCTTTTTTTTTTTGCACAAAATGCTTTTACAGCTCAGGGTCCAGGGTATCTGAGGTGATGTGTGTGAGCATAAATGTACTCAAAGTTGTAAAGTGAGTTCAGTATTCATTGCGTTCATTGCAATGTCATGATGTAAGCTCTGCTGTAACATTTGGCACCTGCTCAAAACTTATACCAAGTATAGGGATGGTGCCAATATTAGGCTGAAATACTGGCATGCCTTTTAATATTTATTATATCTGAAAGTTATAAGTGACAACATTCATTTGCAGTCAGATGATTAAATACACTCATAAACACAGATGTTTCAGTGATGTTTTTTGAACTGGTCTTTTTTTCTTGGACAGAATGAATGTGCAACAGAAATCGTTATTAGAAGACATACAACCACAAGTCTAAATTTTGGGTTTTCTGAAACTTATGGTCAAAACCATAAGTACTGGGTCAAAAATATACATACACCCAATTATATTATTATTTAAAGTGGTATTGAATGTCTCAAAATGTCTTTTAATTCGCCAAGCTCCAGGCTTCTCAACATCCTGTTAGTCATCATGATTAATTCCAGTTGGTAGTTTTTGTGCCAACATAAAAAGAGTTTGTTTGACAGCACTCAGTGGATTAACCAGCACACAGTACATTGTGAAAGTCCAAGGAGCTCAGTGCAGTCCTGAGAAAGAGGATGTTAGATTTAAACAAGTCGTGCAACCATTTCTAAACAATTACAGATTCCAATTGTACATACTGTAAGCACATGTTTTTTTTTTTGTGGGAAAGTCGAGCCCCTTTTCCTTTCTGCAAAAAATTCTAAATGGTCATACTCAACTGAACTTGGTTCAGATGGTCAGGAACAACCAAGGCCTGCCATGAGCAAGAAGCTGCTGGAGCATTTACATTTCAGCATTTGGCAGACGCCCTTATCCAGAGAGACTTACGTTTTTATCTCATTATACATCCTGGGACCTTACGAATAGTAGTCCAATGCCTTAACCACTGAGCTACCCCTGACCACACCAGTGGAGAAGCAGTTTCACTGTCTATAGCAAAGTGAGTTTTACATCACCATAACGACCATATAGCTCCTGCATCAAAATCAACACTGTAGCAGCTGTTAAGTATGGTTGTGGTCGCATCATGTTTTTGGAGATTCCAGTGAAACTGGTACACTGTGCAAAATAGATGGAATAATGAAGAAGGAGGAATTCTTCTAAACAACCTCAAATCATCCCTGAAACAGTGAAAGCTGGTTGTGGAATGGATAAAGTTTGCTAGTTTTAAACTTTTAGGGGCTCTTGTGGACCGTGTTTAAAATTCAAGCCCATGCCAGGAAACCAACTTACTGAATTAATTAAACCCCACTACTGCTGAGAAGCAGGGTCGAATATTCAATCAGAATTCTGCCAGGGGCTTGGTGATGCTTACGAAAAGTAAATCTGCGAAATGTAAATCTTGCTAAGAGACATCCAACCAAATATTATATGTGCCGGGTTCGATTCTCGTGTGTGTGTGTGTGTGTGTGTGTGTGTGTGTGTGTGTGTGTGTGTGTGTGTGTGTGTGTGTGTGTGTGTGTGTGTGTGTGTGTGTGTGTGTATGATGTTTGCATGTTCTCCCTCCGGTTTCCTCTCACAGTATCAAATTGCCCATAGTGTGTGAATGAGAGTATGAGATGGATTGGCACCCTGTCCAGATTGGACCCCGTCTCGTGCCCTAGATCTCCTGGGATAGGATCCAGGCCTCTCCATCCCTTTATACAGGATAAAGCGGTATAGACGATGAGTGAGAGTGAGTGAGTGATCATATCAGAAAACTCTAAATAGGAACAGACAAGTTAATAAATAGTCAATACAAACCCAGTAATGACATAAACATTCATGATGAGTGTAGGTAAACTTCTGCAACACTCACACATCTGACGTTTCATATAGAAATTTCGGTGTGGATGCCGTTGTTTTCCAATTTCACCAATCTCCCAGGACGATTAAAAAATATATATAAATAGACGTTTTGTGAGAGGCAAAATCTTTAAAGAATCCATATCGCAACAGGATTGAGGCATCACTGTGTGTGCCTTTCACCTTGATCTTGGACTTGATTGGCAGGGCAGTTCATCATCACGCACTTAATGAGCTGAACACACGAACATGCACACATGCTCACACACACCTCTCCTGCTGCTCCAGTAAGAGTGGGTGTTGTGAGCTCTTTTAATCAGAGGCCGGACCGGAGCGTTTGACACTCGGGGGGTGCTGACCTCCTGTCTGCCCCAGCAGGGTGTGAGTGCCTAAGGCAGGAAGAAGATGCAGAGGCGCCGGGATCTCCACACACCCACGGAGGAGAAGCCGACCCCTCTAACAGGCCCCATGCCGGCTCGCGCCCGAGTCACTTGTCATTAAATATACATAGGGTGCAGAGAAGATGAAAAATACATCCAATGGCCCCAATCTCCAAAGCTCTCATACATATTTCACACAGTGAAAAGTTTTCTTTTTTTTTTTTCGTCTGTCTTGCACTTTGTTTGTTTCTCTCAGTATGTGGAAGCGTGTGTACTGTTTTCAAGTACATCGGGGATTAAAATGGACAAAACCCCTCTCCATGTCTCTCCGTCTCTCTACATCCCACTTGTTCTGTCTCTCTCATTGCATTTCAAGTCACTTCAATCTGATAGACACATACACACACACACACACACACACACACACACACACACACACACACACACACACATAACTATGAAAACATTTTCTTAATCAACCTCAGACACAAAGGACCGCTTGTCTCTTATTCTCATTCACTCAGTTTCCAGGATTCGAAGGGAGGGTGAGTCTAGTCCCAGAGATCTAAAAATAGATTGCACAACCAATGCTCTCTCTATCTCTCCCCCTCTCAAACACACACACACACTCACACCACATTCATGCCCACATTAAAGAAAACACTACCTGTTCAACGTCCTGTACAGTCATTAGAATGGCAACGAGGTCTTTCTCTCGGTGTACAGCACGTTCTCTTCAGCCCTGTTAACATCTTCACCATCTTTAGTGGTGCTTTGATAAAAGAACTACATCCTTCTGAACGGGAGAAGACACAATGCACTAGTGCATAGTACAACAATGACCAAGTGTTACAGCTGCAGATCTCAATATCACTATGTGCACAAAATGACGGAAGCATTAAAGTCTACAGGCATCACGGCAAGCATGTGTGCGTTAAATGTGTTTAGTGACGTAATAACATGCAGTTGTGATGTGCTCAGATTGACTGCATGAAGATAGACAGATAGACAGATAGATAGATAGATAGATAGACTAACTTCTCCTCTATACAAAGGTACTTCTCAACATAGTCTCCATCACTAGCGTTACATTTGCGCCATTCATAAATCCAGCTTTCAAATTCTCTTTGAAAATCCGTTTTGTCTCAGTTGATGTTCTCCCACAACAAGAAGAGTTACTCTACCAACATGTGCAATTTGTACAACCTAAAAAGGTGATGCACACTTTTGCATTTGTATTGATTTGTTTAAATGGTTCCATGTGTACATACTACACACGTGGACAAAATTGTTGGTACCCTTCGGTCAATGAAAGAAAAACTCGCAATGGTCACATAAATAACTTTAATTTGACAAAAGTAATAATTTAAAAAACTTCTATGAATGTTAAACAATGAAAGTCAGACATTGCTTTTCAACCATGCTTCAACAGAATTATTTTAAAAAATAAACTCATGGAACAGGCCTGGACAAAAATGATGGTACCCCTAGAAAATACTGAAAATAATGTGACCAAAGGGACAAGTTAATTCAAGGTGTGTCCACTAATTAGCATCACAGGTGTCTACAATCTTGTAATCAGTCAGTGGGCCTATATATAGGGCTCCAGGTCGTCACTGTGTTGTTTGGTGACATGGTATGTACCACACTCAACATGGACCAGAGGAAGCGAAGGAAAGAGTTGTCTCAGGAGATTCGAAAGAAAATTATAGACAAGCATGTTAAAGGTAAAGGCTATAAGACCATTTCCAAGCAGCTAGATGTTCCTGTGACTACAGTTGCACATATTATTCAGAAATTTAAGATCCATGGGACTGTAGCCAACCTCCCTGGACGTGGCCGCGCGAGGAAAATTCATGACAAATCAAAGAGACGGATAATCTGAATGGTAACAAAAGAGCCCAGAAACACTTCTAAAGAGATCCAAGGTGAACTTCATGCTCAAGGAACATCAGTGTCAGATCGCACCATCCGTCGTTGTTTGAGCCAAAGTGGACAACATGGGAGACGACCAAGGAGGACACCATTGTTGAAAACAAACCATAAAAAAGCCAGACTGGAATATGCCAAACTACATGTTGACAAGTCACAAAGCTTCTGGGAGAATGTCCTATGGACAGATGAGACAAAAATGGAACTTTTTGCGAAGGCACATCAGCTCTATGTTCACAGACGGAAAAATGAAGCATATGAAGAAAAGAACACTGTCCCTACTGTGAAACATGGAGGAGGCTCTGTTATGTTCTGGGGCTGCTTTGCTGCATCTGGCACAGGGTGTCTTGAATCTGTGCAGGGTACAATGAAATCTCAAGACTATCAAGGGATTCTAGAGAGAAATGTGCTGGCCAGTGTCAGAAAGCTGGGTCTCAGTCGCAGGTCACGGGTCTTGCAACAGGACAATGACCCAAAACACACAGCTAAAAACACACCCAAGAATGGCTAAGAGGAAAACATTGGACTATTCTAAAGTGGCCTTCTATGAGCCCTGACCTCAATCCTATTGAGCATCTTTGGAAGGAGCTGAAACATGGTGTCTGGAAAAGGCACCCTTCAAACCGGAAACAACTGGAGCAGCTTGCTCATGAGGAGTGGGCCAAAATACCTGCAGAGAGGTGCAGAAGTCTCATTGACAGTTACAGGAATCGTTTGATTGCAGTGATTGCCTCAAAAGGTTGTGCAACAAACTATTAAGTTAGGGGTACCATCATTTTTGTCCAGGCCTGTTCCATGAGTTCATTATTTTTTATAATTCCGTTGAAGCATGGTTGAAAAGCAATGTCTGACTTTCATTGGTTAACATTCATAGAATTCCTATTTATTATTACTTCTGTCACATTAAAGTTATTTCTGTGACCAATATGAGTTTCTCTTTCATTGACCGAAGGGTACCAACAATTTTGTCCACGTGTGTATACTGTTACTGGCTACTTTGGTCATTTTAAAGCCATAAGTATGAAAGAGTGTTTTGTTAAAATTAGCAAATACGCCCATGTTAACTACTGGAGACAAAGATAACATTTGCAAATCATAATATTCCGTTGGGATGGGAATCACCAGCAGAAACCTAGTTGCTGATTCAATTTGTATCGATTGATTTTATGAATATCTCGATTCAATATTTACTTTTTGTTGTTGTTGTTGTTGTTGTTAAAAAGATTTTGTTACTATTCTATTGTTACTACAATCTTTACAAATACTTTGCTCCTACCACATACAGTAGGATGCTGTTCTGCCTGCTAATGTGTGAATAGTTTAGAGTGCACCACCTGTAGGACTATAGAGGGACAGCACCATTTTACCAGCTCAAACACAAACATGCAGTACATATAAATTCATATTGGAGCCCGATACCGAAACATGAATTGCCACACAAAAGAATTCCAATATGTAACTGAATTATTGTGTGTGTTTTTAACACATCTCTAATTAGGTACAGTAGTATCTCCAATATCTCTTAATTAATATACAGTATATCTATTGAATCGAGACTGTTATCAGGTTATAGCATGGGAAGACAGGTAGATCAAAACCATAAAAGTCTTCAGAATTCCATTCCTCCATCACCTCAATCCAGCAGCTATACTGGAATAATTAGGTTTAATAGAACAAACCGTGAGTAACAGATATGATCTCATCTGAAGGTATGGTAATTCTGCAGTTCCTGTCTACATTGAGTAAATGACAAATCGTTACACCATCTAAATTCAATTAAATAATAAATGCTCTACGTACAATTGAATTTGCTATCCGAAAGAGTAATCCAGTTTATATCTAGTCTGATAAAACTTAATAGAACAAGTCATTAAAATCCATTGAAGACCTGTCACTAATAAAGGCATTTTAGTGGGTCAGTAAGTATGCCATTGTCTCACTGGAGCCACACACTAGCCACCAGCCCACTTAAAAAGGCGTTCCATATTACAACGACCCACATCACCAGTTCACATCATCCACAAGGGGGGTAGGAACATTTATTATAAGTTAAACATCTGGCCAACAAAGAAGTCTGTATATTAATTTGACAACCTTTTGGTCATCAGAACACAATGACTCTGCTTAGTTCAAACAATAGGTAATTTTAAATATATATATATATATATATTATATACTATAAACACACGTACATGAATGGAGTGTTGTAATTGCAGGCTTGATTCATCGGGCACCTTATGAACCATCGCCAACTGACTGCATAAATTTAAATATAAATTACACGCGTATGAATTCATAATGACATGTTCAACCATGTGCATAGTGAAGTGTCTGTTGGTACATCGGCGGGGTCATCGCCATGCACCTGAGACTCAGAAAGTGATAATTGTCTCATTAGAAAGGAACAACTTCATGTCAGACAGAAACTAACACAAAATATGTTCGCTTGAACACAAACCTGAAACAAAGTCTTTTTTTTTTTTTTTACAAAGTAAACTCTACCACATGACTTGCAAGACTTAAAAGTTTAATCATTTCTCATAAAAAAGCGCAAACTATACGGTACATGAACTAGGCAAGGCTTGATAAATATTAATAGTATTCAAACAGCGCAGTGGTACAGGTTAGCTTGTTTTAAAAAGAGCATTAGCATGAATATTTGATACATTGCCCTACAGCGTATGTTTGTGCCAGAATGTTAACGTGCCACATATACACATATACACAAGTGCTGCACATAAGTTGCACGTGAACATTTATTTATTTATTTTTATTTATTTATTTTTTTTGTGAAAATAACTCCACACAGACACAAACTCAAGATCAGGATCGAATTCCATTGCCTAGAGCGGTGAGGCAGCAGTGCTAGGGTTTTACACCAGCGTGGTGCCCAATTTATAATACTGACATCTCAAAATATTGCTAGGAGGCATTTGTCCATTTCCTAGCTAGCAGACTAGAAGTGAAGACAACATTGAAAGTAATTCTAAATGGTTCATTGGAGGCTGAAATGTTGTCCAACAAGTTGCAAAAACAAGAAAAACAACAGACAGACAGACACACACACACACACATGTATGGACAAATGTTTTGAAGAGGTAGGAAGGAATTGTCAAAAAAAAAAAAAGTGACATAGACGTGGAAAAAAACATCTTAAGATTAAACCTCAGACCTTAGATGACTAAGTCACCCTGGGATACATGGGGGAAAAAAAAAAAAACCTTATTCACATAACTGTGGAATGACCATAATTAAATACCCCTCCATGGAGACCATACATTAAAGTCTCACTGAGAGCTTCAATTCCCAGTTGGAAAGTCAGGGAAATAAATACAACCTAAGGTGTTGAAAATAAGGGCTGGCTCTTATGTGTGCCACAATGTTCAGTCATTTTATTAGTCATTCAACAGATTTGTTGTTCTGTGTGCCTCTGTGCCAAGCTGAGAACAGGCTATAGAGAATGTAGGAAAAGCTTGTACAATAGAAAAACAATCATAGTAAAAAATAAGAAAAGCGTAAAGCATTCGTGGGTTTAGGGCACATGATTGTGTTTAGAGCACAGTTTGCTTGTGTATTCATTAGTGTAGCATGTCAAACTGCAGGACAAGGCCAGTAGAAGAGCTACACTGCCTAATAGTCTGTCCATTCTAATTTTATATAACATTTGACACTTTGAAGGAAACCAGCAGATTTAACTTCAGCCCAAAGGGACTCATTTTCTTTCAAAAGATAAAACAATGTTACATAAAACAAGATGAATTCAATGATATCGCTCTCACAGCTTAAGAGATTTTTTGTTTTTTATAAAGCCCACAGTAGAGGGGAAAACTGATTACTGATATACAGTATGCATAATCAGTAGATAAAAGGCCCAAGAATGTGACCTTATACACTCAGTAACACACTGCCTTCATTTACGTCTGCACTAAATCATGTACAGAAATGTTTGCAGAGCTCTGGTAAATACATTTTTCGTTGTTGGACTAAATGAGGCTGAAAATGAGACTCAGCATTGTTTCGTTCCTCATTTAAGAAACAGTTTGTTGAAAGAAACACTTATTAATCAGCTATAGTGGATGAGTGGAGGACAAAAGGCAGAGAGAGATGTCTCCACATTCTGGAGCTTATGAAACATGACAGCTCATGACAGGACTGCTTGTCAGAGCCCATCGTTGAGAGATGCGATCATAACCACCGATGGCCTCCATTGTCCCTCTGGGACAATATGAGAAACTCAGTCCATCCTTCGCTTTTAAACAGTGTGACTTATTAATTAAACCTGAATTATTTGCAACCAAATGCTTGGTTGTGACTATACAGTCAAGTATAACAGGTAACAAGCCAATCATGACCACAATATTAGTCATGACTGTTGATGCATCATGAAGATTTAAAAAAAAAAAAAACAGATATGGAGATTTAAAAAAAATTTTTTAAAAAAGTTCAGCTAACTCTGTGACAAACTTTGTGCTACAACAATCAGCCATAACATCAACACCACCACAATGATAACTAACAATACACCAGCAAACTAGTGACAACGGCCAGCTCACGGATCCAATCCCATAGAAAAGCCAATGAATCAGAGCACAAAGGCAATGCTGGACATAATCCTTTGATATTAATAAAGTACTCTACCTTATAGAAAGGTATCCGAACACCCAGCAGGCAAGGATCCCAAAGTCGCCAACCCAGCCTCCAACTCCCCAGATACCAATCCAATCGAGCATCGATGGGATGCGCCAGTGAGTTTTTATCAAAGACCGCACGATAAAATATTTTATTGCAAATATGTATGTTATGTGTAAATTAGAAAATTTAACTTATTTTTGATGAAACTGATAAAAAAAAAATGCTTTAAGCTTAGGCTGAGTCATGCTGTTAGTTTCTCCTCAGTAAAGTATCTCATCCAAGATAAAATCTCTTCCAGGACAGCACATGTTTGCTCCACACACACACACACATACACACACACACGCCGAGATGATAGCAATCGTGCATAATGGATGTATTTAAATAAAACTTCAATTATGATATTATGGCATGTGATTATAACATGTGAGACTGTATAGCAGCTGTATCTCTCCTGGTCAGGGTGTTCAATACATCTCTATCATTTCTCTTTTCTTGTCCCCCTGGCATTAAAGACAGTTCATTTCCTTTCTCATGTTCTCTTAAGTCCTCCTGATTTGTCAAGGTCACTTCATCTCATACTCTACATATTGCTTATTCCACCCTGCTGTGAGCCCGGAAGGAAAATGTTCCTCAACTATGTGCTCAGAATGAGCAACTGCTAGTAGCAAATTGACATGGAGAAGAAATCCTCCATCACTCGGTAGTCAGCCGAGGATTCTTTATGAAAGCCGTAGACGGGAATCAATATTTGTGTAGAGGAATGAGGCATCACCTCGAATCAACTCTATGAGAAGTGTATCTCTCCTGTACAATACGTACCATCTTAATGAACACTACATTACACTAAAGTTCATTTCAATCGTTGATAAAATATTACAGACATTTTAAACAACATGTATTAAGCTAAAATGTATGTGTAACTACAGAAAAACCCTCTCACTCGCTCCACATATCACTTATCCTGTTCAGGGTCGCAGGAAGCCTGGAGCATGTCCTAGGAGATTTGAAGCACGAGGTGGGGTACACCCTGGATGTGCTAATCCACCAAGGGCACACAAACACACACTCACACACTACAGGGAATTTAGAAATGCCAATTAGCCTACTCAGCATGTCTTTGGACTATGAGTGGAAACCAGAGTACCCAAAGGAAACCCTCCAAGCACAGGGAAAAACATGTAAGATCCACGCAAACAGACCCAAGGCAACAATTTAACCTTCGACCCTGGAGGTGCAAAGCCATAGTTCTGAACACTACGCCGCTGTGACCTGCTTAATAGAGAAGCTAAGAAAGTAATACAACCATAATTTTATGTGGTTATTTATTGTGCACAAAGGAACAATTCAGACACTTTATTAAGACTGAGCTGGTCTAGTTGGCTTGTATCAGATGGCAGCACATTAGGAACTCACCTGTTCGAATGCTGGCCATCATCATTACCATTTTTTCCATTGTTCTGTTTTTAAATTAGAAGATTTATTAGGAGAGATTTTATGTACAGAACTTCACTACAAACTACTTCTAACAGTTATTTTAAAGATGGATGGATAGATAAATAGGAATAGATAGATAGATAGATAGATAGATAGATAGATAGATAGATAGATAGATAGATAGATAGATAGATAGATAGATAGATAGATAGATAGATAGATAGATAGATAGATAGACAGACAGACAGACAGATAAAACATTTGTGAGATGGTGGCATAATATTACAATTTTAGACCAGACATTTTCAGCATCAATCTCAGAATCCCCAATTAACCCTTTGTATTCAGGTGTGTTTGGTGTGGTCGAGGTTACTAGAAAGTCTGAATCCCACAGTGATCTACCTTCTAATAGTGCAAACTCAGGGTTGTCACATACAGAATTCAGTGTGCAGAATTCCGCGCAGTCCTCCGATTCGAATTTCACACACCATGAAGAGAAATGAGAGGTCAGCTACAGCTCAGCCCACAGTGGGAATAAGGCTTGTAACAATGGCACTGAAAATAACCCCACTCATGCAAAGGCAGGTTTTTCGATTCATCACATTTCGCTGTGCCTCAGAGACCTGGGTCTCCGTCGAGTGCTGACATGATCCTACTCCACATCCCAGTTTACAGAACTCCTGGGGAAGCATGATGAAAATGTATGACCTATATTTATTTATTTATTTATTTATTTATTTAGTAATACTTTGCTAATGTTCTGCATAATAATACTTGGTATTATTATATTCTAGCCTAATGAAGGACTTAGACATACGTAGTTTATTGGATATATGTAGTTTAAAGCAACTGCACAGCTGCTGCATAAATAAAACATTGAATCCAATAAATGCTTTGAATGCCATGATAAAAAGAAAGTGCACATAGACCGATAAAGACGTTTAAGCATATGGTCAGCATATCCCTACATGGGGATGCTGATGGAATGGCTAGAAAAAGGTTCCAGTAAACAAAGACTCCGCAATTGTATTTTACTGGCCAGAGTTGGACCTTTCAGCGTTTTCTGTATTCAGCCTGGAAATAACCAGCACTGCCTTGGTCGTGTCCTATCATTATTCCCCTTCCTGGTATTAAAACACAACAAGAAGGTGTGAAAAGTCCATGACGGATTCTGCCAATGCAGAATAGCTTCAAATAGGATTGGACTGGAGGTGTGTGTAAACCAGTTCAGCTCCTGTAAACAATCTAAATGATCCAGTCCACCAGTCTAATGGGTTAAAAATAGTACAGCCAACAGGAGCTCGCCCAATCTGGCAACCCCGGATTAAAAATCCAGCCGCAATGAATGCTAAGAATAGAGAAACACACCAGTGATAAGACTGCTGTTCTGATTTTAGTACAGGCAGGAAGCTTCAGGTTACGTTTTTAACATAGGTTGCCATATTCAACAGTAGTGTACATAGTACTGTACATAACCATTGTGTCTGCATGTGGTCACCTGTCGTGGTGTGCGGATTGGGACGGATTCCGAAATGGCTAGATCATTGTGTACAAAAAAAAAAAAGGCACAACACACTACGGACTAGTGGCCAATGTCAGAATAATACTCCAGCTATATATAGTACAGTAAACATCCCTGCTTATGTGCCATATTGCGGTTTGGCACCGAGCTGGAGGCGGTGTCTTTTTTTTTTTTTTTTCGTTTCTTTTTTCTTTTTTTTTTTTGAGTGAAGGGGTGTGAGGCCGCAGATAAAAGCCTGTAAATCTGCCTGATGAAAAGCAACAACAAAAAAAAACGCAGCACTGCAGTCGGTAATCTGGAAATAAAATACCAGCAAGGCGGCTTTAAATCCAATGAATCACCACGCAGCAGGAAGATATGATGAGATTTTTGTCAAACAGAGCACTTTAACTGTTAATGAAGAATAAGGGGATTGGGAACCGCGCGCTTGTGTGTGTGTGTGTGTGTGTGTGTGTGGTGTGTGAGTTCATTCAGCACTGAGAGCGCTGAGATAGATGTCCCAGTAAACTTTGCGCAAGAGTTTAGTGCTTGCATAGAGCACTCTCTCTCTCTCACACACACACACACACACACACACACACACATGCATTTATATTATACTGTAAGGGATATCCTGAAAACTGTTTATACTCCACACGCAACAACCAACATCCAGATTCTAATACTTAAAACGTGTGTGTGTGTGTGTGTGTGTTTCCGTAAGGGATAATTGGATCAATCTCCCCGACATGACCACGCCTCCTGATTAACAATGTCATTAGGTGACCACGCCCCCAAGAGTCTGACCCAAAGTCTTTTGAAGTGATAAATAAGTCTATATCCCTAATCTGCATGTGTTGTCGGGTTGGTTGCGTGTCGCCCTCATCCCCAGTGTTTGACTTTGAAATGATACTGTACTAATCATTAGTGTCACCCCAGTGCGCCACCCCTGCTGCAAGATATTCAGCTCTGATTGTGTATGGTATATATTTTGTGTATATATATATATATATATATATTTCTGTGGCTTGTTGCGTTGAAGCTGAAGTTGAGAGAGTGCCAGGTACAAACCCAGCTACCCACCTTACAGATGTGGAAGTGCTCCGCCATCAGGGTCTCCTGGATGTCCAGCTCGCGCGGAGTCGCTGCTGCAGTGGGAGTTCCAGCAGCGCTGCCGCACGATGGAGAACCTCCAGCACTGACCGGAGACGACGTGGTCAGACCGTCCAGCACCTTCCTGAACTTCTTCATGGTTTCTGCGTCTGCTTCTCCTTGTTGTTGTTGTTGTTCCTGTTATGTTCTTTCTTTTTCTTCTTCTTCAACAGGATCAAGCTGTTCTTTTTGTCTTTCTTTCTTTTTTCTTTTTTTTTTTTTTTAAATCTGAGCGCTCGGAATTCTACCGCAGAGACGATTAAAGCGGTAGAGAGGAAGCTGCTGGTGGAACAAGAGCACAACAAACCCTCCCCTCCTTTACAGAACTGAGAGACTCTCTGCTGAGCTCTCTGCTTGCTCTGCCTTTTAAAGCATTTGCGTGCAATTCAAAAAGTCACACATCATTTTAATGTCGAAGAAGTCGGGTGGCGGCGGGGGGGAGAAAAAAGAAAGAAAGAAAAGAAACACGCACATGCACGCACACACACACACACGCACGCACGCACGCACGCGCATATATACAGCGGAGAGGTCTCATACGCGTTAAAGCGCAGCTACACGCAACCGAGAAACTTCATGTTACTTATGCGGGACGACTGCATCACCCTCCCGACGATCTAAACTAAAGATGCGTCCCGGGTTGCTTTCGGTCGAGGATGAGGAAAAGGAAGAGGAGAGGCACCGCAAAGAGACGTGCGTGGCTTCTTTCCGTCCCTGCACGAGCAAAACTGTTCAACTTTGCGCGCGAGACGATGAGGAACGCGAGGAGGGGAAAGAAGTGTGAGAGCTCAGATGGAAACCAGATGGTACAAGAGCATCTCTCTCTCTCTCTCTCTCTCTCTCACTCACTCTCTCGCTCCCGCAGTCGCTGTCCGTGGTGCTGAACGACAGAGCACCAGAGGCCCCGCCCCCAATTGATGCTATTGGGGCAGGCGTTTATGATTAAGCGCACACAGGGAAGCGCACTTTGCTGTGCGTCATTATAAGTCGTGTCGTTTGACCGCAGGACAAGGGTCATTTCCTCATCCTCTTTTCCAGTCAGGATGACCACGTCGCCTTGGCTGCAGGGTTAAAACTTCCTGAAGCTCTGCTTCCGACCTGTGAATCAATGCTGCAGAGAGTGCTGCAACACCAGATAGGTGGTCTGCGGGGTTGCCAGATTGGCATATCGGATGAAGCAAAATATCCCTGCTCAAGTACAGGTGTAACGCAGCACCATCTTTTTAGTGCACCAAAATATCTAGATCTGTATCTAGATTCAAAACAAAACTTAACATTGCAGTTTTTTCCCCCTAACTATGTTTAACCCATCATAATTCCAGGAAACAATGCAGAAGGAAAAAAAATATTGCCATATTTGCATAGTATGGGCCTATTCGATCGGAGAAATTCTAGAACAGGAATTTAGACATGCGCAAGCAGAAACGGTTCTCGACTTCCAGAACTGGACACACAGACTAGCCATCAGGTCGTCTGATCATCAACATGGCTTTAGTATAAGGATTTTAGGAAATTATTCCTAAAAACATGTTAATAGCTTTAATATGTACTAACGACATCATCAATAGGTACAGTATGTACTGTAGTTCTGAAGACATCCTGGAGTCCCACCTGAGCCCACTGGATTTATTGGAATAGGCCCGGAATCAGAGCTGTTTCCATTTGTGAATCTATGAATTCCAGTTCTAGAAATTCGCCAACTTAATGTACATCGTATTATTATTCAGGTCCCTAGAGTCTAGTTCTGTACTTGGTTCTCAATATATAACTTGTTTTTTCATATACAAACAAATATAAACAAGCTAATTGTTTAAACCACCACAACTGTGACCACCAGCATAGGAGCAAAAATCTCTTACTTGTATGACTTTCTTTGGTCTTTTGTTATGCACTTATTTGATCATTTATTTGAAAGTTAAGGATTGGGCATAAATATGAATTTTTAAAAAATTCTCTACTTACAAAGGATATCTAAAGTCTCAGCTTGTTCCTGGGGCTGGTATATGAGTGACAACACTGGAATCTGTGTCTGCGTGTGTGTGTGTGTGTGTGTGTGTGTGTGTGTGTGTGTGTGTGTGTGTGTGTGTGTGTGTGTGTGTGTGTGTGTGTGTGTGTGTGTGTATGTGTGTGTGTGCGCGTGTGTGCGCGTGTGTGCGCGTGTGTGCGTGTGTGTGCGTGTGCGTGAGAGTGTGCGCATGCGTGTATGCATGATCTCACTGAGACTGAACCTCATGGCTAGAGATTACACAAGCACTTACATCATCAGCTTCCAGTGCCTCCGGCATGGATTACATACTGTGGACATACAACCATGTGCAGCTCCCTTTCTCTCATCTCATCCAGGAAAAGCACAACACCAACAAGAAAAAATAAAACCCAGTCATATAAAATACCAAGTGAGCAGGTGTACACCTTTATAACACACAATGCATAAAAGATGACCCGTGTGCTGTAAACCTCATCCACTATACAATATTTTTCAAATCTTGGGCCAAATTCAATGCTATGCTTTTAAATTCAGTAGATGTGTTAGACCAGAGAATTCACCAACCTGGTAAAGCCATACTGTTATACGAGCCATACAGGTTTCAAGATTCTCTGGCGCCTCCACATGAGAAAAGTCACGTGTCTTTGTAGGTTACAGATAAATCACTGAACAGTATCTCATGACCTGTGTCTCATTAGCTCTGCCTTAACCTCAGCAGATACCTGCCAGGGTTTAGTGTCTGAAATCATTCTACCAATGCTGCCATTGATTACATTTAAAAATAAATAAATAAATAAAAGTTTCTTTTTTTTTATGTCTCCAGGGTTAAGACAAACCCCAAACACAGTCATGCTTATTGAAATTGACTTTCTTTCATCTCTAAATAGGTTTTTAAAGATAAGGTGCTCACTTAAACACAGATAAGGTTTGCTCTTGTCTGCCTACACACTGCAATCCAAAACACAGTTTTGTCTTTAGGATTTGGTAGATATGCATATTTATTTCCAGACACTATTTCTATCAGATACATTACTCCTATAAATTTCTCAGAAGAGAAAAAAATCCCTGCACCATAATGTTTTTTGTAATAATCAAACAGCATGTGGAATTCAGACTTGAAACTACATGCAGTGCAAGATTTTTTAGGCCTACATGTTGTTACACATCGATGACATAATGACTTGATCTAGTGAAGTAATAGGTGCATTTTACTTACACTTTTCTACTTGTTGGATGTCTTACAGGAGAAAATGCCTTGTCAAAAGGATCTTTGAGGGAGATGAAAAAGCAACGTAATCCTCTTCACCACTCCCATGGGGCAAAGGACAACCAAGATAATGTTGCTGCCAAAACAACACTGCAGGGGAAAGCATGCTAATATCTAATAACCTGCAGACAAGGATTAGGGAGCTTGAGCACATGAGATGTTCCCAGCAAGACATGAAATTAGGGAGTTGGGAACTGGAGTGTTTGGAGTTTCAACTGCTACAGTAGGTGATCCAGTAGGTGATTACTTTGCTGAAGAATGCCCAGAACATGGCTAACAATGAAGCAGAGAAGCAGGGTATATCATTAGCGTGATCTTTTTGTTAATGACATGTTGAAGCATTGTCCTCATGTCTCATTATAAGATTGTAACCATGGCTTGTAGTCAAATAAGACTGGTGTAGCCATGTCAAACCATTAAAACATTTTCAGCCATAACATCAACACTACTTACAGGTGCACTGAACAACACTGACCACCAACTACTGTATTTACCAGCAAACTGGTGATAGGATTATGAGCACCAAAGGAAACACCATTCATGTTTGCAAGGACCAAAGGAAAGTTCACCCGGTCCAATTCCACTGAAAAGTCAATGAAACCCAAAATGCAATAAATAAATAATGTTGGCCATGACAAAGGGAAAGAGAACCAAGGTCACTGACCCAGTCCCTAAATGATGGGAACCATCGGATAAACTGGATAAATCCTATGGGTCAACCCTACGGAGACGCCACTGTGGCAACCCACAGCACCCAAAAAAGATCCACTGCCAACATCCTGGTGCCAGACACCACAGCACACCTACCAGAGGCCCTGCAGAGCCTTGCCCTGAGGGTCCAGACCTGCCCTGATGGCACAAGGGGAACATAACCTAGCTGCTTTAATGCTATGGCTGATCGGTGTATATTCAATATATTTAAGCTGTAATTACATTCCAGGTTCTCCAGTTTCCTCCCACTCCCTAAAACATGTCAGTAGATGAATTGCCCAAGATAAATTGCCCCTGGGTGTGAATGAGCATGTGTGAGAGTGTGTGTGGTACCGTGTGATTGACTGCCAATCCATCCAGGGTGTATTCTCACCTCTTGTCCTTGTGTTGCCAGAAGGTGAGAGTGACAGTTGTGTATTTTAATCATCTAACAGACACAGTGCTGTAACTGTAATTACAATTATTTATAAAGTAATTCAATCGAATAAACAGAAATGTAAAACAATAAACAATAATGTAAAACAGCATAAATGTTTAGTTTTTTTTAGTTTTTTAAAAATGTTATATTTTAAACATTTACAGTTCATTAATTTATTCAAGCTGTCATGATGGTTGGCTGCATTGACGTATGACTGTTTGCAATCTACAAGCACACAGATTCACATACACCCACTTATAATCCATGAGCAATCTCGAAATGCCAATCAGCGAATGTCTTTGGACTCTGGGAGAAAAAAATAGAGCACCCAGAGGAAACCCAACAAGAACAAGAAGAACATGACTTCTCTGAAGGCAAGATTCAAAATTCTTGCCTTGGAGGCTGCAGTGCCAATCACTAATCCACTGTGCCTTGGTTTTTAAATACTGTATTTATAAAAACAATTTTAATTGGATTTTATTGGATTTCTGCTTGGGCAAATATCATCTTTTTAAATATTATTCCAAAAATAGCCACCTATGATTTTCTGTTGGGAGATAATCAGATGGTTATTTCTTCAAGCCTCAACCAAACATCAAAACTAACAAGAAAAATAACACAATAAATAACTGCCAATCATTAAAACTTTAGCTACCTAATAATTAATTTCATAAGCTTTATTAGCGTGTCCTCTACAGCAGTTACAGAGCTGCCTAAGGTATTAGCTAGCACAGATTCACTCAGAACGCACCGCTCACATGGATTAAACTGAGTAACAAAAGCATGCAACAATTTCACTATAATTTTCAATTAAAATGTGACATTCAAGACAGTGTGCAATACACTGAAAGAAATATTGATGTATGAACTTATTTAAATAAAGGGCAGAATTTTCACTTACGTAAAACATGAAAGCTGAACATAAAATATATGTTTAGGTTAAAATAATTAAATAGAATTAGATACATTACAAACTAAGTTTAATTTAGTCAAATAGACATAATATTAATATGTAAAAGCTACATAAGACAAGAATATTCTTATTGGTGTAATAATATTTTATTTGGTGATTTTATAGTTCAGAACTGTAAAATATAGCAAGAGTTAACACTATACCCTAGACTTTCTGTGTCTCTCTCTCTCTCTCTCTCTCTCTCTCTCCTTCACACACACACACACACACACACACACACACACACCTATACATACATTTGCTCACATTTCAAAATCCCTTGTCAGCTGTCTCACATGCCCTTGGGTCCATGTCATCCACGCTTAATATGCATGTGTAATTGTGTTTTGCTGTCGCTGCATGATACAGTGGCTGTTGGCAGGAAAAGCAGAACATGTCAGAGGACCGTGAAAACGAGGTGCGCGTGTTCAAGAGTGTGCACCGCCGTGTAGAAACCGCTGAGACCAATGAGAACTGTAACCTTAAACGTAACGGAAACATGTTAATCAGGACACACCGCACACAAGCCATCATGTTGAATAAACAGAAGACACGATAAACAGAAGGCACTTTTGTCCAACCTACCGTACCACACAAAACAAAACACCATGAAGCCGAAGGAAATGTCTGAATAAGAGGTTTCCAGCTGAGGTCATAAATCAACCGTTTGGTGGAATATGATTACTAAAATGTAATTGTTGGTTTCAGGATGGGCCGCCTTTGTGCGAGCGTCCATCTATTACAGCTTCCATGGCAACAATCAGAGACTTTTGGATGGGCCAGTAACTCGTGATCATCAGCCATTGTACTTTAACGAAAGCCAAGATTTAATAAAAGCAGATTGGATTTTCCTAATTACTCCACTGTAAGTTCTTCTCAAAGTATAAAATAAAGATTTTTTTTTTTTTCAAAAGACAGGTTGGGTATTGAACTATAGACTTAATGCTCTAGAGAATAGATTGATTTGTAAATACTTTAAAACACACACACACACACACACACACACACACACATGCACAGACACACGCACACACAATGGCAGTAACAAATATTGATTAGCGGTGCTTGTCTTTGCAAATCCAAGAAGAGCCTCGCTTGTCAATCTACTTATCATTCAGCACAACAGGAACTGCCATTAAAACAGCGTTGTAGATCTTGGCCATTGAAGCGTTACACTCCTTCATATCAATCATAATGGTGCTCTAGCTCATTGTGTTCCAGCCCTGGTCCTGAAGGACCCTCTGACCTTCACTTTTTAGTATTTTCCGCTCCCAGCACATCTGCTTTAACTAATCAGCTAATTAGTAGCCTTTTCCCTGAATTGAAGTGGGTGTAGTAGAGCAGGGTAACACTAAAATGTGAAGGATAGGGTAGGAAAGGACCAGGGTTGGGAAACACTGCGTAGAGGTGTGACACAATGTCACTATCTGTATCTGTAATTGTATCAGTATCTGAGTAGCATCCCAAATAACGGATTTGAACATAAAGAGGGTGTGGCATAAATCAGAAGGCTGGAAAAAAAAAAACAGAGGTAGAAATCCCATCACTTTCCACACTGTCTATTAATTCTGGCTTTCACAGTTTCTTCACCTCGGCTACACTCTCACCCCAGTTCATACTGTAACTAGAGGACTGTTTTGTTTTGTTTTTATCCCACCCAAACAGTTATTATTTTTATTTGTACCTTTCCATGATATACAGTACAGTACTGTACAAAAGTCATGCAGCATCCCGCATTTCTTCATATTTTGCTTCCAAAGAGCCTGTATTGTATTGTTTTAATGAACGTAGTCTCAAGGAATATTTCTCCATGACTCCTGAAGAACTTTATTGGTTCTCATTTTCAGTCCAGTCCTTGCACCTGAGCAGTTTCAGAGGAATGTGCTTTGTTAAGCCATACAGGGACCTATGAACCATTCAAGCACAAAAACCCTTAAGAAATGCACAAGTGAGAAACAGTGACAGTTGATCAGGCTGGTGATTAGTGCACTGGTGATGCTGAATGCTGATGAGTGGCTGGAACAGATGAGACGAGAGAGGAAACGAGGTCGCTGCTGAGGTTGTTACATAAACAACCAATTTTTTAAATTGGATCTTTAGGCACTGTGCAGCCTGTCACAGTAAAACATTTGTTCAGGCATCCTTTAGTTAATACAAATAATTGAATGGAATTGACTTTGAAGAAGTACTGCCTTCTTGTTCTTATTTAAATCATCACAACCTCGACCAAACTGTCATTAAGATCATGCTGTAAATGCAGCACACAGCACTGATGTCATAAACAAGGACATCTTTTATTATGCAAACCTGATATCTAACATGAAAAAAAGTTGCCGCTCCTGATGCACATCTCTGATCTCAAAAAGATGAAATTATATTTGACAAGCTTTCCATATCGCTTCAATCAGAAGGATTTATTAGTAGTTACATTAACAATATAGTAAGACAGTTAATGGTAGATTTGATCATGCGATCCCAAGCAAGCCATTTCTGCTCTACTGTATTTTTCATGTAAGGCTTTTGAACTGAGTTTTTTGCCTGTCCATTTGTCTATTGATTCCTCTACAGAAGAAAAATAGTGATATCTGCAAACCCGGTTGTTATGCCTTGGATGCCCTAACAGGTGTTGTCCTCCAGCATTGTTATTGTACAGTACCACAGGCTCATTAGACAAATTGGCAAAACAATGTCAGGTTGACCTTGCATTCATGGATCTTCCTGCTACTTTTACTTGTCTGCTCAGTATTGATCTTCTTGTCTATCTTCTCCAACTGTATTTCTTTTTTGGATGAGGCATTATTCACTCCAGCAGAAAGTTTGTAAAAATGCCAGTTCTAGATGAACATATGCGCACTCATAGGAGGGTGTGAGCTCCTGCAAGTGGAGTTAGGAAGTGCACAATGAGACAAATTTAAATAAACCAGTAAAGAAAAACAGAGCTGAATACAAGGTGAGGGTGAGAGAAAGGGGGGGAAAAAAGAGAGATATTAAGTGAAAGGTTCATAAAGGCAACAATGTTCTTCATTAAAATCTGACTCAATACGAATGCATTTTAGACTGATGCTGAAAAACTCTCATAAGAATAGATTCATCCCTCCATTATAATGCTTCCTTTTATCAACCTTTCATCCTACATGATTGCAATGGCTCAAAGATTCAGTAACAGAGCAGATGAATAAGCCCAGATGAATACAGACTCTTAAAAAAAAATTACTTTGGCCTTCATGTGCTTCATCTCATCACTGCTGAATGCTTTCCTTTCAAATCAGGCCATGACTGAAAAACAAACAGGAGGCATTTTAGCATTTCCATTTTCACCTTCTATAACCTCTGGACAAACGATTACAGATGATGCTACTGTATGAACTTAACCCACTGAAACTAAAACTGAGTTTTGCTGGGTTTTATATATATATATATGAAATGTCAAAATTTTGTGTGGCCACCATCATTTTCCAGGACGGCTTGAATTCTCTTGGCCATGAAGTTCATATATATATATAGATATAGATATATAGATATAAATATTCTCCCCGTGCTTGGTGGGTTTCCTCCAGGAACTCTGTTTTCCTCTCACAGTCCAAAGATATGTAGGCTATTAGGCTATCCTTAGGCTAATTCATGTTCCCAAAATTGCCCATAGTGTGTGAATGAGTGTGTGAATGTCCTGCAATGGATTGGCACCCTAGGCCTCCTGGGATAGGCTCCAGGCCCTCTGCGACCCTGAATACAAGATAAAGCTGCATAGACAATGAATTATGAGTGAGTATATATACAGTATATACGCTGTATACATACATTAATGCCTTACATTACACAGACACAGATCAACTTATGATTGGTTAAAAGTTTACATTCTTCAAAATCACCTCATCCCTGTTAACTTCATATCTATTCTTGCTCTTTTTAGGACTGACCATGACATGTCAGTCTGTCTGAGGATGTTCAGGGTTCTGCTATCACCAGGAACACTATATCATTTGGTTAACATAACTGTTTTTTTTTTAAAGAATTGTGTTAACTTCATAAAAAATGTTGGGCCAAATTTCTGTACATGACCTTCAGGAAGCAATTAATCAGGCACAGATTGAACGACTGACACCAGAGTACTGCAGGCGTCTTTTTGACTCGATGCCCAGCCAGATCCAACTGACTCTGAATAATCAAAAACTTCATAATAAATATTGATTGCTGTATAGCAATTTCATTTCATTAAATAATTTTTTTTTTTATATTAAGAATAAAATTGCGATTTAAAAATTAAGAATGTCTATAAAACAATGAATTTGGTTTCTGTGTCAATACTTAGGACCTGGAGCTTATCGCAGGGAACTTGGAACATGAGGCAGGGTACTATACATCCCAGATGGGGTGCCAGGCCACACATTCACCTACCTAATCATACGCTGTGGGCAATTTGGAAATAGCCAGTTAGCTTTTTGAACTGTGGGAGGAAACCAGAGTATTGAGTGGAAACCCACCGAGCACACAGATGGGAGATTCCTTGGAGGTACAAGGGATAGTGAATACCTCTAAGCCTGCAATATTCCAGGTTATGTCAGAAATTTTATAAGTGCAAACTGAGCCACATCACTTGTTGATTACTCTGAGTGTTTCAGATTTTTTTTTTTTTTTTTACCTCAAGAGGCAATCAGCATCGCCTTCCTTCATATTGCTTGATTGACCTTAAGAGAAGAAACAAATCCCAACTGTGGCACACTACGGCTCACTGAGCTTTCAAACGAACAACATTCCCAATCGTTTTTATTGAATTCTGCTGCGCATAATCAGTTTTTTTTTTCTGTATGATGTGTTTAAATGTGTTGTTACAGTAAATGTATTTATTTATTTTATTAAATTTTATTAGATTGCACATATCACTCACTCCTCATCTATACCGCTTTATCCTGCATTCAGGGATGTGGGGGGCCTGGAGCCTGTCCCAGGAGGCTTAGGGCATGAGTCAGGGTAAACCCTGGACAGGGTGCCAATCCATCACAGGGCACATACACTACGGGCAATTTGGGAACTCCAATTAGCCTAATGTCTTTGGACGATGGGAGGAAACCAAAGTACCCGGAGGAAACCCACCAAACACAGGGAGAACATGCAAACTCCACGCACACAGAGACGGGAATCGAACCTGGACCCTGGAAGTGCAAGGCAACAGTGCTAACCACTACACCACCGTGCCGCACTGTACGTAGCACCTGTCACTGAAATGTATTCAAGATAGATAATGATAATTTAGAAATGGATGGAAATTTCAATATTAAGTGGAGATTTAGATTGAAGAGAACATACAGCTTTGATTCTTCAGGATATAGTGTGTGTGCAAAACAGCACTTGGCCTCAATTCAGCAAATGATCAGAGCTTTAAGTACCTCCTGGATGAGTGCACTGTGCTTACAATTATGACAGCTCATACAGTATATGCGGCGTGTTCAAGTCAAACTGGGACTTTTGTTTTTCAGATTTCAAGCACAGTACAGTGACTCGGTAAAAAAAAAAAAAAAAAAACACAAGCCTTTTAAAGAAGGCCATACATCGATGAATGACGACAGCGAGGGGAACGACCGATTCTTTCAAAATCGACCGAAACCTTGTCTCCATCTTGTGGAAGGGATCCATCTGTCTGTGGGAACTGTACACACAATCATTCATGACCAAGCCATTTCCACATGTTTGGGCCATTAAAGGAGCTCCTGGGAGGCCGGTTTTTCAGACGTGAATTTTGACCATGGCTCAGGAATACTAAGGAAACTTTGTTCCTTGATGGTATCCAAGCACTAGTGGAATGCTGGGATAAGTGCATTAGTCTAGCAGGGGATCATATGAACAAAAATAAAAGAAGCTTTTACACTCATAACTTTGTTTTGTTATTCTGCACAATCAATCCTGATTGGACTTAAACACCCCTCACGTATGACATCTGCTCTATTAGAACAGCCTTGTTACTCTTTGTATCACTAATGTTTGAAAACCAGAGAGATGATTCGATTCAAAAGACTGTTTTGCACAATGCAGCTGCATCTTGTGCTGGAGCTGTGTAGAGTGTATCTCAGAAAACAGGCCCAGCAGGGAAACCGGTGGCTTGACGTCTATTTTCTGTCACCACAGAATTAGTGTCACAGTTACACAGCCACCAGATTGACTCATCAGATCCTCTAGCTCCATGATGGATGCAGGAAACATCAGTGATAAACTATCCATTAAGTAATGCTACCAGGTTTGAATTGATTAGTATGTGTATTGCATGAAAAAAAATAATAACTGTGTGTGTGTGTGTGTGTGTGTGTGCGTGTGTGTGTGCGTGTGTGTGTGCGTGTGTGTGTGTGTGTGTGTGTGTGTGCGCATGTATGTATGTATGTGTGTGTCTGTTGTCAAGAGCCTGGGGAGGAAGTGATGACTCGCTTGACTGAACATGGCTGTCAACTCATCTGACCTCACGTCACCTTTCATTCCTCGCATCTGAATTCCGACAAATCTTTGTTCCGCCTGGAATGACATGAATTAAACGATATCCTCTGTGGTTGACTGATAACAAGCTGATTAAGTGCATCGCCTGTTGTTTCATTAACCATAGTGGCCTCCGAGGCACCTGACACCATTTTGAAGTCCTGCTGATAGACTTCCTATTTAACGAGAGAACCGGAGTCTTCTCGGGCCTGCGAACAACAAGCGCACTGTTCATCGATTTAGGACTCGATTGGCTTTAGTAATTGAGCAACACTGCCAGAAGTCTCGGTGAGGGTAGGCAGGTTTGTCCTTTGAGGCATTTCTCCAATTTGCATATAAATGGGCTGGGAAACGCATCGTCGCCATTAGCGCAGAGCTTGATTGGCTCAGAGGAGAGGGTAATGAGTGCCTTCCCCTTTCCGATTAGCATGGCAGCGAGCGTTTAATTTCGGTCCAAAAAAGCACCATGTTTAGACACAGTGGAACAGATGGGCAAGAAATTTCAATTGCGTTTCAGATTTCGAATGCCATTAAACGGGTAAACAAGCCTTAACACCCTTAGCATCTCAAGCAAACAAACAAGCATCGGGCAAAAACACCTTCGAGTACCAGCGACGCATTTTAGAAGCGAAGAACAAGATTGGAACCAGTAATGATGATTGGGACGGAGTTGGGAGTCGACTGTGGTGGCCAAATGTACTGTGCTGTGGGGCAGCGCAGAAGCTTGAAACATTTTCTTTTTACGTAGTGTAGCATGAATCCAGAAGAGCAGACACACAAATATAGCGAGCGCAGTCAACTGGATGATGGGTGATTAAATAATAATGGCAGTCTGAATACATTTAATTGTGTAATTGTGTAGTAATGCTCTATCGTTTGTTGCTTAATGCAGCCACATTTAAAAGATAAAGCAAAACCTGATATAGAACAGCAAAGACTTGATTGATACTAGCAACATTCTTTCCTTTATTCATCTAGCAGATGATAGCATAGAGCTAAGAGGCCAACGGTTAGAGGTCATGCTCAGTAACCCAACAGCAGCTTTGTCCTGGCTACTTGTTAAATGGAGCTCATTCTGAAATATACACAATATACAGTATGTTTTAGTGTCCTGCACAGAAAAACAGTTGAAGGTTAGAAGCTACATTGTTGTCGTCTAGACAGCTTAATCCTGTATTCGGGGTCTAGACGGGATGCCAAGAAGATACAGTTGAAAGTTTTTATTTATTTATTTATTTTTAATGAAGTCTAAAGAGTTCTATGTTTTTGAGACCTACATTACCCGTACAGGACTGCCTGGTAAGAACCAGATAGCTATCATTTTCTGGAATTAATTAAAGATGTTAGCATCTTATCCAACCATCAATCAAGACCACAGGATTAAAATAAATGACTATTTCTTACACTCCAGGAGATACATGTATGCATGCTGCATTTTCATGCAGAAGAGACATTTCAAAAATGTACACATCCATTACTCTAAGTATTAGAAAGTCTAATATATGTGTGTGATTTACGTACATAACACCTATTCTGAGTCAAATTATTCTGATCCATGAAGTTTTTATTTTAATATAATCATGATTATCTGAAACACCCATAACGAGATTACTTGACAGTAAGGGGGGGAATAAGATAGCGATAATATCTTTCGGTATGTCTGACGTCTGAATTAAGCGATGACTGACACATACAGAAGAGCAACGCTGAATCTTTCTTTCCTTTTTATCAGCTCTTTGGGTTATGCTGTCTGTGCACAGCCATAAAAATAAAAAAAAAATCCCTGACATGATAAAGCAGTACCTGACAATACCATGATCAGCAGGTTGGCTCTGAAAATGGTTTTTACAAGAGAAGAAAAATCCAAAACTATTATGAATGTGGCATTGTTGTATGCCTTTAGGTGGGAAAAAAAAAATACACAGATAAACAGATGGGCTCTCCAGCTTGCTTTAGTACAAAACACACAGCAAAGACTGCCTTTAATAAGGACAGCGGGAGAACGGTTCCTAAGGAGTCCGCTATTCACTAAAAGCCAGACATCTGTGTTGTGGTGTAGCCAAGTTAAGTGTTTATCTTGCTGAGGCACTAATCAGTGCTCTGTATCCGCTAGCATAGAATACATGAGTGTAGAGGCTAAGATTAGCATGGTCTTTTAGGAATTAACCTGTACTAGATATTGTCAGATCATGGGTTATTAAATTATATGAATTATAGCTCATTACAACTCCTAGTGGTGCAGCAGGTTCTCAGCAGGTTCTCAGGTCCAGTGTCACGTGTGGGTCCTGAGCTCGAGTTTCTATCTAAATACTGTACATGTTGGTTGCCAAAGTCATGCCATTAACTGAAATTTATTTCCCTAGTTGTGAGTCATTCGCATCTCAGGTTCAGTGTAACCAGTAAAATGAGTCATGATCATGGTGCGGTCCAGCACCTGTAAAGATAGGAGAGCAGCTGCCTGCCAAAAACCTCCCATTCGAAACCAGTCAGAAGCACTTTCAGCAAGAAAACCCATCTGACAACTTTGTCATCTTTAGCAACACTTTGTCTCCATAGTAACGGCTTCTAAGTCATAATGAATCGCCTCTGATTCATCCATGAATCCCCCCCCAACTTTCATTATGGAAAGGTTTATTCTCATTTTGGCTACATAATTTAAAAATACTTTCACCTTTGGTCCTGACACACCATGATGCTGACCATGATAAAGTACTTACTTGAGATTAATACACAACTGAATAAGTTAAAACACAACCAATCAGATTCCCTCAAGGTGCCAACAAGCCATCCAAACATGATAAGTGTTTTTCAGTTGAAATAATAGGAAGCTTTCTTCCAACTTCCAGTGCACCTGGTCCAGTCCATAAGCTCATTATTAAGTTCTTTGTATTGTTGGTCTTCGATGTTGGGACAGAAAATCTATACGGTCTGTGGGGAATTTTTCCTAGATCTGGAGATAAAAGTCCCTCCTATCTTCCGGCGCAGCAGGATCGATCTTGAACCCGTGCTTGACTCTGACTCTCCATCATGCAGCCACTTGACCAGTCATTATGCTCTGGGTAATGACACAGAGATAGATGCGCACTGACCTCGGTGCTCCCAGTTAGGCTACCACCAAGCTGTAGAGTAATTAAAGTGTATACATCAAGGTTTGATCTCAGCTAACAAATTCGCTACCAGCTGACTGGTTCATTCCACCACGTCTTTTTATTTATATAATTTTCCTCGATTTATTTTCTGTTCATATTTTTCCTCTCTCTTTCCAATTGCATGTCTTGTAGCATGTCGTTTTGTTGCTAGGTAACAGGGTCATGGGAAGGTGCAGGGTCTTGGTCAAATGCTTTGAACAGAACAATGTCAGAAAGCAGAGTACAGCTTTGGACAGATTAATAAGGGATGGAAATGTTTGATCTTTTTATGCACATGAGCAATGTTAAAAGCGGTAGGTGATAAAGGCAATGAAAAGCCAATTCAAATTTGACTGACGTCAGATTTTACATCTGAGAATGTGACAAAAAAAAAATCCCCAAAATCTCTAGCACTTCTCTCTAGTGAGAGAGAGAGAGAGAGAGAGAGAGAGAGAGAGAGAGAGCGAAGCCAGATGTCTATCATGGCATCACTGCTGTGGGGCATGCTATCTCTAACATAACATTTAGTCTGTGTAGAATCAGACAGCTCAAACTGTCTACAGGCAGATTTTTTTTACTTGCCAATTTGACATCCGTACCAGAAATGTAACTCTGCTCTATTTGCTGTAAAACTGTATTTAGTACGGTGAAAGCAGTCATGCAGCTCATACCCTTAGCAACAATGCAGGCGGAATTAATGCAATTGCTCTTTCTTAATCTTTGATTAAACGGAGCTGAATTAAGCACCAACATCTGGTTCTGCAGCAGGAGAATGGCAGTTTATTTACTCCTGAAATGTTCCTGAGAATGTGACAAAGCTGATTCATAAGCAGCTTTAATTCTCTTCCTGAATAAGCATGAACTGCATGGACTGCAGTATATTTCTATTTTGCGTTGTTTTTTTGTCACGCGAGTACCACTGTTTTTCTCCAGAATTACCTCCTAAATTAGTTTTATCCAAATCACACCTGTCTCTCTCTTAGTGCATTCTCCCATCAAGGAAAGAGCTACCAACCAGCGCGGATGAAGAATATCATGAGTTTTTTTTTTTTTTAACTGCCCCTCAAGCAATGCTGGGGACGATATTTCCTTTTCATTTAAAGGAAAGTGCTATCCACCCCTTCCGCTTGCTGATGATCACAGATACCAATGATTGGCTAGAGTCCCAATGACCATTTAAGTGTGAGTTTGACCCCCTTATCCATTTTTATTTGAGCAGTTGATGGTTAAGAGCCTTGCTCAAGGGCCCAACAGTGACAACTTGGTGGTAGGGAGGTCTGAACCTGGGATCCTCCGATCAGCACGCCAACAACTTAAACACTGACCGCGATCTCCAGATAATAGAGTGAACACACACTTTGTGTGCACAACTCAACACACATCTTGTGGAAAAGAGGCATTTGTCTGTGGAAACTGTACAAAGTATTCTGGTTAGTTATATTATTATGTAACATTGCCTATATTTGTGGTTTGTAGTCATTTGAAGTTTTTTTTGTAATGCCATTTAAATCTAACTGCATGGAATTTACATACAAAGTGGACTTTATGTTTGTTTGCCTTGGAAATACTGGAGAATATTCTGGAAATACCAACACAACACAAGTCTGGAAAGATCCTCAGCCTCAGCTACATCACTCCTTAGCCTCAAAGAACGACTGTCCTTTTTTTTTTTAGTTAATTAATTAATTTAAATAATTAACTTATTTATTTTGCAACTGCCCGCAATATATCGTAATGAATGCTGGTGAATCTATTTCCCAAAGTACCTGTGAAAAGATTTTATCTAAATTAAACCTCTGCAACAATGGATAGTCTGTTATTAATGTAGAAAAGCTGCACCATGCACTTCCACACACAGTTGTATCCATGGTCTTTGTTTGATCTGTGAGCTTTATATCTCACATCTCACTTGTTCCCACATGAAAATGAAAACATTTTAAACGCCCCACTTGGTTAACCTTGTGTGTTGCTTCTCATGACAGCCCCAACACCACTAGCCTGAACCAGATCCCCTGTGAACCAACTCGGCAGTACACATTTTCTCCAGCACTTATATCAGCAACATGCAGTTCAAATCTACTTGCATTCTGCTTCACTTCTAACCGGCTTTGTACAAAAGCATCTGCCAATTAAATAAATGAAAAAGTAAATGAATCAGTCTTTCCTTAGCCAAATACGGCCTTAAAACCGACTCAAAATAAACTAATCCGCATCCTGATTATACAAAGTGAACCCCCAGTTATTTCACCTGCCAAAATCCCTGTAATAACCTACACATCATGGTGCATCTTAATAAGCAGTGCGCTAACTAGCTTAGCGCAATCCTTCACATTTTGTATTACAACAATAAAACCAAAAGGGCGTTCTGCTTTTTTCTGTTGCTTTTGTTTTGTTGTTTTTTTCATCCAGTTTCTCTGCATATCAATGTCTTGATGCGTCACTTTTCTTGCCTTATCAGCTTGTCCTCTTTACAGGAAAGGAATCCATTTATACTGATTAATTTCATGGCGGTTAAAGCAATTTATTTGATATTTGTTTGGTTTTCTTCAAATCCATCAAGTCGCGATACTTCATCAAGATTACAATTTGAGACCTTAAAATGATAAGGTTCTATCTGATAATCCTGTAAAGTAAACACATTTAGATCCCTTAGTTTCCTTTAACATGTAATTTAGTAGTATTATAGTATTCACATAATACATTCGGTCAATATACTGTATGCTTGTAAGAAAGTTTTTGGAACATTAGCCCAAACATCCCAGATGTAAATTCAAAGTTAAAAGCACTCCAAATATTTGATTAATAATTACATTTATCCTGCAATAATTCTGTGTTGGGATTATTGTCCCAGCTAAATTGGGAGCTTGCGTGTAGAAGTCACACTGACACCATTTAAAATGTCACACTGATTTCCCCTTCAGTGCCCTTTTTCTTTTTAGAACTCGTAATAAGATGACTCATTCCAGTAATCATCTTTATTTAAGGTTGAATTGAGGCTCAAACTGAGTAAACAGTCTGTAAGAGAAAAAATTATTGTTGTAGTCCAAAAAACTCATCAGAAGTTTATTTGACCAAATGTATGTAGATGCTTCACGATAACAGAATTAGTCCAGAATTAAAATAATCATCGTGTCCTCCAGGCTTCTGGGAATGCTTTCCACCAGATTTGTAGAGATTTGTGCTCATTCAGCTACAAGAGCATTAGTGATGGGTGAGGAGGCCCGGGGTGCAGTCAGTGTTCCAGTTCATCCCAAAGCTGTTCATTGAGGTTTGAGGTCAGGACTCTCGTTTTCTTGCACACAAACACTTGGCAAACCATGTCTTCATGGAGCTCGCTTTGCTCATATGGGTATTGCCTTGCTCAAACAGTCAGGACCTTTAATTCCAGCAAAGGGAAACTGCAAAGCTTCGGCATAAAGAGGCATTCTAGACAATTGTGTGCTTCCAAAGTCCCATGTAGGGGGGTGGGGGGTGGTCAGGTACCCAAAAACCTTTTGTACACCAAGCCTATTTAAAGCACATTTTAAATTCTAATTAAAAGAATAGCATACAAAAACGTTATTGATCCAACGATGGGTGTACTGTAGACTTATCGCTTGCTCTCTGAATACCTGCCACTCTAGACTAATCCACATGTATTAATCTTATACACACGTGGACAAAATTGTTGGTACCCTTCGGTCAACAAAAGAAAAACTCGCAATGGTCACATAAATAACTTTAATTTGACAAAAGTAATCATTTAAAAAACTTCTATGAATGTTAAACAATGAAAGTCAGACATTGCTTTTCAACCATGCTTCAACAGAATTATTTTTAAAAAATAAACTCATGGAACAGGCCTGGACAAAAATGATGGTACCCCTAGAAAATACTGAAAATAATGTGACCAAAGGGACATGTTAATTCAAGGTGTGTCCACTAATTAGCATCACAGGTGTCTACAATCTTGTAATCAGTCAGTGGGCCTATATATAGGGCTCCAGGTCGTCACTGTGTTGTTTGGTGACATGGTATGTACCACACTCAACATGGACCAGAGGAAGCGAAAGGAAAGAGTTGTCTCAGGAGATTCGAAAGAAAATTATAGACAAGCATGTTAAAGGTAAAGGCTATAAGACCATTTCCAAGCAGCTAGATGTTCCTGTGACTACAGTTGCACATATTATTCAGAAATTTAAGATCCATGGGACTGTAGCCAACCTCCCTGGACGTGGCCGCACGAGGAAAATTCATGACAAATCAAAGAGACGGATAATCCCAATGGTAACAAAAGAGCCAAGAAAGACTTCTAAAGAGATCCAAGGTGAACTTCATGCTCAAGGAACATCAGTGTCAGATCGCACCATCCGTCGTTGCTTGAGCCAAAGTGGACTACATGGGAGACGACCAAGGAGGACACCATTGTTGAAAACAAATCATAAAAAAGCCAGACTGGAATATGCCAAACTACATGTTGACAAGCCACAAAGCTTCTGGGAGAATGTCCTATGGACAGATGAGACAAAAATTTAACTTTTTGCCAAGGCACATCAGCTCTATGTTCACAGACGGAAAAATGAAGCATATGAAGAAAAGAACACTGTCCCTACTGTGAAACATGGAGGAACATCTGTGCAGGGTACAATGAAATCTCAAGACCATCAAGGGATTCTAGAGAGAAATGTGCTGGCCAGTGTCAGAAAGCTGGGTCTCAGTCGCAGGTCATGGGTCTTGCAACAGGACAATGACCCAAAACACACAGCTAAAAACCCCCAAGAATGGCTAAGAGGAAAACATTGGACTATTCTAAAGTGGCCTTCTATGAGCCCTGACCTCAATCCTATTGAGCATCTTTGGAAGGAGCTGAAACATGCTGTCTGGAAAAGGCACCCTTCAAACCGGAAACAACTGGAGCAGCTTGCTCATGAGGAGTGGGCCAAAATACCTGCAGAGAGGTGCAGAAGTCTCATTGACAGTTACAGGAATCGTTTGATTGCAGTGATTGCCTCAAAAGGTTGTGCAACAAACTATTAAGTTAGGGGTACCATCATTTTTGTCCAGGCCTGTTCCATGAGTAATTTTTTTTTTATAATTCCGTTGAAGCATGGTTGAAAAGCAATGTCTGACTTTCATTGGTTAACATTCATAGACTTCTTATTTATTATTACTTTTGTCAGATTAAAGTTATTTCTGTGACCATTGTGAGTTTTTCTTTCATTGACTAAAGGGTACCAACAATTTTGTCCACGTGTGTACGTTCTGTCATTAAGACAAGACACCTGCATTTCACTAGGTACGTAATGCTATCTGACATCCCTTCTACAGTACATGCTGCTGAACTGCAGATTTACATTGATCAGCCACACCACTAACACCATCGCCAGGTGAATTGAATATCATTGATTATTAATTATATACCAGTAAACTGGTAACAGGATCATGGGCATCCGAGCCTCACCTATGCCTGTGGGGAGGAAAAAGCCGGCCTGTCTGATCCGATCCCACAGAATGACCGAGGTAGTGCAAATTGCTGCAAAAAAGGTTAATGCAGGCTATGACAGAAAGATATCAAAACACCCAGTGCATAAGAGCCTGTCATGGGTGCGGCTTAGCAGGCAACGAGTTCAACATTATCGATCTGGCCTCCAAATTCACAGGATCTCAATTCGATTAAGCACCCGTGCAATCTGCCAGACAAACAATCTGATCCACAGAGTCCCCATCTCACAACTTACTGTACAGCACTGAGATGATCTGCCACTAATCTTTCAGGCACACACACCACAGCACACCCCTAGAGGTCTTATGGAGTCATGTCCTGAAGGATCAGAGCTGTCACAGAGGCACAAGGGGAACCTACACAATACTGGGCATAGTGTTTTGCATTTTAATGTTGTGGCTGATCAGTGTTCGTGAGGAATCTCGCATTAAGAGGAAAAACATGCACAAGAACCCACCAGTGGCTCTCTGACCATCTGTTATTCAGATTCATGAAGCAGAATATTAATAGTGAATGATGCAGCTAAAGATCTCAGCATCCTGCAACTGTTTAAATCGTATACACACTGTACATGCACAACAAACCATGCGGAACAGAACCCCATTTCAAACCACCTTAACTGGAATTTTCTGATAATGCTTAGTCACCATAATCTCCCTAGGGGGTGCACTGTACTGTATATCTGGCAAAACCTCACTTGTTGTTTTTGAACAGTTCCCAGCATCTGAAATTTGGGGATTGCTTAAATATAACAATATGCACAATCTGGATTGATAACAGGGGAACGTAAAACAATTATACATTCGGTATGCACTCTAAAAAAAGACCTGTTTACAACATGTGGTCTTGTTTGCTAGGGCCCAAATGATAATTGATGAATGACAAATCCAGGGTCAAGGGTTCGATTGCCACCTTCAGTCTGTTTGCATTTTCTTCCCATGACCGGCGGGTTTCTAGTCAAACCATGGTCTGACACGCTGGCCTCTCAGAAACTCCTTTAATGTTCCAAACAAGCGAGGTCCGGACTGTATGGGGGATGTGGGAATAACTCCCAGCCGAGTTTCCGAAAGTGCAAGCGGTGTTGGTGAATGATGTGTACAGTGTGTACAAGTACAACTCACACATACAGTACAGATTCATATTTTCCACAAATTGTGGCCAGTTGTGTGTTGATTTTCAAGGTTCAGGCATTCCTCTCGCTGAATGTTCAAGGGAACGACTGAACAGCCTTGGCTGGGACCTTCTTTCACGGATGTACGCCTTTCTTTAAAACATTTCCCTTCAAATGTTTTACCGTGGCTAAGAGTCTCATCACCATACTGTCCTTCTATAAATATCATAGTATTATATATAATATAATAATGCCTTGATTTACAACTAGTCCCAGGTTGCCTCGAACAGCCCTTTTTTATGGATTGAATTTTTAAAAAAAGATGCCAATAATTCTGAGGTAGATCATACAAATAGTGGCCTTATCTCTGAAAGTGCATTTTGTACCTCTGTATACTATTCAAGTAAGACACTTTTTTTTTTTTTGGACCTGCTGCTAAGCACAATTTGTCGTTGGGAAAGAAACCTAGAACCAGGAATTATCTCGGGGTGTGGGTGTGTGTGGGTGGGTGTGTGTGTGTTGGGTTCATTGACCTGATTTGTGACATTTTATGTCCTCTCTTCAGCAGCACCTGACTGATGAGCTCTCACTTTTCCAGTATTAGGAATCAATGTGGTCCTGAAGAGGGATCGTTTGTACAGTGATTAAGGGAGTGAATAAGTAGTGAACCGATTATATAGCAGCCAGTCTGCTCATCTTATCTGGTGAATCCTGCTTCGTTAGATTGCTTGCCAGGATGTCATTAACCTGCTTTAAAAGTTTAATTTAAGTAGTGTAGAAGGAGTAGCCTCCAATTAATGATTGCAGACGTTCCTGATTAACATTGTTTCCTTATTGATTCGTTTCTAAATCCTTACTTTTACTACTTACTGTAAAGTTTAACATTTCCCGAACTATACGGCAGCACAGCATCATGCAACCGAAAAGCAACGGACTAGTCAGCAAATAAAGTTTAGAGTTTTGTCCTAAATACAAGGTCCAAAAAAGTGCTTCTTTGATTGATGGCATGACTGCACACGGGACAAATGATGAATGGTGCATCTTCGATGGTGCATCTTACCAGTTACTTCTCTAATCAAACACCTTTAAAACTCCTAGAAATCACCTTGCAACAGATACAAAGACTGCGAAAGTAGCTGGATAGTTTATCTGGGCCAAAAAAAAAAGAAAAGGGAATGTTTTAGACTGGACAAGTCAGTCTGCTGAATAAGAATGAGCCGTATTTCACATTAGGTGAAAAGTCCCTGAAATGAAATGAGAAGAAAGTGAAAAGAGCTGAATCACATGTCTAGTAGAGCACCACAAGTGAAGATACCCAATATTACTGCCTTCAGGCAGGCACCAATCGAACACAACAAATCCATGCAAGAAGTTATTCACTTTTTGTCCAATTTGGCCTGAAGGAGTGAAAAAATAGAGGCTGTAAATTCTGTATAAGATCATATATAACAGGTAACAAATGTTTATTTCCATTAAACCTGACAGCACTGATTCCGCCCTGATCTTCTCTGCTTGCTTAAGTGACGTGAAAATGGATGTAGCACAACGCTGTGAAACTCAGAGGTTATCCTGATTAGGACAAGCCCATCAATAAGTAAAGCAGATAATTTAAACCTAGCCATTGGCAACACTGCAGTATCTCCACGCACGCTGCTGCAGGAGCTGCTTTGATGTTCGATGTATAAATGCCAGCCATCATTTTGATTCCTATTGTTGTATCAGAAAAGGTGCACTGCAAAAAAATAAAAAATAAATAAATAAATAAAAACTGGCAGCTGTGGTTGCCAGAATCTTACTGTAAAAAATACGATAGCACCGTTATTGCACTGTAAAAAAATAACCTGCAAGTTTGACCGTAAAAAAACGGCAGCTGAGGTTGCCAGAAGTTTACCGTAAAAAAATACTGTAGCAATGTTGTTGGTTGTCCAGGATTGCACTTTTTATACAGATTTTAACTGTTTTTTTTTATTTATTTTAGTGCTAACCACTGCAATACCATGTTTGTGCCACAAGGGTTGTCCTTGTTGGAGTGCAAGTCGTGCGGGGGACGCAGGGAAACCAAGGAAGTCCAACAACAACAACACATAAGTAGCAAGCACAGTAGTGTAGTGGTTAGCACTGTCGCCTTGAACCTCCAGCGTCTGGGTTCGATCCCAAAAATGTTGCAACTGGCAACCACAGCTGCTGTTTTTTTTTTTTTATCGTAAAATTTACGATAAATTTTTTACAGTGTGCACAACATATAAATGTAATATTCGTATTTTTCTCAACACAAAGTCTTTTTTTATGCACTTCAAATCCAGCTCCTACTGTACAAACAAGCAAGAAAGATTAGCTAATAAGAACTCTTTCGTTTATCTTCAGTAAGCACTTTATCCTGATCTGGATCATGGTGGATGTAAGGCGGGAATCCAGATCCAGAATTTAAAAAATGTGCTTTTAAATTATGAATTAGGTATTGCAGGAAACGTGTTTCAAACATCTCTCACATGTACCAGTGACAATGAGTTTTTTCAGCATATTAGGAGTGTGGCACAGTGCCAATATTTGTTTCTGTATCTTTATCTGAGGAGGGATCAAGACCAGAAGATTTTATGTGAACCCTAGTATCATGCCATAGAAATACTGGAAAGGTAAAAACACACACACACACACACACACACACACACACACACACACACACACACACACACACACACACACACACACACACACACACACACACACACACCAGGGATGTGTTTTTTAGACTAAGGAATTCTTGTTATTTACACATTCTAATAATTTTGCAGAGCAAAATATATTCAATACTATTCAAACCCTGAACCTCCACAGGTCGTAGCCATGTGGAGCTTTCTGTTGAATGTGAGCGAGTGAGCTAGGGGACTATCCTTCAAAGCAACAATGCCTTATTTCACATCAAGAAAGCTTGTAGTTGACAACAACAGCCATCTGGGACGCAGTCACAGTACCTTCACAAGTCAAAATAAGCTCCTTCGAGCAGCATTGTCTCATGTCTGTATGAGTTTTCCTTAAAAAGCAAATGCAAATGACCATTTCAGACCGAGAAAAAACAAACAACATGTCAGATAAACGCACAAGTCATTTATTTAAAAGAATGTAATTAGTAATATTTGTATACTGGACCTGAGCAGAGATATTCTGTCCAGAGCACAGCAGCACATGCACTGTGTAAGATATGGAGCCGTGCCTCTAAGAATTATTAATATTTGGAGACCTGAGCAGAGGCATGCTCTCTCGTGCACGGTGCAGGCACTGTGTAAGATATGAAGCAGAGATTCTAAAATTAAAATATTTATTTTCTGAATTTCGGGTAAGTTTGTACAGGAATATGGGAGAAATAAATAAAATGGTTGGATTTCGATGTTCAGTAAGGCAGAGTTCGGGAGAGATTACTGGAGCACACCACTGGCAACAAACAAATTCAAAAGACTTGATGCCTTTAATTAATTGACTTTGAGTGAAATTCCTTCAAATGTTGCATTCCTACTACCAAGCCAATCCTGAACCAGAGACAATATCAGAAGCATCCTATCTGGGCTAAAGAGAACTGGACTATTGCTCAGTGGTCCACAGTCCTCTTTTCAGATGAAAGTTTCATTCAGAAGCTCCCAGAGTCTGGAGGAAGAGTGGGGAGCCGAAGAATACAAGTTGCTTGAGGTCTAGTTTGATGTTTCCACAGTCTGTGATGATTTGGGTTGCCATGTCAATTGCTCTGTGTTGGTCCAATGTGTTTTATCAAGTCCAAAGTCAATGCAGCCATCGACCAAGAGATTTTAGAGCCCATTGTGATTCCGTCTACTGACGAGCTTTAAGAAAATCCTGATTTCCATTTTAGCAGGACTTCACACCTGCCCACTAACTTGTTCAGCTTAACAACGCTATGTAATATTGCAAGGTTATTGCCTGTATATATACTACATATATACAGTACAGACCAAAAGTTTGGACACAGCTTCTCATTCAAAGAGGTTGAATTTGTATTATGGCAAGAAAAAAGCAGCTGAGTGAAGAAAAACGAGTGGCCATCATTACTTTAAGAAATGAAGGTCAGTCAGTCCGAAAAATTGGGAAAACTTTGAAAGTGTCCCCAAGTGCAGTCACAAAAACCATCAAGCGCTAAATGGAACCTGGCTCACATGCGGACCGCCCCAGGAAAGGAAGACCAAGAGTCACCTCTGCTGCGGAGGAGAAGTTCATCCGAGTCACCAGCCTCAGAAATGGCAGGTTAACAGCAGCTCAGATCAGAGAGCAGGTCAATGCCACACAGAGTTCTAGCAGCAAACACATCTCTAGAACAACTGTTAAGAGGAGACTGTGTGAATCAGGCCTTCATGCTAGAATATCTGCTAGGAAACCACTGCTAAGGACAGGCAACAAGCAGAAGAGACGCGTTTGGGCTAAAGAACACAATAAAGAACACAATAAAGAACCCAATAAAGAACCCTATAAAGAACCCAATAAAGAACCCTATAAAGAACCCTATAAAGAACCCTATAAAGAACTGAACAAGCTGAACAAGTTCATTTTCTTCATAATTGAAGTTTACAAGTAAAACTGATATATTCCAGATTCATTGGGGAAAGTTAAATATTTAACGCCTTTTTTGTGATAATTGTAGCTATAAGTAAAAGCTAATAATAGCTATAGAAATTATGAAAATTAATGTATGTATATTTGTGACAATTATTATTGTTGTGTAATATTAAGTTTATATCACCCTTAGTAATTATGATTGGCACATAAAACGACTACCTGGTTTAATGTTTGTTTGTTTTTTTCCTCCAACAAGGTGCAATGACTGATGGGTAATTTTGCTTGTCCTAGTCATGTTAAGTGATGAACCTTTAGTTAATGTTACTCTATTCTGCTCACAGTTCTCATCCATCTAAGCAGTTTTTGCTATCTACAGTTAGGAATCTTACTAACATGGCTGAATGCCCTGTGCAGATTATTTGCAGGACACTACTGGTTGATCGGAATGCAGCACAGGTCTCAAACAGATGCCAGATGCCAAAAATATGAAGAACTTTATATATATATATATATATATATATATATATATATATATATATATATATATATATATATATATAGAGAGAACAATATACAGTTTTCAGTTTTATTTCAAGAATACATATAGCTCTGGAGGTAAATGTTTACACTGAATTATTATTATTATTATTATTATTATTAATAATAATAATAATAATAATAATAATAATAATTATTATTATTATTATTCTACCCTGAATGTGCTAGAGATCTGAGCTTGCATGTGGATTTTGCACATACTTTAATCTCCTTTATCAGAAGCACAGCTTCAGATTTCACATCAAAGACCAGGAAAATGAGCTCTTCCTCTCAGCATGAAAACCAATGCACTGGATGACATAATTACATATTGACATCAATTAGCCTGTAATGAGACGGTGAGATTAGATCTAACTAAAGAGAAGATGAAACAAGGGTTTTAATGGTCTGGACAAGCCTTTCCCTTCTAACCGTGTCCAAGCATGTTTCTCTTCTCTTCTGTGTAATTCTTTTGTTTCTGGGCTGCTTATATGATTGATTTTGTAAATGATGCACAATTCTTATTTATTTCTTATTCAGGTGTCTGTATCAAACGAGTCGGTCATTCATCAGAGCATTCAACACACCAGCCAAACGCAAATGTTTACACATTCCCACATTGCAAATGAAAATGTATCCATCAATTATTCTGGCTCTTATTTGCGAGTGTTTGTGTGCGGAAGCAAAAAGGGAATTGATGAGCAAGTTAGAGCAAGAGAGAGAGAGAGAGAGAGAGAGAGAGAGAGAGAGAGATGTGCAGTTAATTATTGTAATAGAGAACTGATTTCCTGGTCGGAGAACATTGTAGCATCCTATAACAGACTCGCTGGCATGACTGTACTGAGGAGGAAAGAAAAAATCGAAGGGCAGCCTACAATTCCCAGAGGGCCGTGCTTCAACTCGGAGTAACGTCAGAGCAGGCATCTGCTGGCTCTGTGTGAGGAAGAAATGATTTCATTTGGCACATTGTTTTTGCATTCCTACAAGGGAGCTCTGAAATTAAACCTGCCATTCTGGTACTTACTTGAGCGGAGAAATTTACCCCCCCAAAAATAAAAATTTGTGTACAATCAATCTGCTTATTTATTTTGCTAGTCTTTAATAATTTGGTCACTTTTACTCAGCATAGAGGAAGAATTATTGTGTTATAATACACATGAAAATCTGCATCTCAAGAGGCAGCTATCCTTTGTTTTTACTTTCCTTTTCCTATTTTTGTACACAATCCCATTTACTAATACACCAAGCTGAGTAACCAGCATACGAGTGGTGTTCAGGTCAAACTGGGACTTTTCTTCTGTATGAAGGCGTCAAACCTATTGGCATTTACAGCCCAGCACATGCTGAGACTTTTCGCTGCAGTAATACATTTGGATGATGCAAACGTTTTAAAGACGGCCATACGATGATGAATGATGATCTCGCTCAAGGCGGCTCGGAGCTCACTGCAGTCCTTTCCTTGAGCAATCAGCGAGTGGAACGCCTGATCCTTGAAAATCTACGAATAATTTGTCGTCAACTTGTCGACGAGACACATCTGTCTGTGAGAACTGTACACACAACCCTTCACCAACACCACTTGCACATCACAGGAACTTGGCTGGGAGTTATCACCACAACCTCCGTACAGTCCCTGGAGGGTAAAGGAATTCCTGGGAAGCAGTCGGATCACAGCTCCGGGCATACTGAGAAAATGTTCTGGCATCCGAGCATTAGTGAAATGTCCGGGTGAGTGCATTAGTGTAGCAGGGGATTATATAGAGGTTAAATTTTTAAGTGTGTTACGAGAGTAAAAACCTATCGACAGGAGCCGGAGCGGCTCACGCTCTGGTGATTTAAGAACAACATGGGAGCTGAACATGCTCAAAGCTGTGGACACCAATCAGTACTACTCCTCCCACAATATGCAAAAGGAGAAGTTTATGGGAACTACTAACTTAAATGGGAAACCCACATAAAGTCCATCCTCAAAAAGGCCCAGCAGAGGATGTACTTTCTGAAACAACTGAGTCAGTATGATCTGCCACAGGACAGGAGCTGCTGATGCAGTTTTATACAGACTGTAGCAAGCAGCAGACGGAAAAATTCAAAAATACTGTATATATAGTCTTCTGTAAAGAAAACGACGTATTACATGACAGAGCAGTTTTCAGATGGGGGGATCAATAATGTAGACTCCCGGGTTTTACATGAAAATAGAAAGGAGCGAGTGTGACGAAGTTACCAAAAGAACTCACATGCTCTGTACACAGCAGGCTCAGTAAAACCTAACAGCTGTTTTATTTACAGTACTGTGCAAAAGTCTTGGGAACATCCAAACAAACGCCATATGCAATGATGCTTTTGAAAACATTTCTAAATTAAAAGAAACTTCTATAAAAATCACTAAGTATAATATAACATATTTATAACATAAACAATAAACGGTTGATATTTGGTGTGGAAACTCTTTGCGTGAACATAAGCGGTAGTGTTCGATACAGATGTGTGCAGTATTCTAAGTAAAACAGCTGTTAGGTTTTACTGAGCATGCTGGAGAATACGAGTTCTTTTGGTAACTTCGTCACACTCGCCCCTTTCTATTTTCATGCAAAACCCAGAAGTCTACTTTATTGATTTTTTTTTTTTTTTTCCCCATCTGAAAACTGGTCTGTCAAGTAATATGTCGCTTTCTTTACAGACATGCAAATATTCTTCTGTAATGTTATTTATTCATTATTTTTAGTGTATCTTTGTAGGGAATGGTCTTGTACATAATAATGCAGACATAATAAACTTATATAACAAAATTTGTACTCCAGATGATATGGCGCTTAAGACGTTTGCACAGTACTGTATCTTTCTTTTTTTTTTTTTTTGACTGATTGTACAGTACAATACACAATATACAGTATTACAATTCATGATGCACTTTGTTATGGTTGTCAGTACTTTTAAGTGTCACCAGCAGCCAGGATCAAATTCCTTGTGTGTGTCAACATACTTCGATTCTGAATCAGTTATTCTGCATGATCAAAAATTCTGGTTTGACCCCACGCCCACACCCACACCCACCCCAACACCCTCGGTAGAATCTGAAAGCATAAATGCAGCATGTTTTTGTTTGTTATCCTGATCCATGATCTTGGGAAGGAGAATTTTGTTCATGGCTTTAGGCAAATAGGCATGGCGATGTCTGGATCAGCTTAGGACCATCCTATGTGGTGACTCAACACAGCTCTCTGACTCGGTGAGAATAGACAGATGAGAGAATGCTGTTAATGATTATGATGATGAGGCAGTGCACTTTCTGGTGTCTTTCTGTCAATCCCACAGAGAGTTTTACAAATGTTTCTTTCATGGGAGAAGAGTGACAGGCTGTTGTGACACATGCTGAAACAATCACTATGCATGAGTAAATCTGAAATAGTGAGTACTATGCTAGTAAGGAGAAAGAGGGCTGCTAGCTACGGTAGGTAGGCAGACAGAAGACACTTGCCCACTAAGAGGTGATTTATTTTGGCGAAATGTGAAGGAAACATTGCAGGGGATTTTTTTGTTGTTGTTGTTGTTGTTGTTAATTATTTGTCTAAAGCTTGGCGAAAAAAAGCAAGGACCTGTTGGGTGACTTTATTTTATTTTAAAACTTTATTTTACTGCTTTGCTTTTTGTTTGTAGTCATGTGTAAAATGAACACTACATCAACATTACATCTTCTATAGCTTAGATACTGTAGCTTGGGATCATCTGCTAGTGATGTTACATGAAAGCACTGTCTGCTGAAGATGCATGTACTGTGTTGTGAACCATCCTTCTCTGTCCTATTAATAAACGTGACCTTTCTTTATTATTTGACATCAGACTGCTTGTTCCTGTGCCTGTTTTTAATGGACTCATCAATGCAATATAATTACAGCATTTGGCTACATTAAGCTATACTGGGACCCCAGTTCCAGTTTCCATAATTACAGTCTGGTTGCTTTTTAATGCACTAAAGAATGGTTGACTCTGAAGGGGGTCCCAAAAGCAACACCTGTGCAAAAAAGGAAAAGACGCTGCATTCCAATGCATGCAATTTATATACAGTAGATGATGATGATAAAGCAGAACTTACTGGTGTGTTGGAAATGGCCAAGACCAGGAAACTTATGCTATAAATTATTTATTTATGGTGTCGTGTTTTTGACAAAAATATTATTTGTCAAATAATTGTCTACTGTTCCAAAACATTTGGAATTGTTTTTGTTTTTTTTTGGCCGAAACAAAACATTATGAAGCAAAATTACTAAAAAGATATTAATGCTAGTAATAGGTAAAGAGACCCCTTCTTGCCTCCTCCTTCAGTTAATGCCCAGGATGTTTGCTTTATGGCTTTATAGCTACAATACTAAGAATACAAGCAGGAGATACCAAAAGTAATAAAGATGTGGAATAATTTTTTTCATTAATAGACATGACAATATAATGGCCAGTTCATGTGTGATTATTTCTCATGCTACCAGAACCATTTTTTTTCACAGTTTGAGTTCTGGACTATACCTGTGCCATCAGGGAAGAAAATCTCCATATACTGTACTGTATGTGATACTGTATTCATTCAGTACATTCAGGTCATCATCTGACTTCATTTTATTGCCAAATAAGACCTAGACCTGAACACCTGCAGCAACCCCAGTTTATAACATTGCCTCCAGAGGCTTGTACAGTGCTCACTATGAATGATGGTCTATTGCTTCATGTTTTGTTTGTTTCAAAGATATTTTGATCTAATGCATAAAATTTATATAGATGATGCTGATGATAGAGCAGATCTAAATGGTGTATTGGAAATGGCCAAGGCAAAAAGAAATATATATAATAATAATTGCCTATTGTTCTAAAACAGGCGGCACGGAGGTGTAGTGGTTAGCACTGTCGCCTTGCACCTCCAAGGTCCGGGTTCGATTCCCATCTCTGTGTGCATGGAGTTTGCATGTTCTCCCCGTGCTTGGTGGGTTTCCTCCCACAGTCCAAAGACATGTAGGTTAGGTTAATTGGCATTCCCAAATTGCCCATAGTGTGTGAATGAGTGAGTGTATGTGTTTGTGGGTCCTGCAATGTATTGGCACCCTGTCCAGGGTGTACCCTGCCTTGTGCCCCCTGTGACCCTGAATACAGGATTAAGCGATATAGACGATGAATGAGGTGAGTGTTCTAAAACATTTTTTTTTTCTTTTTGGCTAAAACACAAAATCATGAGGGGGAATACATTAACATAGTTTTTTGGTCTTAGCCATTCTCAAACCACCAGTAAGGTCTCGTCCATCATCATCATCAATATATGACAGCTGGAGCATGAAGGTAAACACTCAGTCATGTTTTCAAACTCCTGAACCACTGAGAAGCAAAACACACTCCAAGAAAAGGCAAGACAAGCACTATCCACAACAATCTCGTGATACGCCTGTATCGATGTAAATGTTATACAGTAGCAATCATTTCTTCATATTAAGATTTTCTTTTTTTTTTTTTTATGTATTTTTAATTTTCTGGGCAGGTTTTTGGCTTTTGTTTTCAGTCCGGTCCCTGGACCTAACCAGTTTTATAAGAATGTTATTTTGTTTGTTAAGGTGATTAGTACACTGGTGATGCTATAAATACTGAGCAGTTGGAACAGACGAGAGGGGAAATGAGGTTGCTGCTGAGGCTGTTGCATAAACAAGTACAGTGGAACCTTGGACTACGAGCATAATTCGTTCCGGAAGCAGACTCGTATTCCAAAACACTCGTAAACCAAATCAAGCCTTCCCATAAGAAATAATGAAAACTCAAATAATTCGTTCCACAGCCCAAAAAAATAAATACAGAAAAATAATGAATTCAATCTATTAACCTGCACTTAACCTTTAAAAAAAGTTCAAATAAATCCCAACAGATAAGTGTTTCCGTTTGTGTGCGCAGGCGCCATGTATTTGTGTGTGTGTGTGTGTGTTTGTGTGTGTGTTTGTGTGTGTAGAATTAGCCCCTTCCCTCACCTCGTCTTACACAGTAAAACTCCTCCTCCCTCCCCTCACCTCGCTTTTTAAGTTTGATAAACATACACACAACAGAAACACTGTTTTAGGGGGAAAAAAAAGAAACCTCTCTAATGACACTCGCGTGAGCGCACACTAACGGAATCACTGCTGTAAAGTAAAAAAAACAAACAAACAAATGAACCAGCACCTTACCTTTTGAAAAGAATCGCGACAGAGCAGAGTTTCTGTGTGGAACAGAGTGTGTGTGTCTGTGTGAAGCTGGGGAGGGGGGGTGTAAAGGCGAGAGAATGTGTGTGTGTGTGTGTGTACACTCGTAAAACCGAGTTACTCGCAATCCGAGGTTCCACTGTACTTTTAAAATTGTATCTTTGGGAAATTTGCAGCCTGTCACGGTAAAACATTTGTTCTTATTTCTTTAATGAAATCTTTATCACTTCATTCAATATAAAAAAATGTAGTGGCAGGGTGGGGGGTTACACAGTAATGCAAAAAGAAAAAAGGAAAAACAAAGGAAAGAGAGCATGGGCAGTTTTTCTTTCTTATTTCCTGACCATGGATGGCTGGTATGCCATTAAGATTCAAACTCAAGAGATCTTTTCAAGTGCTCTTCTGTTTGCTGCCACTCGAGAGTCAATAAGTATTTCTACATTTACGGGGTAAATATTTAATGCTTTATTCCTAAATAAGACATGATCCTCAGAATGTCACCCATATTATGAGAAAACCCTGAATTCTTTCCACAGCCGGTGTTCAAACATGGCAATCCCATGAAAAACACAGAAAGGCATAGAAGCTCCTGTGCTTTTATAGTTCTCTAATTCAGATTTGATGAATATGATGATTGAAACCTGAATCCTGAACCACTACACATGCCTGCTGTGTGACTTCTCTGGGGAAGCTGCTTTTGCATCAGCTGCGTTTGCATACAGAAACACATCCTGTTTGCAGTTTCTGTGTGTAGCTTCTTATATTTTCGGAACAGATTCCCATCAGATTATCTAATGAGGATGTAACAAAGCAAAACTGCAGCGGCAACGGTTTCTGCATATTGCGTATCTCATGCTCGCTGAGATTGATAGATTATATGCTGTACCACCTGAGTGACTGAACAGTGGACCTGCATCTGCTGCAGTATGTATGAGGGTTAAAGCCACTCATCCACACTCGGTGAACGCGGTGTCAACCTTCTCATCATCATCATGAAGTAGCACATCAATGAGCATTAAAGGCTAATGCTCATGAGTCCGCTTCAGTGGCGAAGCCAGGAATTCATATCAGGGATATGAGGAGGTATGCTAATAAAGTGACTGTGCTGATAAGTGTCACGCGCTGATGCATTCCGGGATCATTTTAGACCGTAACAGAAAGTATGATGGTGTTCAGACTGTCATTTAATTATTTAAAGCTTGAGCTACTGCCAAACAATCCTGTCATATTAATAAAGTTGGAATAAAATACCTTTACAGCAGTTGCACTAAAAAAAATTATTGATGCTAGTAATAGGTAAAGAGACACCATGTGTTTGTCTTCCTCCTTCAGTCAACGTCCAGGATGTTAGATTTATAGCTTTAATATTTCCCTGCTCAGAAGCGAAAACAGAAGAAAAAAAAATTCATAATCCTGATTGGGTATTACCTCACCACAGCAGGTGTTGAGTAAAATATAAGCTAAGATGCAGAGGTGGGTAGTTACATTTACTCCGTTATATTTAGTTGAGTAACTTTTTCGAATCTATGAGTAGTTTTACTGCACCATACTTTTTACTTGAGTGGATTTCACTACGTGAAGAATAAACACTACTCTTACTCCGCTACATCTGGCTACACTCGACTCGTTACTTTTCTAACCATTTATTCTACACATGCAGCCGGTAGAGCTACCGCATAACTGTGTGCCACCAATCAGACGTCGTAACAATAATCACATGACTCCGTTTGACCAATCAGCCGCAGTAACAAAAACCACATGTAGTCACATGACCACACACAAACTGGCGGCATAGCGGGAAAAATCTTCAGCTGTGATAGACACGGAATGAAAACATTAGATACAGTACATGGCATGTTTCGCTTATACAAACTGCAAAAGTACAGCTTCATACTGCGGTGTCTTCTCTGTCTGCCAAAACAGACAGACATTCAGCATATAAAACCTCACCTTCTAACCTGAGGAAACAGGTACATTTATGCCGCGGTACGTTTATTAGTAGTTTGAGGCTGTTACATTGAATGTTGCAATTTTAGTATATACAATTATTATAATTATATGTAATATAATTATAATATACTAAATATACTGTGTGTATAAATATATATATATATATATATATATATATATATATATATATATATATATATATATATATATTTGTGTGTGTGTATAATTATTATAATAATATATAATTTTATATTTTCTAAAAATAAAAAATTGGACATTACGATTGAAACAGTTACTCACTACTTGAATATCTTTTTACCAAATACTTTTTTACTCTTACTTGAGTAATATTTTGGATGACTACTTTTTACTTCTACTAGAGTAATATTATTTTGAAGTTACTCTACTATTACTTGAGTACAATTTTTGGCTCCTCTACTCACCTCTGCCAAGATGCTAAGAATATAAGCGGGATGTACCAAAAATAATGAAAAAGTTGGCATAACCTTTTCTCATTAAAAGCCATGATAATGTGGAGACCAGTTCATGAGTGAAATTGATTCCTCAGATCATAACACAACCTCCAGAGGCTTGTACAGTGGACACTATGGATAACGGTTGTATCCCTTCTTACCCTGACTTGCCCATCACTCTGGAATAGGGTCAATCTGAACTCATCAAACTGCATGACCTTTGTCCATTGCTCCAAAGTCCAATCTTTATGCTCCTAGCATATTCAACCCATTTTCCTGATTAGTGTCTATAATCAGTGATTTTCTGATGGCCACACAGCTATTTAGTCCCAATCCTCTGATTGTGTGTATGGAAATTCTCTTACTTTCACTATTAAACGAAGCTATGGTTTTGGCTTTTGATTCGTACACAGCTGCTTAGAGGAACCCATGGTTGTTGAGTGTCCGCAAGTGTGTGCGCAAGGTTTGAAGAGTCAAAGTATTTGTAAAGCTTTGAAATTGTCATTTACTAATTACAGCTGTTGTCATGCATCTAACGATGATTAAGGTCTGAAACCTTGTAAAAAAAATTAAATAAAAAAAAAGAGAGAGACTCTTAGCCCAGACTTTTTTTACAGAGTGCCACAATAATGTTTTTTTTTTATTTTGTTCAATTTATGACATAAAATGTAACTATGCACCAATGTTTGCTGAAAATATTGTGCATTTTTTCCATTTCCAAGAGAGACTGTGTTAACATCTTCTCCATTTAAAAAAATAATCAAAATCTGTTTTTTATCAAGGGGTGCCTAAACCTTTGCATAGGACTGTATGTGTGTATATATATAAAAACTGAAACGCTTACAGGACTCGGTAATCCCAGGCGGTCTCCCATCCAAGTACCGACCACGCCCAAGCCTTATCAAGGGGTGCCTAAACTTTTGCATAAGACACATACATTAATATACATATGTGCCAAATTTAACTTATATTTCCTGTTGTGCATAATAATTTAAATATATAATTTGACAATTTATGTATATATGTATGTACTGTATGGAAAGAGTTCATTTGCAAATATATACACACACACACACACACCATGTACTGTATATATATGTATATACATAACAATGGCAGGTCAAGAAGTCAGCAGCCATCTGTGTATAATTTATCTTCCTCTTTGTTCCGTGATGGCGTGTATCCTTCGGGTTTGCCTCATAGAAGTGTGGGTGACACACTGGAAAAATCGATAGCACAAAGCAGGGTGGTAATTTGTTGCAATTGATATTGAATGATGACTCAAACATGGGTGGTGAAAACAGGGCGTGAGTGAGCAAAGGAGTGAAGAGCAATTAACTAACTAAATAAATGTATAAAATGTAATCAGTAGGCAAATCACTAAGTGAATAAAGGAGAAGACCGGAAAGGACATGTTTGTTCTGGACAAATACACACACTTTAAAAAAATTAATGCTGTAATGGAAAAGAGGTAATGGATTTTAAATTACTTGTGGATGACGGTGCCTAATTGAATCTAGTAGGCCAGCAGGTCAAGAAAGTTTAATAACTGCATCTTTCTCTTTAACTCATTTAGTTCTCGCCAACCTGACTTCTCTCCTTACTTCAATCAACTCCAAAACCTGATTACACCTTCTTTACTTTTTTGGCCCAACGTTTAAAATGGCAGTGAAAAAAATCCTATGAAAAAAAATGAATTGCTCCCACATACAAAAATAACCGTAAATTGAGAATGACAAAGGTTTTTTGTTCTTTTTCAGGATTCGTGCATTAGAAGCAGACAGTAGTTTGTCAAGCAATAAACAATCACAGCAAGCGCACCTGCTCCCTCTCACCATGCTTCCTGTCAGCTAAAAACACATCCAGCAGATCAACCTGAAGCGGCACCATCATCCACTTTCATGCATATTCTTACAGACAGAGGAACAGATAGCATAGTTCAATAATCAAAGCTACAAAACACACTTAGCTAGTGAGGAGAAGTTGAAAATAAAGTAGAATCACAACTCCAACACCAAATCAAAAGAAGCTGTGATGTTCTAGGTACTACGTTTAATTGGCATTGCTTGCCATATGGTGCAAGTTGAAATGTTGTATGGCTGTGGAGGAGAAAGCTGAGCATGGAGGATTTGATGTTACGAGAACAAAGGGATTCAACCCACCTAGCTGCAATATGTCCAGTGGCTGCTGTCGCTACCATTTCTGCACTGGATTTCTCGTTAAAATGGTATTGAATGCTGCTGGGAAAATGCAGAGTAAGAAAAGAAGTCCATTGGGGTTTAAGAGCCAACAGTGAAACCTGAGAGTTGTCATGGTCATCCTTTATGATTAGAGGTAAAAGGTAACCAAGTACATTTACTTTGTTACTGTACTGAGGTGTATCATGTATATTTACTTTACACAAGTAGTTTTACTTACATTTTCCTTTCCCTACATCAAATGTCAGTATTTTTCTACCTCACTACATTTGGTGGTGTGTTAGAAATAAAAAGGGAGGTCTTGTATACATGGATCTAGTAAGAAAACATATGGCATGCCGTTTTTAATGTTGTATCAGCTTTTCTGAAGTCATTATAAACATTTTATTATTATTTTATTTTTATTTTTGCTTATTACTATTATTTCATTTCCATTGCTTATTATTTCCTTGTTTTCATTAATGTATTATTATATATAATGTGTTTTTATATATAATTTTCTTTTTCTTTTATTAATTTATTTGTAACTGATTTAGTTATTCCTTTTTCATATTTCATCTCTAATTATAAAGCATATATTCTATTATTTGGAGTCTACCAGGGTTGGGTTGGGTCTCTAGATCAACAAAGCTGTTTTTTGTTTTGTTTTTTGCTGTTACTGTGTTTGTTTTGTACTGTATTGTTGTTTCTATTTGATCTAGAAAAAGAAAAATGCAATAAACGGTTGTATAAAAAATAAATAAAAAGGGAGGAAGATATTGCAGAGCGAGAGGAAGAGAGACTGCAAAGATAGCATTACTTCAAGGCTAAAGCGAATACAAATTCAGTTCATTTGCAAGTGAGTACATTTGTACTTTTACTCAAGTACAAGGTAAATGGAGGACTTGTACTTTTACTTGAGGATATTTCTACTTTAATTCAAGGACAGGATTAGCGTCCTCCGTCCACCTACGATGATGCCTTTTCCAACAGCAGACGACCACCGGCCATTGAAATAACAAAAAAAATATCAGCGGCCAACAATTTATCATGACAAATCAACAAGAATCTCTCAAATATTTCAATACAAACTTACACTTACAGTGCATTTTATTAGGAATAAATGTCCACTCGTGCAGTAATCTAATTAGCTAATGATAAAGTGCGATCCCGGTGACTTTCTGGCATGAATATTGGTACCAGATGGGCTGGTTTAAGGGTCTGCAGGTAATCCCCGCCCCTTCCCACAAATCTTCAGCTGCCCTCTTTGGGGGTGTCTGTGCCCTTAATTCTTGTTCTTTTGCTGTTGTAGTGCATCCACCCGTAACACTATATCATTTGTATATAATCTTATTATAGTTGTAATGCGTGATTCAGAGCTGTCCTTCTTAGCAACTCGAACTAAGCTGGCTATTTTCTTCTTAACACACCCTTTCCAGCCACAGAATAATCACTCATCATTCTACGTTCTTTGGTTTCCCTAAGCTTATCCGAGAGAACTCGAGACACCCTGGACGAGGTACAATTCCAATCTGTAAATGCCAGTTAGCCTGATCTGCATGTCTTTGGACTGTGGGAGAAAACCCAGCGAGTACAGAAAGAACATTCAACTTCCACGCCAACAGACTCAGGACAGGATTTGAGCCCTTGACCCTGGAAGTGTGAAGCCACAGTGCTAACCACTACGCCACAAAAACTCAGGTGGTCGCCCTGAAGATTCTGGTCAGATGAGATGATAAATTGTATTATTTGGCAAAAACACCTAACGATATGTCTGGCACAAATCTATTTCAGCTTACCATCCACATAACACCATGCCTACAGTAAAGCATGCAGGTGGGAACATCCTGTCAGGGGGGTGTTTCTTTGCAGCAGGGACTACATGGGAAAAAACGTACTTGTAATACTTGAGGAAAATCTACTGCCTTTGGCTATGGGAAGAAGGTTTACCTTCCAACTTGACAATCACCCAAAGCACACACGAAAACTGGCCACACAGTGGTTTAAGGAGAAAATGGTTCACAAAGTCAGAGAACTCGACTTCCCTCCTTACTCCAAGTAAACTTTGTATGCAATTAAGAAGGTGATAAGTGGCACTTGATTGAGTTTACAAGTCATTTTAAGGAGGGGGCGATCCTTTTCCAGATCAGTGATTCTGTTTTTTGACATGTTGGTGTTATATCTTTCACTTAGATGTTAAAAGTTGCATTGAGGAAATACAGCAGGATAAAACAAAAACTGTATCCTCAATATACAGTAGGCTGCAAAGCGACAAAGTGCGATTATTTTAAAGGCGGGTAATTATTTTCAATATCCGCTCTAAGTGAATGTTTGACCTTTTCTGTGGCAAGTTTGTAGTTTGTAACATGACTCTTAATATCCATTTCGTTTAGTCCTCACTGCCTTACCCTCTCAGGTTTTCATCTTTCTGGAATCAGATCTAGTGGGACTGCACCGTGACTTTGTCATTTGTTATTGTGCTCAAATACTGAAACCAACCTGAAAATCACAAAACACTCCAGTTTCCACTTTCATTCTTCAACAAACAAAAAATGACTGTGGTTGAAGTAAGACACACAGCCAGGCTTTAACCAACCACTTTGGATATTCTGTCCATCATGTCCACCCACACATACAAATACTAAATCATAAGGACTCTTACGTGACTGCGTACAAAGCTAGCATTAACGTCTGCCTACAGGATCTCCATCACAAACACCATATGGGTAGACTTATTATAAATTCCCAGACTAGACAGGTAAAAATGTAAATCACAAGAGTTAGGAGTTAATAAAGTGTATTAAGGAAAAATAAATCCACAGAAGGAGTGGGTACACAAAGTCTCTGTCCCCTCCTGATAACGCACCATGCATGCTGACTCAAAACAAAGACTCTTTGCCTATAATTTGCAGTATTCCCTTGTTCATAAAGCTGTTATTTGAGCCCAACGAGCACACCAGTTACCTTTTGGTGCATTTACACATGAGGTCACTTCATGTTGTTCTTGCATTAGATATACAGCATAGATCGCATATTTAAACAGATCAAATTAAAATGTTTTACTTTGTAAAAGACAGTTAGGTATGTTTTTTTTTCCACCAGTTTGTTCAAGTGGGGGTAAAAAAGCAGTGCTGACAACCATTACACCAACTTGAGAGATAATCTTGTCGCTGGCACTCGCAGTCCTCCTTTGGACTAGAGGACTAGTCTATCATCAGTAAGAATGTTTTCTTCCTGCGGCAATCTCTCACTGCACATTTGGATTTTTTACAGATATTTAGATTTTCTTGCTCCAACTCTTCGAATGAAGCTTAGTAAGAGATAGTGAGAAAGCCTGGAACACAGAATTACCTGCCTGTCTGTGACTGGCTTTGACTGCAACACTATTATTTTGGGAAATTTTTTTTAAACACACACGGTAGAAAAAAAAAAAGTATTTGTCCCATTCTGATAGTTTTGTGGATTGCATATTTGTCACACTTAAATGTTTGAGATCATTGAAAAACTCTTAATATATTACACAAAGATAACATAAGTAAATACAAAAAATTAATACACTTCAATATCTTTTATGATGTCATTTATTAAGCGAAAAAAAAGAAAAGAAAAGGAAAAAAAAAAAACCTACCTGGAATTTCACTTCCCATAACCAGGCCTGGTTACTGACAGGTCTTTTGAATCAAGAAAATCTCACTTATATAGACCCTGTCTGGCAAAGTTAAGCATGCTAAAAGATCTCGCAATCTAAAGAAACAGATGAAAAACAAAGATATTTACACATATTGGCCTGGAAAGGGTTACCAAGTTATTTCTAAGGCTTTGCTTTTGCCAAACACGATGAGAGCCAATATGCACAAATGGAGAAAACGTCTGAACAGTTTTGAAACTTCCCATGAGTGGCTGGCCTACAAAAATTACTCCAAGAGCACGACGACGACTCATCCAGGAGCTCAAAAAAGATAACAAAACAATATCTAAACAGGTGCAGGTCTTACTTGCCTCAGTTAAGGTCAGTGTTTGCGTTTCAATAGTAAGAAAGAGACTGGGCAAAAATGAGATCCAATGCAAAACCCAGCAAGAACACAAAGGCTTGTCTCATATTTGCCAAAAAAATAAATAAAAAATTATGATTACCCAAATATTCAGTGGACTGACGAGACAAAAGTTGAACTTTTTAAAAAGGTCTGCGTCCCATTACATCTGGCATAAGACTTACAGCATTTCATAAAAAGAATATCATAAAAAACAGTCAAACACTGCGGTGGCTGTGTCAAGATTTAAATCCTATTGAAATGCTGTGGCATGTTCTTAAACAAGTTAAACCCTCCAATGCGGCTGAATTAAAACAATTTTTCAAATAAGAGTGGGCCAAAATTCCTCCACAGCAATGTGAAAGACTTTGCGTAATCGCAAAAGCTTGACTGCAGTTATTGCTGCCAAGTATGGCAGAACCAGTTATTAGGTTTAGGGACAATTCCATTTTTTATTTTATTTATAATTTTTTTTTTTTTTTTTTTTTACATAAGGCCAGGTACTGTAGGTTTGGACAGTTTTTTTCCCTTTATAAACGAAACCATCATTTAAAAACTGCATTTTGTATTTACTTTGGTTATCTTTGTGTAATATTAAAATTTGTTTGTTGATTTCAATCATTTAAAATGTGACTAATATACAAAGAAAAGGGAGGGGGAATACTTTTTCACAGCACTGCACATACATACAGTACATACATGCACAAAAAAAGACCCAGTACATTAATCAATCATTGAATCATTTAGTTTTGTACAAATATACAAAACAAAAACCTTGTACATTAATCATTGAACTATTCTGAGGCAACATCATTCTCCATTAGGTTGCACCACCCCTGCCTGGAATCACAATCTTATTCAGGAACACACACACTTCTAACCATACACCACATTCACCAACAGCTCTTTATTGCTGTTAAAGAAGTCACTTTATCCACGCCCCACATACTCAATTAAACAAAGTACATTTCCTCATAGAAAGACAGGAGAGTGCTTGTTTCACAAAGGAGTTTTTCCCCTCTTAAAAAGTAGAAAGAGCCTTTAGATGAGAATCAGGAGAATAAAGGATATTAATCAAGGTGATAACGCAATGCCTGAAACCTTTTCACATTTTAAAAATGTCCATAAAGACACACACACACACACACACTATATTAGAGACCTAGACAAGCAACTACTGAATACAGATTACGGAATAATCTTCTATGATGTGCTGTAAACAGAAAAAAAAAAGAAAAAAGAAAAAGACATAAATCTTTTTAAGTAAATTAAGTCTAACTCCACCACTAAAATAACAGTGTTATCTGAAGATGTGAAATTAGACGTTTAATCTAGTAAGCTAAGCTAATCTTTTCAAAATGAATACTGAGAGTAAATGAATACTAGACAATACACATACAGGTTGGCACCAGGTAACCGCAAAACCTAAGTTTACAGTAAAGTTTTTTCCCCCTTTTCTTTAAAAAAAAATTTTACTTTTATCCTTAGAAATTAATTGTATGTAAGATGGCACCATAGACCATCAGCCATCTAGGTCTCTAACGTACACCTGTTCCTGTGGAGGCTTTTTAATCTTGTAGGCGTTCTGGAAGGTCACTCCTCATCCAGACGTTAACTTAAACACTCAATCCTCTGCTATTTGCCCAAGAGAGTTTGAGACTGAAAACCAAACACGCATCAGTGTGCATGTCCGTGCTTATGTGCAAGAGTGTGTGGGTGTGTGTATTTAAGTTGTCGCCTAAATCTCCATAAACAGGGAAAATTAACACTATCAAAATGTCTTCCAAAACGTTTCTTGCTTAGTCTAGTCCATGGTATGTATTTTTCCATACGCTTTGGGGATATGTTGACAAAAGCAGAACACATCAAAATCATTCTCATGGCTGGAACGGAAAGCTCAGAAAGACCATTTGAAGAAATGCAATTACACGCATAACACCAGATGTGTTAGCGTGAGCTTATCATGAGTAGAAGAGACAGCTCAGTGTGTGTTCACAAACAAATGGCTTTCATGTGTTTTAGTAAATAAAGTAAAAAAAAAAACACTGGTCGTTTGTGCCTGTCTATGGAGACGTGGAAATTCAAAACTAAAATACCTTGAGTGTCTGGCCCTAGTGTAACATATTGAGCAAAACTATTATCAGGAGTCCAAAAGAGAACAGAATAAACCTAGAGCTCTCTGTGGGAGTCTGACTTTCAGCACAATTCTCAGCACAGCGTGTGTCAAGGTTCCAAAGGCAACAGCGTGGTACTGCAGTGACAAAGAAGTGAGCAAGAGCGGACAAAGAGAGCGCAGGGGAAGGACGGTTAAAAAAAAAAAAAAGAAAAAAAAAAAAAAGAAAAAACAAAAAAGAGAGAAAGACAGATTGCTCAGAAGTCCATTTCCTGGAAAAGGTTTTGCCCCATCTCGATGTAGGCCTCCTTCTCCTGGGCACTCATCTGCTCTACCAACTCTGGCCTCTGGCTCACCTCCCTGTAAGGGTACGCTCTTCCTCCCACCATCACCATCGGATCGTCTCCCACCTCCTCAAACTCGTCGTCCTCCTCATCGTCGTCGTCCAGTCTGCTTGTCTTCACTGGAGCAGTGATGGCTTGGACTGGAGAGTCCTCGTCTGATTCGCTGGTGTCGCTCTCCGAGTCGCTGGCGTTGGCGGCCGGCATGGGAGCCCTGTTGATGGCTCCGCCAGCTGGTGCAGCCGTACTCTTCTTCTCATGGATGAGCAGCGCGCGCATCACTTCCTCGTTCTCGTCATGCGCGAGGCCACGTCCAGCAATACCTTCTTGGGTTATCATGGCGTCCCCGCCAGCTGAAGCACAAAAAAATTGAATAAAATTAGTAAGATAAAAGAGGTAAAAGATGATAACTCAACAGAACAACAAATCAGCCTAGAAGAAGTAGCTAAATGGCTTCATCTTTAACAGGAGATGAACGAGTAGATAATAAACACCCTTGTACAGTATGTCCCCAACATACAAACGAGTTCCCTTTTGAGAGATTGTCCATAAGTCACATTTGTTCATAAGTCGAACAAACGCTGTCTAGGTACTAGACTACTATCACAATTGGATATACACAGTATAAAACGAATCTTGTCCTTGTTCCTTAGAACTATACCGATGAACGTTGAACGGTTCTTGTTAAAAGAACGAGCATTGTCTGGCATCTTTCCACCTCACTCTGTACTCTCAATTATTTTCACTTTTGTCATTAATTATAAGTATCATTACTGTTGGCGCTTCTTAGCAACACCAGCTTCATCGCCACTGCTTTTACGCTTGCTCCCGGACATCCTGACAACATACTCTGGACATGTGATCTGACTTCCACCAACACATGTTCTTTGAAAGTTCGTAACCCTTATGTTCGTATGTAGGGGGAAACATAAAGGAGTTGATCGGTTTATCCAGGATTTCACCCCGAAATCTACAACAGGAGCATCTGTTCAGTCCACAGCACAAACCTTACACATGTACTACTGCGCTCCACTGCAGCAACATCCCTCATACTAATGGTCCTCTTAGAGATATAAGCAGATGCTCAATACAATTCCTAATTACATCAGTGTGCTTCTAATGCTGGAGAAAAACAAATAAAAATAAAAAACACTTATTTTCCAGGAACCAAAGAAATGCTCTGAACAACATAAACGACATTGACCTGGTTAAGTGCTGCCATGACAATTTGGGATCTCACCATTTGGCATGTGCAGCACCTCTCCCAATCCACTGATTTGTTTACTTCCCTAAGACTCATCAGGAAATGATAAACAGCCAGGCTGCTTTCATGCAGACCACTGGACCACTGCATGGTTCATTAGAGTAATTGATGGAAGCCATATTAAAATTACGGTCTCATGAGGAAATGAAAAGGCCTGTGTGTGAGTCAGAAGAAGATTCTTATAGATAACTACAATTATTAGGAGACAAAGAAGAATCCCATGCTCAAAAGCAACATCAGTACAATTATTAAAAACATGGAACATGATGTGAAACATTCTCTCTCATTCTGGTCATGTCGCAGTCTAGACAGAGGCATTGTGCGTTGACAAGCATTTCTTTTGAAAAAAATAAAAATAAATAAATAAAAAAAGGCATGGATTAATGTTAGCCCGAAGTCAGGAACTGTGTCGTCACCATGTGGCTCATTTAATTCACAAGCTGTCAAAACAGAGCAGAGAGAAAAAAAAAATCCTGCCTTTGTTTTCTGATGACAGGACGAGCATTATGTGCAACAGGACTCTCAAATAAATATTTACATCACGCTAGACGCCAGAAACCTTGAGTCATTTGTGCTTCCAAAACAAAAAAACAGACCAGAATTCTAGCAGGCTGATACGAACGTTAAATGTGTACGCTATCAAAAATAATTCATGTTTTATTCCTTACTTTTAAAATTCCACCCCCTCACTAGTGGAAAAATTGAATTAAACCCTTTGATGGGCTATGTGTAGCAACGCTATTAAAAGAAATGAGATTACCAAACGACCCAAAGATTTCCAGTTAAATGGCTCAAACTAAATGCGCTGAAAGATTTTTTTGCACATCGTTTTGGACATCAAAGCGCACTCACTGGCTGTTATCAAATTGGTTATTTTTCCAAAAAGGCAGACAGCACTTTGAAAGTCTGACCCGTGACCACAGGCAGCTCATCTGCAGAACTATAGAATGAGAAGACGATAGAGCTGGGGTCCTGAATTAAAATTTAATAAGGTCCGCTCAATAAAATTTTCTGCCGAGCTCCGAATTTCAAGTTTGGGTTAGGATTCAGATCTCTATATACTGTATGCAGCTGTTTAAGTCATAAGCAATTTAAAATTTCCAAAGCATTTTAATAATATTTATTGCCAATTTCCAGTAACTTTAAACTTTGATTTATTTGTATATATCCTTGTATTTTTATAAATTTGTAGTGAATATACATTTGCACGCTGCTGGACTGTAAATGGATGTGAAAGGACTCGGTCATCCTGGGCTGCTCGGTCATCCTGGGCTCTCAGTTCGGGCCTTTTTTTTTTTTTTTTTTTTTACACGCCTGTGGATATGTTTGCTTTGTATTCTCTTAAAGTGCCGCTTAATGTTACTGCTTTGTATTATCAGTTTCAGAACACGAGATAAACTGGTTTTAAACCTACTGCAGAAATAATAAATACATACTAATCTTTCCATTCATATTTGAAGGTTCAGTTTTCATAGTCTACTTTATTTTGCTTTTTTTTTTTACTAAGTCATGCTGTGTCACGCTTTCCTTTCTGTTTCTTCCGCACACTCTGTCTATACACGGTAAACTGTCCTGGTGATTGGGACAGTTGAGTGATGCATATAGCCACACCCACCTCAGGAGGAGGGGGGGGGGGTGCACTAGATTACCGGTATATTAATTATTCTCATTTATCAGAAAAGCATCAGGGTCCAGATAGAACACCTGGAGTGTTAAAAAGGTACTGACCGGCTTTGAGATCGTCGTTCTCGTTGTAGGCGCCCTGCACGGTGCTCTGAGTCAGCCACACCGGTCTCTCTTTGGGCGCTTTGGCCTTATCCGCCTGAGAGGGCTGGCTGTCCTGCTCCTCCATGTTGATCACGACATTCTGCGTGTACAGATCTGCATAGGACGAACCCTTCGTTCTCCAGACCTCCCGACCAGCTCCTGCTGGACCTCCGGATGGAGTCGCGCGCTCCCGACTGCAGAGCGAGACGGAGAAATGTACAGTAAATATATATGAATATTGCTATAATGACAAAAACCACACATCGAAGAAGACCATAAATCAGTGCCCGTCAACTCTAGTCGTGAAAGACCAGCGTGTAGCACAGTTTGTTATTCACCAACACCTGAACCTGGTTGTTAAACAACATATTAGTGAAATCAGCTGTGTTTAAGCAGAAGAATGACCTGGACAGTGGCCCACCTGGACAGGAACTGAAGAACCCTCCCGTAAAGTATACGTCATGTCATAACAGAATTAGAGCTTGTACTAAAACAAAACCTCTAAACAGAACCTCATTAAGATACTAAACAGAACGCGCTATGTGATGAATCTTTGAATTAATAAAGCATTTACGAGTAATCTGTTGACAATGATTTTGGTTAGTATAGTTCATTATAGTTCCCTCGCACCAACACACGACCCACACAGAAAGCCCTAAACGTGAACAAGGGGGCAGAAGACCTGTGTTTCAGAGCAGGGATTTCTGTAGGCTCTGGCTCCAGCAGCTCATGCGACAGGTTGACATCTTCAGTCTCCCGTAGCAACACGTAAATGGGCTCGATCTGCTCATTGAAGCGGGCAACCAGCGTCCGCGCATCTTTCTTCGGCACAGCCGACTCGTCCTCCTCCACCTCGGTCTGGCAGAACGTACAGCGGAACGTCCCTGAGACAGTAACAGAGGGACACAGAGAGAGAAAAAGAGGGCGCAAGTGTGAACTATGTTGATTTCAAAAGGATTTTTAAATGTTTTATGATAATAATCATCATCAATCTCCAGTTCTAAAAATATGTCCCAAAACATGCAATTCATCGGATCTCCACTAGTTGGCTCCAAAATATGAGTCAATCCTCATGTTAATTAAAAATGCCTAATTTTACAACAGAAACTAAGCCTGGAACAAAAAAACAACAGTTTGTTAGATCATACAGTAGCTAGATCTCCCATTCATGACAACTGCACAGGAGGGTGAATTTCTATACAACTCATCTATTAAAAATTATCTCTCACCATAAAATTTTGCACAATTGGGGCGTGGCTGTTTTGAGTAACAGCTGCATTTCCTTATGCAGTCTATGAATAAATAAATAGTATCTATAAAGAAGGAAAAATAGGCATGTTACAAGTGAGAGTGAGCTCACTCGCATGCACTAAAAGCATGTCGCTGGTGGCGAGTTCGGCTGGTTGGCCATCTGCTGCTGAAGTTATTTCCAGACACGTTGATAAGAGCATACACAGCAGTATTGTGCGTATGTGTGTGTCTGAAGTAACACTGGACTGAGATGAAGAGACTCTGAGATACTGAGAGCTAAAACTCGTAACTGATCTCTGTTGAAATTTTATTATATAGTCAGAAAAAAAATTTGAAAAAAAAAAGTTTCTAAAATAATTCTAGAATTTCTCAGACAGCAATAGAACAAACCACTTCTAAATATAACACAACATTAAAACGAGTCAATAAAAAGGAGCTCCTACATCAATGAGCTGGAGCGGATGTGCGGTACACTGCGGATTCTGTGGTTTGAATCCTGATGAATAATAACACACACTGACAGAACAGTGTACAAAAATCTTAACATCTGCTATATGACATCCTGTGATTCTTTACTTTATTCTTACTCAAATTTGTTTCATCATACACACTATATAGGCACAAGTATGTGGACACCAGTGAATGATCTAACTGATGCTCCTACGGCTGAATGAGCCCAAATCCCTACAGAGACACTCCAAAATCTAGTGTTAGATCTACTGATGGATTGTTCATGAACAATTCGTTCTTTTTGAACAAGCCTTTAACGTGACTCAGAAGAACGAGTAGTCTCAGAGTATCGCAAAACCTCCGTAGGTTATGCAAGGGAAACAGAAATGAGCGGTTCATCTCATGAGTCTTCTGGTACGGATGGTTCGTCACACGACTCTCATAGACACTAATAGCGTAAAAGAATGAATGACTCGTACCAGAAGAAATGAGAGGTGAGCTGTTCATTCTGTTTATCACATGTCCTTAGCTGCATTGTAATATTTTTATTACTGGAACCATAGCCACAATTTGTGTATGTAGACGTGTTGGGGGTCTGTTTATTAATTTATTAATCTGTTTCATTTCCTTGTCAAGTACCTCTCATCCCTCCCCTCTGAGAGAGCTCGACCAATCAACTCTCTCTAGGCCACCGGCTGAGAAAGGTTACAGCATCACCCGGGAATCGAACTCGCGATCTCCAAATGATGTTTAACCCTGCGCCACTCTGAGGCCTGAAAATGTAAAATTTTATTTAATTGTATTTCTGATCAAAAGAAGGAAATTAACTAAATGACTTACTTTTGATGAACGGGATTCAAAAAACCGGAGGTCACTAAAATGATCGAAACTTCCCATCATTAGTGTAAAGCCTTCCCAGAAGAGTGGAGGTTCTTATAACAGCAAAGGGAGGACTAAATCTAGTTTGACAGTTTTTTTTTTTTTTTACCAAAAACATACAAGTGTGATGGTCAGGTGTCCGCAAACAATTTGATCTGGCGGATCAGTGAAATCATATAGACTTTGAAGTGTTTGAAGACTCCTCAGATGTCTAATGTAAGTCACTCTGGATAAGAGCATCTGCTCAATGCCATAAACGTTAATGTAAATAGAATCCAGTTGGTCCGTTCTGAACTGGCGTTCCATGCAGTGTTTAATCCCTCCGCATGCTCCAGTGCAGCAATCATGACCTCATAGCCTTAGACAAGCTAGTGCCATTGATATTAAATGTATCGAAGCCTGCATATGAATAAGCAGACATTTTGTATGGATACAGTGCTTCAACGTGACAAGTAGAGAGACGTGATTTGTGGAGAACAGACATTTAGATTCAACATGAACCATCACTGCAGTGGAAAGTGATGTCAAAAACAATCGCACTCTCTCCGCTTGCTGTCATACTGGCCGGTGACTGAGGCACATTTCAGGGAATGAACTGTCCAGAATCTAAAGCCTGATCGAGTATAAAGCTGGAGTGACGCTGGACTTTCTCCATGCACAGTGTGTGTGAACATTATCGGATTATAGTCGGAGAGAAAGTAGTCAATTAGTGAATGGCTGAACTGAACCAGCTAGGTACAGTGTGATTACCTGTGAGCGATTATGTTTGAGGTACCGAAAATTCTCACCTGCCTTCAGGCTCTCCCAAACTACTGACCAGAGTCGGGGGAAAGCAATCACATGCTTCCTCCAAGGCAGGTAATCATGTTGACCGCATTTAGGGGCCAGTGTAGCACACGTTTCGCTTTCATGAGCTCGCAGGTGTCCTTGACTGCCTGGTGTCTCGCTGTGACTGGTGTAGGAGCACATGCAGGTCACCCATTTCCCCATTTTTGGTCAATAGTTTTGCTCCCCAGGGTAATGATGAAGCCTTAAAACAACGATTCGAACCCTTAAAAAACCCTCAGGAGCTACATCCATCCTTTTTACATGTGTCTGACGTGACCGTTGATGACGTCCGGCTTAGCTCTTATTAGCTTATAATATATTGCTTCCTGCTTCGTCACTGAGCAAGCCGGCGACATATTTAGGAATTCGTGCTAAGCGAGACCCTGGAGCTGCTGCGACTTCTGAGCTGCAGGGGAAATCGTCAGAGGGAATGATTCATTGCAATTTCCATTTTGAAAAGCCCTTTTGGCAAGCTGACAAGCGCCGCAAAAGCACTCGTGAAAAAACAATCACCTCCGCCTGGGCCTTTTATTATAGCGTACAACTTAGCCATCTGATGGATGGGACGGGGAAAGAAAACAACTTGATGAGCGAGACAGAGAAAGGGGGAGATAAGTGAATACAAAACAAGGATTTGTGCCATGATGATTCCATTGCACCGAGTACCTCGGTAAGGGAAGGTAGCATCAAGCAAAAGTTAAAAAGAAAACAAGGAAACAAACAAAACAATAAAAGCAAGCAATCCAGAAGCGTTATTAATCCAGCACTGGTGTGACAGCCAGAATAGCTGGCAGCCAGAAAGAGAGGGTATGTCGGAATCTCACAGATGAAGGGGGCCAATAAAACTGCCAATCAGTGGAAGGTGGAGTAGTCGAGGTGAAGCTGTAAGTGCACACAAACAAACCGGGGAGCAAACGGAACGGCTTTTTATTCAGCCAGAGAGGCAAATTGGCACAGCTACATGCTCTACACCTGCACAGACGTGCCCTCCGGCACTTAGTTAGAACCTGGTTTTTGTTTAATTTGTAAACTCCATAAATGGAAGATGAACAAAATAAAATCAGGACAGGGAAATAAACAAAAACTGAAGAAAAAAAAGCCAAGTATGCATTTTAATGTGAGAGAGAGAAATTAGTGGTAATTGCTGCGCAATCAGGGATAAAACCGGTTTGCTCAAACTTCACGCACACACAAGCCACAAACACACACGCTCATTCTCTACAACCATCGACTTCACAGAGAAGAACAGAATAACGCAGCCTGTTCGCGAGACATGCGCTCATGATGAGTTTCACGTAGAATAAAAAGTGAGAAACAGCAGAGATATCTGCGAAACAATCACGTCTAAAGTACACGGCTCTGCCTCGTCAAAGCTCAGTGTGAAAGCGAGACACAGCTCTATGTTCTTGTATAACAGGAAACAATAGGAGAATAAAAATGGCATGCACGATCCAAATAAATAAATAAATAAATAGGTAAAAATTGTTTGTGATATCATACGATATTCGCACAGCTCTGAAGGATGTAATATTCACACAGGCAGCGTTTTGTGTGTTTGAACAATTGAAATTGTGTTTGTTGTGGTGTTTCGGTTACAGAGCTGAGACACAGCAGGATCAGGCTCAAAGACTCATCGACGTGATCGTGGTTTGGTTTTGAAATTTACCGAGATGTGATCCTGAATCGACCATGAAGTGCAGGAAGTGAACCCTAGATGTTTCTTTTGGATTTTTTTTTTTTTTTTAAACAAAGCTAGAAATGTGAAATTCAAATGTGAAAAAATATATATATTAAATCTCTTAAATAACTTTTTTCCATTTCTCTGATTGGCTTATTTAGTTTTTTTCAGGTTGCTGCTGTTGGGCCCTTGAGCAAGGCCCTTAACCCTGTCTGCTCCAGGGGCGCCGTAAATGGCTGACCCTGCGCTCTGACCCTGGCCTACTAACAAGAAGCTGGGATATGCGAAGAATAAAAAGTTTCACTGTGCAGTAATGTATGTGTGACCAATAAAGGCTGACTTAACTTTTTTTTTTTTCCAAGCCTAATGATGGCCTCCTTTACTTACTTACTCTTTTGGGTGGCATGTTGCAGATCAGAAAAACCTCCAGGACTTTTACCCACTTAAATAGTGACTGAGTAATGAGGCAACAGACCATATAGTACCATGCAACTGCCATTTATTCCTTTATTTATGAACCCCCAAAATGGAGTGTGTGCATGAAAATGGCTGTAATTCCTCAACAGTTAATGCTATGCTCTTGTCAACCTGCTTGAATCAAAGCTGTAAGTCTTGACATCTTGAGTGTTTCATATTCAGTAGGATGCTATACAGAGGGCAGAAAAAAAAGAAAGAAAAAAAAAAACTGTCCTTTGTTCCAAAATTTATGGACCTGACTGTATGCGAATGAATTCATCAAAAGGGCTAAACTACTCATTATGTAAATATGCAATCTTTAACGCCGACTCTATGCCTGACATGGTCTTAGGTGACTTCTGAGATTTATACTCGCACTTATCTTCACTACATCACCGCATCTCAGACTCATGAAGGGACGTTAGGAAAATCCTGTCAACCACACACACCCCTCTTTTATTATTTTATAAAATGTTCAGTGTGAGAATAAACTGAAATGCGATGGAATTACAAGTATCGATCTTGCTCTGATTAGGACTCGGCAAACGGACCAATACATATCAAAGTGTCCTAAAACTTTGTAAAGGATTTTGTTTTGTTTTTTATCCTTTAAACGGCACCGCTATCGAACTCTAAACCATGATAAATGTGCCTCCTTCATTTGTCTCCACTACCATGACTAGAAAAGAGACCAGAGTGTATGATGTGTTTGATGGATGACTGGGGGGAGGGGGGGGAATGTGTGTGTGGGAGCATGACTAAGAATTAAAGTAAAAAAAGAAAAAGAAAAAGAAAAGCAAGGATTGGGTGAGATGTTTATGTAAGAACAACACCCCGCTCAATGACTCAATCAAATCACAGATTAACCTCGCCTTCTCGGTCTGACCAGGCGACGCAGAAATCAGCAGGCAATCACCTAATCAAATCAGCATTCCCACTCAACATTCCAGTCCATACACAACGCACCTAACGGAAAGAAAAAAATCATGGCCATAATGGAAAGACTGTTGTTTTAGATTCTGCAGAGACGGAACGGGCCACGGGTATCATCTTACACAATCTATGCATACAATCAGTTAAAGGTCATATTGAGAAATCGGCCGCGTGCTCACTTATTTGTCCAAATAACAATAACAGCATGGCATTGCACCCAATCTAACACACAAAAGGTGTTCTGAGAAAGTGAACATGGAAAGCCGCGGGTGAGCTCGAGCGTCACCCAAACACGGGGGCTGTGTTCCAGTCCACAGTGTACAAATTTACTCCACTTTGGCTAAGGGAACTTAACTCGACAAAATCCCACCATTCGAAACACTCTGCGTCGTCACCAGCGCAGACGTCACTTCCTCCGAGCGTTACCGTGGTAACGTGAGCTCCCCGGATACCTGGTGCAGGTACTCTGGGAATTTCACACTACTGAAATTAAATACTTAATATTTGTGAAAACAAAAAAACTTAATTATAACATATATGAACCTAATTGTACAAACCTCATAAATAAATTATTTGATTAATTTACAAGATTTATGGAGAAATCATCATCAGTGTTGAGGAGAAATTATTAGAAATTATCTAATACTGCAAAAAAAAAAAAAAATGCTTGTGTTTGAACAGGCAACTGGTGAAGTCATTATTCACGCATGCTTATTCCAATCTACCCTCTTTGGCTCCCAGGTTTCATTGATGTCGTGCGAACCGTCTGCGATGTCATGCAAACCGTAAAGTGTTTACATTAGCACCCCCCCCTTTTTTATATTTAAAAAAGAAGGGTTGTGACAGCATAAAAAAAAAAAAAAACATAAATAAAAACACTGTTTGTGTCACTGTTTGGCCCTTGAGCAAGGCCCTTAACCCTATCTGCTCCAGGGGCCCTGTATCATGACTGACCCTGCGCTCTGACCCCAGTTACACTGGGACATGCGAAGAAGGTATTTCACTGTGCTGTAATGTATATGTGACAAACAACAGCTTAACATAATTTCTAAATGTTTGTCGGCACGATGGCTTGGTGGTTAGAACTGTCGCCTTGCACCTCCAGGTCCGGGGTTCGATTCCCACCTCAGGGACTGTGTGCATGGAGTTTGCATGATCTCCACATGCTCGGTGGGTTTCCTCCAGGTTCTCTGGTTTCCTCCAATGATCTAAAGACATGCAGATTAGGCTAACTGGTGTTCCAAAAATTGCCCACCGTAGTGTGTGAATGTTGACCGGGGGTCCTACCATGGTCGTACAAAATGGGAGTAAATACAATGGTCACCATTGGCCTCCACGGTCCCTGGTTGGACTACAGAGGTTCCTGCATGGATGGATGGATGGATGGATGGTGTGATGTTTAAGGAACAGGGTTTAATTTTATTTGACCATTTCTTGCTAAACGTTTTACTGACAGAAGGTACGTTTTGCTATCCATACCGGCATCGAATTTTCACAAGACTCCTCAACGCTCATGACATTTATCCAACACTTCAAGTGTCTTCCAGAGCACAATGCTTGCAAGCGTTCACTTGAGAGGTTTGCTCTCACAGCGGACACACTCTAACCACACCGGTCTGTATGTCATCATGATCGGTTCACGCCTCCTTCTCCAGAGACCCGTCAATGATGGACCTCCGCGTCCATTGAGCCACCTCTCAACATTTGCTCATGTTTTATCCTGGCTGTCTGAATGTCTCCTGAAACCGCATCGTGTTCGACAGGGTGAAGAAAGGCTGACGGCAGGAAGTTGATCGTTGTCAGCTCCTCGAACAGCAGGACTCTTGGACTGCGTTCTGCCTCGCTTGTAAGTCACTTTACATAAATAAAAGCGTCTGTCACCTTGCTTCAGACGTTTATCATAAAAAATAAAAGAACCCAGATCTAAAACTTCTAACCTGTATGACTCCCTGATATATATATATATATATATATATATATATATATATATATATATATATATATATATATATACGCCTTCATGATGAGACTTCCAATAATAACACCGTCCACGATGCTGACGCAAATCAGAAAAGCGATGACGGTGATGGTGATTTGTTGCTTTACGAGCTCTCTAGCCTTTAATGAAAGGTGTGCAATGCTTGCGCAGTGCATTCTTAAACCCCGGGATGTGAAACGGCACGTACACATGTGCATGTGTGTTGGAGACATGGCCAGCGGTGAGGACGCTCCTTACCCACCCATCTGCTTGCCCATCCCACTGTGTATCCTAGCAACAGCTCGCCTCTCCTGCCTGTTGTTTGCCTTTTCCTTCTCTTCATCATCATCATCACCACCACTTGCTCCTTTTACCGTCTTTTTTTTCTTTCTTTCTATAAATATCCTTTCTCTTCCTTCTCCATTTTGCTGACATAGCCAGTGGTGTAGATTTAGATATTCTAGATCTGATTCTACGGACATGGACGACGGCCTCAAGCAAAAGTAATACCTGCAATTCAAAGACTTTATCCCAAGTGGCATAGGTAGAAGTGCGTGTCCAAGTGGTATGATGATTTAATGTCTTGTGTCCTTGCATTAAAGAAGCATCCTACAATATCGAGACACGACACCGTTTGCTTATTTATTTTCACACTGTCTGATTGCTTAGATGAACTAGAGGTGGTCTAAAATTTCCGGGTGAACTCATTATACATCATTTGACATGGTAGCAGGGTAGACCTGAGGCGCTCGATATGCTTACTCTCACACTCTCAGCATGTTGTTCTGAGAGATGGAGAGAACGAGACGCTCACCCTGCACAGCTCCGTTTCAGAAACGCCGCAACTCCAATCGAAAGTCAGCGCACGTCTTACCCATGCTAAAGCAGACCAAAGTTTTCAGTGTGTGTGTGTGTGTGTGTGTGTGTGTGTGTGTGTGTGTGTGTGTGTGTGTGTGTGTGTGTGTGTGTGTGTATGTTGCTTCGATAGCACATGGATAAATCAGAAGCTGCAGCGGACAGAAACTTCAAAGTGCTGATATGAGAGGAGGGAAAGCTGGCAGTATTTTTCATATGACAAAAAGACCAGATGAAAAAGCAGCTCCGCTGAACATGCAGTTGTGTGTATGATGCGAAAGAACTTGTCGTACGTCTTTCGAGGAGATTTTGCACTTCGGGGGCACGTGCTGGCTTTGATATCTCAGAACACCGCAGCGAAGCCAGGTCAGATCAGCTGTTTTTTGGGTTTTTTTTTTCCCCCCGGCATTTAATGTGTGCACTCCAGGAAACTCCATTTTGATACCTTTTGAAGTTTATTTTTATGGATTCGGCAATAACGGTCATGCTGTTAGACTTGAGAGAATTTGACAGCGTTCAATTTTTAACTGTTTTTAAAGCATGCACAGATAACTTGTCAAATTCAATACACGCACACAAAAAAATTAAATAAAAAAGTGATAGAATTTGATGCCTGTGGTGGTGCTGTTAAAAAGCACAGAAATGAGACACAGAAGTGGCGTACATCAGAAAACTCTGTTCTGCTTTTCATCAATCGCGAGAAAACAATTACGAGAGAAGTCAAACTACTGCTTCATGCTGTGACAGAAGCAACAGGGTGACACTCCAATCAGACTAATCAGACTTGAATGAATATGTGGCGTAAGAACCGTTTCGGTTCATAGTCATGACTTTTCGCTCAAAAATCGCTCAATTTATTTATTTATTTTTTTTACAATTTGAGAACAAAGACAGGTGAGAAATAGTCTCATTAGTCTTAATTAGTTCTGTCCTTTGTATCCCATAACAGTACCTGAATGTAATACATAGTTCCACGACTCTGTGCTGCCATCTGGTGTCCGCAGCTCACCTCACACAGGGCGCACAGTTAGATCTTCAGCAGCAGCTCAGTGATCGATCGATGTACACGGTATTCATGCATAAAATTTTCACCTCGTTGAGATGCACTGATTAAAATGTCTAACTTATTCATAAAGCTCTAGGCGTCAGCAGATCAATAAACAGCCACAGGTTAATCAACACTGAACCACCGAAGATCAGAACGCTGCACGTCGCCGGCTTATTTTTCTGTTCAGATTTAGTGGTGTAACTGATGTACATGTCTCAAATTGCGATACTGTTTCAAATCGAATCGCCACCTGGGTATCGTGAGATCATTCAAAATGTTCATCAGAAGTCAATCTTTGTCCTCGTAGGACTGCTTCAGGGGACAAAACAGGTGAAAGCCAGATGGAGCAAGATCAGGACTATAACGAGGATGCTTTTAACACATAAAAGGCTTCAGCTCACTGTAACGAGCTCTGTTGATTGTTGAACCTTTTTCCTGATAAATGTTCCAATACCGGCTCCTGAGAATCAGAGCATTGATGGATTTTCCAGCTGGTTGACTTTTGAACAATTTTTTAGTCAGAGATTGAAGATGTTCCCTTTTCTTACTTGTTACTCGTAGTGATGAATCCACGTCTCGTCACCAGTAATGATTCTCTTGAAACCTTCATTCAGTAGAGTATCGGTAAGTTTTTTTTTTTTTTCCATTTGTGTAAATCAGCGAGGCCAATAGGAGCTTTTCGGTACAGTGCCGATAATTTTGACTCGCACCCTATAGACAGTATGTAACCCTCTAGTTACAAGACTGACTACACCTTTGGAAACATTCATGAAACATTTGAACACTTAAAAACAGTGTTTTTTTTTAGTTTATCTCGTTTATTTCTTGTGTCGTACAAACTGTATAAAAACAGCTTTAGAACCTTCCAGGGATACATTACACTTTAATCTGTGTTCATCATTAATTTATGAGCTGCTATTAGGAAAAGAGCACAAACACTGCCATGACTAATTCATTATCTAGCTGTTACAGTAAGCTCACACACTTTCCTTTTAGCTTTAAGAGAGCATGATGTGCTGTTGGCACCTTAATAAACTTTATGTTTATATTTTATAATATCTGTTTGTTTGTTTTATTCTTTGCTCAGTACATCAGTAATTCAGAATGCAGAGGTCATCTGTAAACCTCCATGAGGAAACTGCAGCAAGAGCGTTCTACTACAGGAAGTTATGCATTTAATAAAGATACACATCGGGCCTTGATTATCAAGTACAGATTTTGGTGCAAACTTTCAATGTGTTTACAAGTTTAAACAACAAATTTGCTGTTAATCAAAACTAGGAAAGATGCTACTCGAGTTTGTGAGAAAACAGGTTAAGACTAGGGGTGCTTCCCGCCTCGTGGAATTGTCTTGTTACACATGTTGCAGATTGCTAATGTATTGCCTTTTTAACACAACACGTAGAATTGCCAGACCTGTGAAGCCATTTTATCAGCGCGCAAAAAAAAAAAATGTCCCGCGAGTTTTGCGTCATCTGATCAGCTTTTCTATATCGGCCATTACAGAGACTGCTGATCAAACTTCCCAAAGCAATTATCGGCCGATTATGATCGGTGACTGACCAATCGGAGCACCCCTAGGTAGGACAAACTTGACATTTAAGTCAAAGTTAGTTTAAGTACATTTTCACATTAGGGGATCATTTCCAGGAACACTCCACCTCAAAGTCTGTCTCCGTGAGAACAAAATCGTTCTGCGCTCGGGAACCGTGACCAAGTCTGCTGGAAAACGTTCTTTAGAGACCGATACAGTGTACTTGGGAACGAATCAGATATGTAAATGTGAAGCTTAATTTTCTTGTTCACATCTTCTTTTGTGTTTAATGGCAGCTCACAAACCAAATAGGTGCATAACGTCACATGCTGTATCAGAGCGTGCAAATACGCAAGAGTATCCGAGAACAGGGAAAAAACAATGTGAACGCTGGCCAGTGGGGAAGGCGAGAGGAAAGAGCGATCGTTCCTGGGAATGATACAAATTAATCATGCCTAATGTGTAAACGCCTTAACTTGCCTATTCTTATTACATTCACAATGTTTGCAGAGCCTTTTCCAGAGCCACGCCCAGAAGAGCACACTCTTAAAAATCACTGCCTCACTGTAAGTACTCACTGTACTCACGTAAGCAAACATTTACACGCAACCTGAATAAAAGTTTGATAAATAAGGGCCAATGATAATTGTAGGAAAAGATTATAATAAAAAAAAAAAAAAAAAAAGAATGGCATGTGAGAATCCTGATCAGAATTCCAAAACACAAACTTGGCGATTGCTACTTCAGTAAAACTAACAAATTATACTGTAGATGAAGCAAATTTATCTACATTTATCAATTTATCTGCTTCATCTCATTTCTTTGAACCTCATGTGCTTTATTTGGGTTATTCTCTGAACTAAGAGTCTACATTTGCTGTGTAGCATGTTATATTCAGAAATCCAGGCAGGAAAAACAAATAATTTAAAGTTTTATTATACTTTTTTTTTTTTTATATCTTATTAATTACCTACTATTGGACAAGCCTGGTAACACTGTTCCCACTGACAGTAGAATGTGGAGAGAGAAAGCTAACTCGTCTTATCTGATCTGATGTACTGTCAGGCAAACTGCTGAAAGAGTCCATGCTGACTATGATAGAAAGGTGTCAGAACAAGCAGCACATAACAGCTTGCCTCGTATGGGGTCAGAGTGCCATGCCAACCTACCTAAACAATGTCTAGTCTGATCCATGAAAGCCCTACCTCACAATTTAAAGCCCTGCTAATGTTTACCACAGCAAACCTTCCGAGGACGAGTGTTAAACATTGATCAGCCACAACGTTAACACCACTGCCAGATGACACGATCGATTATCCATTAGATACCAGTAAACTGGTGACAGGATCGTGGGCCCCCGAGGCTCATTGATGCCTGAGGGGACCGAAGGCCTGTCTGTCTGATCCGATCCCACAGACGTCAATGTAGCACAAATTGCTGAGAATACAGTCAATTTTGTACACAATAAAAAGACATCAGACACTCACAGTTACTGTGCATGCGGCTTAGCAGGCAAAGAGATCACGATCGTCAATCCAGCCTCCAAATTCCTCAAATTTCAATCCGATGAGCGAACTAGTCTGCTCATCGAGCAGTTCTCTCCGAGAGTTTTCTTGGTATTCCAGATCTCATCTTGACCTCCACAGTTCCCCTGAACTGCCATCTCTTAATTACATTTCTCACTGTGGAAACTGCAAGCTGACAACGCTTTCTATCTTCTTTTCACCTTCTTCTGCATTGTGAGAGCATCAATAACTTTCATTTTTGAGTCTTACACAACTGCTTAGAGGAACTTATGGTTGTTGAGTATCCGCAAGTGTGTCCACAAGGTCAAAGTATTTGTAAAGCTTTCAAATTGGCATTTACTAATGACAGCTGTTGCCATGCATCAGATCTGATTAAGGTCTGAAACCTTGTAAAAAGAATTTGAGTCTCTGGAACTTTTGCACAGTGCCATAATGTTTATTTTATTTTTTTATTTATGGCATAAGAAGTAACTATGCATCAATGTTTGCTGAAAATATTGTGCATTTTTTTCATTTCCAAGAGAGACTGTGTTAACATCTTTTCAATGAAAAAAGGGGGTGCCTAAACTTTTGTATGCTTGCATTTGAGGCAGTAAAATGTTGCAGTTCCTCTATAATCCTACAGGTTGCACTTCACACACTGTCAGGCACCACAGCATCCCATGTGTTCTGAGCAATTAGCTTTAATTAACCCTAATCGGATCTCCTGTTTTAAGTTCAAAACACCAGTGACATCATGGTGACATGACTAGTTTAACCAATCCTACCTGACTCACCACCCTCTCTCACCTGTCATTGGGTCAAACAGCTGGTTGGCCTCCAGGTCGGTGAACGTGCTGCAGCAGTTGGGACAGTGGAACGACGCCCTGTTGGTGGAGTCACGCTCGTCCGTCTCGATGCGTCTCCGCATGTGGTCCAGCTTGTACTTGACCACGTTGACCAGCAGCCTGTAATTGATGAAGTAGTAATTGTGGCGCGTGGTCTTGCCATCCGGCGCCGTCTCGACGCGCATGCGGCACTTGACGAACTTGTCGCCTTTCAGAGTGTTGAGCACGGAGCGCAGCTGCTTGCGGTCAAACTTGAGCAGCTCCAGCATGTCCTCCTCGCGCACGCAGGCGTTGCGGATCAGCACGTCCAGAGCCAGAGCGTGCTCGATGCCATAGAAACCGCGCACCACCTGCTTGGCCAGACGCTTGAGCGCCGCCGGGACTTCAGTCAGCACCTCCGGCTCAGTCATCTCACACACAGCTGGAGGCTGCAATGAGAGGAAAGATGATCTTTCCCATGTACGTCTTTACATTTAATACGTTTACTATTTCATTTTGCAGAGGAAGTTAAATCGTCTGGTAAGACCTGCACAGAAAACTCACCCTGTGTCAAGAACACTGAAGGAAGTGGAGGTGATTAAGAAGATGACATGCACTTACAATGCACAAACTACAGAGTGATCCAGGAGTGTGAAGATCTGAGAGAGAGAGAGAGAGAGAGAGAGAGAGAGAGAGAGCGAGAGAGCGAGAGAGGTGGGGAGAAAATTTTAACTTTGGGTCAGTCAGACATCATTTAAACATTCTTAGGGGAATGAGGTGTGGACAAAAATGAGAAAAAGGGAAGAGGTGGAAAGAGAGAGTGAAAGAGAGAAGGAAAGTAAAAGAGAAGGGAAAGTGAAAAAGTGAGAAGGAGAAGATGTTACAGAGAGAGGTAGAGAAATGAGAGAGAAGAAAAAAGATGACAAGGAAAAGAGAAGAAAAGGGGGAAAGAGTTAGGGAGAGAAAGACACAGGGAATGAAAAAAGAAGGAAGAAAAGAGATGGAAGGCAAGAGATAATAAAAGAAGGGAAAAGACAATACTGTCACTCCCTCCCTCCCGCTCTCTCGTTCACCGCCGCACTTGTACGCACTCTCACCCACTCCCTTACCCTCGCTCACTCCCTTGCCCACACACACCCTCTCCCTTGCCCACACACACCCTCTCCCTTGCCCACACACACCCTCTCCCTTGCCCACACACACCCTCTCCCTTGCCCACACACACCCTCTCCCTTGCCCACACACACCCTCTCTCTTGCCCACACACACCCTCTCTCTTGCCCACACACACCCTCTCTCTTGCCCACACACACCCTCTCTCTTGCCCACACACACCCTCTCTCTCTTGCCCACACACACCCTCTCTCTCTTGCCCACACACACCCTCTCTCTTGCCCACACATACCCTCTCTCTTGCCCACACATACCCTCTCTCTTGCCCACACATACCCTCTCTTTAGCCCACACTCACTCTCACACATGTGTAGAGAGCTGAAGACAGAGTTACCTGTGAGCGGTTAACTGTCTACAGAACACAACTTCCTTCGAGTCACTAGCTTACAGCATAAATCGTCCCAGACCCAGAGCAAACCTTCACACCACGGGCCAACTGCAACTCTTTAACTCTAAAGAAACGAGCAGAGCTGGAGCGGGGTTAAAGAAGAAGCGTTTCAGTGTGGAGCATCAGTTAAGGCTAAATCAGCCTGCTAGCATGGAGCTACCGGAAATGACGCGCCGGAAGTTGATTTACAGACAAAGAAGCGTCAAGAATGTAAAAAATAAATATAATTAATTATTTTATTTAAATACTATTGTATGCTATAAAAATAAAACGTATATACTATAATATAAATTAATACACTTATTAGCGTTTCTTTTTCATTTACTTTATCTCCCCACCCATATTTTGACCAACCCCGCCCCTTGTACTTGATCTCGCGATCTAATTGGCAGACTTTGCATCAGGATGCACTGCACAAGCCAATCCTGGGGCAGGAGGCGGGAGTTTGGAAGGCGGATATCCATGCATTTACCCACGCGCGATGAAGATCTTCCAGTAGTGTGAGTAATCAATAACACCGCGGATCGCCGGGGCTTTGGTTTAACGTCACTGCGTGTCTGCACGGTATGAGCAGGGTCAACAGCAACAAGAAGAAGCAGGGGGAGGATGCAGCGGTGAGAATGTCCACCACGTGACTGTCTCTTAAATGCAGATGTGTCTGATACATGTAACATCTGGGCCTGACATCTTTGGACACACATGGAGGTGTTAGAAGTTCAGAAGAGCTTAGTTCTGATTGTAAAGTGCTGATCAGATTGTTATTTAGACAACAAACAGTGGCACGAATGATCTCGTTCAGAGGATGATTGACAATATTTATTTATCACCTCAAAAAAACAAACAAACATTTAAAAGGCGGCATAGTGGCTTAGTACTGTAGTTAACACGATGGCATAGGTCGTCCAGGATCCGGGTTTGATTTCCGCCTGGGGGTCTACAGTATGTGCGTGGTTTTGGTCTGGGCTTGGTGGGTTTCCTCCGGGTTCTCCGGTTTCCTCCAATGGTCCAAAGACATGCAGAGTAGTCTAACTGGTTTGGCACCTTTTGCCCAAAGTTTCCTGGTATAGGCTCCAGACCCCCCTCTACAGGATAATCTCATATAGAAAGTAACTTTCTTTCGGCTGCTTCAGTCAAGGGGTCGCTGCAGCAGACCATCCGCTCTGCACAGGGTTTATGCCGGATGCCCTTCCTGACGCACCCATTCCATTTTTCTAACCGGGCTTGGGACCGGCACTGTATGGGTGGTGGCTGGGTAGTATGGGGTGTGGTAACCCACCGACAGCGGCCCTCGAACCCGGATCCTCAGAAATCCGGACCCCCAAATCAACAACCTAGAGCATTAGCCGCCTGAGACACCACTCCAAATAATCTCATATAGAAGATGAGATGAATTATTGACAAACTACATAAAGTCCTGACTTTTTTTTTTTAGATTAAATAATTACACAGGTCCAAATTGCGATTTCAGTTTTTATGTGATTATTTGTGCAGCCAGTGCCCTCATGTCTCCAGGGTCATGGTTCGGTTCCTGACTCGAGTCTTTGCACTTGGTGGGTTTCCTACAGGTACTCCGGTTTCCTCCCACAGTCCAAAAACATGCATGATTAATCCAGACATTGTTGGGTTGCCGTGTGTAGACTATCATGACTCTTGATGGGAAAGCGGAAGGATGTGAGGGTGTTCTTGTAATGTCAAATATTCTCTAATGTTAGACAGCTGATTTTTGTCAAAGGAGATTCTCCTTAAAGTTAACTCTTTAAAAGGAAAAGAATTGCATGTCCAGCATGCTGGTGAACAGTTTTGTAATCAGTATATTCCTTCCCTGTCAGGTTCAGGGTACTAACGACAGCAGCGTGGTCAGTAAGGCATCAGCGGCGGCTCAGGGCTACTTCCACGATGACTTCCTCAGACATTTTGTGCTCAAGGTGTCACGAAGAGCTCCTCTCATCAACAGGTAGAACCGGTGAATGTCCAGGGTCGCAATGAATTGACTTTGAATTGAGAATGAACGTCTGTATGTGGCCGTGTTTTCCCCACAGGGGCTATTACATTCGCTGGAAGGCAGTGGATCACTGCGTGAAACAGTTTCTGTGTGTTACGGACGCCTGCGATAGAAGACAGGTTGGACTGAATCGTCACAACATACGGATTTCCATTGCGCAATACGCGAACACCTGGGAAGATCATTCCGTCGTCTGTCGCTCTGTCTGTCTGTAGATTCTGTCTTTGGGCGCAGGCTTCGACTCGCTGTACTTCCGGCTTTACGCAGAAGGGGCGCTGGTGCGGGTTAGCGTATTCGAGGTCGACTTCCCTGACGTTGCAAGGCGCAAGGCGGCCCTCATCAGCAGCAATCGAAGTCTGGAGGACGCTCTTCCAGATTGCGAAATCTTAGCTGGTAAGAACCGTGATTCTTTTATGAGCAAAAGTCTAATCAATAAGAAACAATCTTCTTGAATGTAACCGGTATAATCTTCTGGCTTCAGGCCCTGTGTACGTGAACAGTGCTCACTACAAGCTGCTTGGCGTGGACGTGAGGAACGAGAGCGAGGTGCAGGAGGTGCTGAGTGCAGCCGGACTGCGGTACGACTCTCCTTCACTGATTCTCTCGGAGGTGGTGCTCACTTATATGGAAACACACTGGTAAGCGTGAGATTTCCAGGATCTGCATGTCTGCACACTTAATGGTAGTGGTCATTCCTAAGCCCGTATTCCTAACCCAGGTCAGACGCCGTGATCGGCTGGGCGGCGATGATCCTCCCCGAGGCCCTGTTTGTGATGTATGAACAGATCCGGCCGGACGATCCCTTTGGTATGGTTATGCAGAACCACTTCCTGAAGCTCAACTCTAAAATCCATGCTCTCTGCCAGTACCCGGATACGACAGCGCAGACCGAGAGACTGTTACGAAAGGTTGGTTTACACATGGAAGTTACAGAGTTATGTGAGTGTGTGGTATTGGAAGTGGAATATAGTTTGGAAAAAAATAGTCTTCTGACAAATAACAACTGTTGAAAAGGCTGATCTGTTGGAAATGTTAGCACTAACACTCAACCATGCGTATCAAACTCTCCGTGTGGAAAGAGATCTATGTTTCTTGTAATACAAAGGCTTTCACTTTCTCACATGAATTATATATATTTTAATGTATAGCACAGTCTAGTTACATTTATTACAGTTTATTATACACTGCCTGCCCCATTAAAAAAAAAATCATTTATTCAATCAGCATTAGCTTTGGTGATTTGAACCTTTGCCAGTTCGTACGTGAAAATGATTCCTCATGCTCCCAGAACCACCTTTTGGAATATTTCTGTGCCATCAGGGAAGAAAAACTCCATATATGTGATAATCTGGTCATTCAGTACATTTAGGTCGTCAGCTGACTTGATTTTATTGCCACGTAACATTGCTGAGACCAACTGAAGCAACCCCAGATCAGAGGGCGCTATGCATGATGTACGCATCCAAAGTCTAATCTTTGAAGCAAATGAAAGTGGTTTTCTTATGGACACACAGCTGTTTAGTCCTGTGTGTTTAGAGTTCTCATCACATTTTGTGTGTGTGTATGTGTGTGTATGGAAACGTTCATACTTTCGTTATTAAACATAGCAATGGTTTTTACTGTTAATTTTTTTTTTTTTAATACAACTTCACCAACCGTTCAAGTGATTATTACATTTCTTCCACATTGTTGATGCTTCAGCTCTATCCTTCCTGCATCTTAATCCGGCTCCAGTCATTTCAAATCTCCTTAGTTGTTCTCTTTGCATGAAGCCGTTTAACTCTTCTGGAATAGCGACTTTGTTTTTGGCCGGGTGTATCGACATATTGTATTGATCAGCACGTTTACTCGACTTTTTCTCCATCAGGGCTGGGAGAAATGCACATGCTTGGATATGAACCAGTTCTACTTCGGTCTCCTAACAGACGACGAGAGGGAGAGGGTGGAGAAGTTGGAGCCGTTCGATGAATTTGAGGTGTGGCGCACTGTGTTCAAGATCAGCCCTTTCTTCTCTGTGAAATTACTCTAAGGACAAGTCACATATCCTCTCTGGTTTTTTTTTTTTTTTTTTTTTTTTCGTTATAAGGAATGGCATCAAAAGTGCTCTCATTACTTCATCCTCACCGCTTCTAAAGGCTCTCTGACCAGTCAGGCTGTCCTCACACTCCCCGCAGGTAAGATCTGGAAAAATACTGCATATGAAAAGAAGCAACTAACCTGGAGAGCACGGAGTAGCACTGAGAACATAATTACCACAAATAGGCCGTAAAGCTACCTTGAGATTTTCATGGTACTGTGTGCCTTGATGTGTTTCTTCAGGTTTGTGGTATTTTTTCCCAGCGAATGCGTTTCCCACACTGTTTCCCCTCCAATATTATTACACATCTGCTCTTTCCCTCCGGTTCAATATTAAGAAAATAGGCCCAAATATCGTCTCTTCTCTTTCGCCCGAGTAATACTCCTGTGATGACGAAGAGTTATCATGACATCCCGTCACTGCGTGGGAAATATTGGGAAATCCCGTGACCCAGGGAACACATGCCATAATGACTGAAGACCGTATTGCAGCGGATTGTGACCAAAAGCAAATGTTGATGAAAATTTAAAGACCAATGTTTTATTAGTTTTTATTGTTTTAAACCACATTTTTGGTCTTTTTTCATCAACCATACTGCATGCTGATTTCGTCGCTGTCACTGTTCATTGATATCCGTGACGTCTCGTCATCGTCTCGTCTTCGTCACAGGAAAGAAGGTCGCAGACGAATATATATTTTCCGTCATCCTTTTCATTGACGAAATTATGGTATGCCTTGATGTTTCTCAAATAATAATGAAAACAATGAACTTAATTTATGACCATGTAAGATTATTCATAATTACTAACATTATTAACACAATATTAACATCCGTCACTTAATTTGACTGATTCTTCATTGAGCAGTACATCGGCAGAAACACCAGCCCTTCTGGCACCAACAATCATGCCACGGTCAAAATAACCGACATCTTATTTTGATAATTGATCAGATACTTGAAGGTGCTCATCCGTACCTACATTCATTTCACTCACTCACTCTCACTCACTCATCATCTATACCGCTTAATCCTGTATTCAGGGTCACGGGGGGCCTGGAGCCTATCCCAGGAGACTTAGGGCACATGGCAGGGTACACCCTGGACAGGGTGCCAATCCACCGCAGGGCACAGACACACACACATACACTCAATCATTCACACACTACGGGCAATTTGGGAACGCCAATTAGCCTAACCTACATGTCTTTGGACTGTGGGAGGAAACCGGAGTACCCGGAGGAAACCCACCAAGCACGGTTAGAACATGCAAACTCCATGCACACAGAGACGCGAATCGAACCCGGACCCTGGAGGTGCAAGGTGACAGTGCTAACTACTACACCACCGTGCCGCCACATTCATTCATTTCAGTTCAATTCAATTTTATTTGTATAGCGCTTTTAACAACGGTCATTGCCGCAAAGCAGCTTTACACAATCAAAAGAAAAAATTATGGAAGTTTGTATGAAATGTGGTTGATCGATTATTCGAAATTTGCCTGAATAACTGGGTGTTCCTAATAAATTGCCTAGCTGAGCTATACGCTTTAGATCGTTCACTTTTTTAGTCACCAAACTTCGTTGTTAGTAGATAGAGCGAGCATGTGTTGTCTGATCTGTGTTCCCTCACACGTATTCCTCTCAGAGTCCCCCTGTCCTTTGATCATGCCTGGTCCGGAGGGTTTGCCTGTGGCGGTGCGGCTCATGCCCGAAGCTCTGTGTGTAGAGGCGGTGGGAATGGCCTCTTCGCTGCTTGAGCCTGGGGTAGTGCTCCTCACCGGCGGCTGTGGAAGACAAGGCCGCAACACTGCAGCCACACTTTTGATCAGAGAGAACACCGCATGGAGATATGCCACTGTGGAGCCCGATGGAGAGAAATGTGTGTGTGTGTGTGTGTGTGTGTGTGTGTGTGTGTCTGTTCTTTGTTCTACTGATTTATTTGTAGCTAGCAGTTTTTGATTTTCATACTCTTTAATTTTATTCACTTTTTTTAACCCAGGCGTGCGGATGTATCACTCCATGACCTCTGTCCCTGGTTGGGGTGCGGTAATCCTAGGTGGCAGAACTTCTCCTCTCAACCCCATTAAAGACATTCTAAGAGTCACCTATCTGAGCGACCAGTTAAAGTCTAAAAACCTGCTGGTATCTATGAACAAAATGGTTTGTACTGGAACAGCACCGAAGCCAAGATGGCGGCATACAGCTACCTTGCTGAGTCATGGTGGTAAGGACGTTTTCTGAACCGATACTGGATTTTACCCCACCTATTAACTGATGCTCATCATAATATCTTCTTCATTCAGATAGGAACTACTTATTTGTTTTCGGTGGCCGTACAGAAAGGGAATTGGTTTTAGGTGATGCACATTTCCTGTGTTTGGAGGACCAGCACTGGGCAGAAGTAAGTCTTAACCCTATCAACTTTCCTTTTTTGAAAGAATACCAGTTATATGTTTGCCTGTACTGTAATAGTAGGATTTAAGTGTGCATATGGGTGAAAAAACCGAAGAACCCATCCTTAATGATCTGTTACCCCAAAGGTCCCACTTGAAGGATGCATCGCTGAACCGCGGCACTCGCACTCTGCTTGTGCCTATAGACAAGGTCTGGTGATTTTTGGAGGCCTGGGCCAAGGGGGTGTCCCTTTAGGAGATGTCGTCCAGCTGAAGCGCACGTCTACAGGGTTCTGCTGGGAGAAGTTGCATGTCTGTCCAGCCTTAGTACCAAGGTATCACTGTTTCTTTCTTTAGTTGAATAGTTTATTAGACTGAATGATACAGTACAACTATTTAATGAATAGTTTGTCTATGGGTAACTAGATCGTTTGTTATCCTCAGGTATTCCCATTGCGCCCGTGTGATCGGTGAGAATCTGGTGGTAGTTGGCGGGGTCTGGCTCCAGGCAGATGGTGTCCCAGGAGTTGCTGTAATAAACCTGACCACCAGGGTCAGTGTTGAAGTCCGCTTAGACACGGTGAGTAGCTTGTTTCCAGGCTCAAATTTTTTGCAGTCTGATTTGTTTAGAACATACAAGTTACATTACATATGACTTCATTTCTAAAACTTTATTTTTCTCTCCGCAGTCATCCGTCCCTTGGCCCCTCATGCTACATTCTTTCTGCTCAGAGCTGCTGGACTCCGATGGGGCTGAGATGGTGCTCATTGGCGGTGGAGGGAACTGCTTTTCTTTTGGCACCCACCTCAATTCCCATCCTGTTATTCTAGATCTGAGACCTGTGCTTCAAAACATGGCATGTAACTAAAGCTAGCGATGGAGACCAGAATCATGTTAAAACCTCGAAAATAATCAGACAGACTCTTCCAAGCAATCAAGAACCAAACTTTATTTCATACAGGACCTCGATTTAAATCACAACCAAAGAGCTCTAATCTTGTTTCACGGGGCATCAGTGCATCCTAGTCTGGTTAAGGTCACTCGGTCAGGCGGCGGAAGGACTGGACGATGGGACACACTGCTCCCCAGTCCGCAGGCTTGCGATATTCACCCTTATCCAGGACGTACTGGCGTCCGCGGTAATTGGGGTGCTCGTAGAATACCCAGTAGCCATTCAGGACCTTGCAGGACTGCACCTCTCGCAAGCGGTAACGCTCCAGAACGGAGGAGCAATCCTCGGTGGCCTCAAACGACTGACCTGCGAAGTCTGCCTTGTCGTAGAGCTGCAACTTGTACTGGGTCCCGCTTTTCTGGAACGGACATCAAGGCGGGCAAGAATTGGAGAGTGTTGGGTTTGGGGAAGCAAAAGGAAAGAGTAGAAAGGGGAAGGCAAGATACCAAAGGTGATAACTTCAGAGTATACAGCTAAAAGTTATTGTTTGAAAAGAATTGCCTTATAACTTTTACTGGGAAAAACAAGCCAATCAATTCTTGGGGGATAAAAGAAAGTAAATGTTTTTACTTTAACGTTTTGTAGAGTTTGGTGTTTCTACTGTGCATCTTAAATAAAGCAGACAACCTTCATACCCATTACTGTAACTTGTTCTTTTTTGGTCATTGTATTGCATGGAGCACTGTCGCCTTGCATCTCCAGGGTCCGGGTTCGATTCCCGTCTCTGTGTGCATTGAGTTTGCATGTTCTCCCTGTGCTTGGTGGGTTTCTTCCGGGTACTCCGGTTTCCTCCCACAGTCCAAAGACATGTAGGTTAGGCTAATTGGCATTCCCAAAATTGGCCGTAGTGTGTGAATTAGTGAGTGTGTCTGTGGACAGCGATGGATTGTACCCCGCCTTGTGCCCAAAGACTCCTCCTAGGATAGGCTCCGGGCCCCTCATGACTCTTTATACAGGATTAAGCAGTATAGATGATGAGGGAGTGAGTGTATTGCATGGGTGCAGTGGTTTGACTTACTAAGTTGATCTTCTTGCAGGAGCTGAGTCGGTCATTAATTCCTATCCAGCGCTGAAACTCTGGGTACTCCCCACGCGTTAGCACGTACTGATAGCCCATGTAGTTGGGGCGCTCGTAGACCACCCAGACGCCGCTCTCCACATGGATGGAGTTACAGCGGCTCAGGTAGGAGTGGAAGTCCGAGCAGTCGCTGTCGCACTCATAGCGGCGACCCTGGAAGTTTTTGTCCTCAAAGAAAATGATCTGGAAGGGTATTGTATGGATTGTGAAAAGACTTGCATCCTTTTACTGCTATCGTGAAACGTTATGTGTACTGATGCAGCTAAATACATCAACTATATTTATATAAAGATAATGAATCACTATGTAGATCTCATCGGTTTGATTCATGCCATAACTGGGAAAGGAACCAAGATGCCGACTAACACCTGCTATGCTAGATGGTCGCAATTTTTTTTTTCTCTCTAATGCCATAACAAAACCAGATGTTGGCACATTCCTTTGCTTCTGCTTTAACAGAGATAGCTTCCGAAATGTATCTTTTTTTGTTAATCGGATACTGATTCGCCCAAAACATTTACACTGACACAAGACAGGAATTTGCAATGCCAAAGAACAGAAAATCAAAACCAGAGCTAAGATTTCCCTCAAAGCTCATGCACATTTTCAATTTTGCACTTAACTTCTGTTGGAGCATTGACATACTCCAAAGTATTTACTCACCCTCCCCATGATGGACCCTGGATTTAAGCTTGATTAAGAAAGGTGTCTCAAATCCTGACTGAACGCAGACCCACTAGTGCTGCTATTTAAATACTTAGCCCCCACTGGTTTGGAATCAGTCAGATGCTGATCACTCGATAATCGCTTTGTCATGACAATGAGATCCAAAATTTGAGTCAGTGATTCTAGGCCTCTATTCAGGTTTTCCAGAAAATGAGACACGGGATTAAAATATAATGGCAATAATGCCCAAGCTGCCCATTTGCTCCCCCTCCATTCTGCCCATTCTGGCTGAAACACACACAACCACCATCCCAGAATGCACCACAACACAAGCAGCATGCCAAACTGAGAGCTAATGCCAAGACCATTGGCAAATGTAAAGAGGCTGACTGGAATGGGCGATTGCATCCTACTGTTCTGAATGTCAACCTCCTGGATCAGCACTTTATACTGGTTGAGCTAAAGGACATTATAAAAATGGAAACTTTTTGTTAAAATGACTTTTCTACATAATATTTATATTTGTGTAAATGCCATTTGGGTTTAAATTAGCGATAAGGGGGAAAAACATTGATTCTGTGAATTAATTTTCATAAAGTTTGTTCACACTTGAACAAACTAAATGTTGCTGTTCTTCTGTAAACCTGCAGGTGGTGCACTCTAAACTCTAAGCATCATCTGTGGTAGGAGCAATTTTTTGCCAACTTTTTATAGAATTACAACAAAATCTGAAAAAAAAAAATTATATTGAATGAGAATATTTATAAAATATGCTGATTCGATATTTAACATTAGTACATGATTGCTATACAATTCAAATCGGCACCTTGGTATCGTGATGATATTGTATCAGGTAGTCCCTGGTAATTCCCATACAGAGTTTTAATAGTAATTTAAAGTAACCACCAGAGAGGACAACAGGGCATTAATAGTGTTCCTTTAACTTGTCAGATCTTATCATACTTCCTGGTCGTAAGATTGAGCTTAATGCATTGTGTAATAGTGATGGAAAGTTTGAATAATTTTAGTGACTCGGTTCTTGGAATCTCGTTCATCAAAATGAACGAATCTTTTTTGAGTCATTCAGTTCATTTCGTTCTTTTGATCAGAAATAATATAAAATGTTACATTTTCAAAAAACAGACGTCTCCATACACAAATTGTGGCTATAGTAACATTAAGGAAAATATTACAATGCAGCTAAGGACATATGATAATATGCTCTCCTCTCATATCTTCTAGTCCCGAGTCGTTCGTTCTTTTGAATCTATTACACTTTATAGCGTCTATGGGAGTCACGTGATAAAAGAACGAACGACTCTGACCGAAGACTCAAAGGTAACCACTCATTTCTGTTTCCTGTACGTAACCTACGGAGATGTTGCGATGCTTTGCGCATGCGTGCCCAGTAGCAAATGAACGAATCACTCTTCGAGGCTACTTGTTCTTCTGATTCACGTTCAATTCACGTGTGTGGTCAAAATGAACGACCCATCACTAATTTGTAATGAAGTAGATGCCACAGACTAACTTCCAGTATGCAAAGATAATACATTTTTTATTGATTTCAAATGAAATCTGTTTCCTAAATCTAAACATAATACCAAACTATGCTCGTATTCCTTCTTTTATTAAAAAAGAAAACAGATTTTCTAGATTTGCTCATTCATACACTTCATTATGGAAAAAGGAAACAAGATACATGACAGTCAAAAGTGAGTTCCTATAGAAGCAGAACGATGAATCCAGACACGAATGTGGTATTGCTTTGTTGTTTTGAACTTACAGTACAAAGAAATCTAATTTAATAATAAATCTGGAGCAATGTTTCCCAGTTTTCTGTTGTAGAGTTATTTTGAATTATACATGTTATTGCTTTCCCTTTGGGCTGGGAAATCAACGTTGAATGGTACAGCAGGGGAAAAAAAAAAAAAAACCCACACATTCATACTGGCTGCCAAGTAGAGAACTTTGTATTCATGGACATCAAAGTAAATTTGTTCTCGCTTAGATAAGATTCACCCTTTCAGTTTACCCTTACACCAATGCCCATAAAAAAAATAAAAAAAAATTACAATAATGCTTTTTATCTCCTTCAGTAGAACTCTGTTTTATTCTTCCACACAACAGAACAGTCCCTCACTCTTTCTTCTTCATACGTGCCGCAGTAACGAGGCAGTCATCCTCTCGGAGGTGATCGCGACGCTCAAGTACCTTAACTGTCACACTCGCGCCTAATGAAAAAAACTAGAACGCAATTCTGCTTGTGAGGGATGAGGCTTGTTCTGCAGCATGTATCTGGCATATAATTCTATAACTTTACAAATAGTACAAGGCATCTACTTCAACATATCTTTTTAAGACAACTTGATCTAGTCCTGAGTGCCAATCTTGGATCAGCTTTGGGTTAGGAAGACCTGCTCACAGATCAGTGCTTAGACAAAAGCTTGTCTACTCCAGCAAAGAGAATTGCTAAGCCTGTGTAAACCACACCAAATAAATTAAGTGCATCAGTGTCTGTTACAGTGTGTGTGCTCAGGAGACCATGGACGTGTGGGCTTTTGCGTGCTGTACGGAACGTTCAGAGCTGTGGGTGGAGTTGGACTGGTTTGTGGGGTTCGAAGGTGTTACGGTTGGAGGCAGTAGGCTGTCCAGCTCCTGTCTCTGTCCTGTCTCCAGGAGCCACTCGTGAAACTTGTGCTCTACCAGAGCCTGGAACTTTCGCCGCTGCTCCCTGAGGGACGAGCAAAGGAAATCCCATTAAAATAACCTGGTATTTTAATGATGTAAACAAAAACAAAAAAAAATCTGAACTTTCTACAAGCATTTGGCTATGACAAACCAGAAACTACAGCCTCTGTGGTCCTACTTTATATTATCCTGGAAAATGGCTTACTTGTTAAGGTGCGCGTCCTTCACCATCTTCTGCCAGTTGTGCACCCGTTGCTGGCGCTCCTCCAGGGCCTGCTGGTAGAGTGATGGCAGTCCCCCTGGCACCTCACAGGTGTCTCCCTCCATGACGAACGGTACCACCATAGGGCAGAGCTGCTCCGGCGGCAGGATGCTGTAGCAGGCTGGTTCTGGGGCGGGACCATCCGGCGCATAGATCAGCGGTTGATCCCAGACGTTGGGTACGACGGCCAAACCCACACTGGCCATGTGGTCCTCCAGGCTGGGGTAATGTGTGTGGAAAGGTCCCAGTGTGAGGCTGGAGTTACCGGGCAGTAAAAGTGGCCGAGTGGGAGTAAGAGCATGAACGGTACAGCGGGTAGAGCCGCCCACTGCCAGACGTCCGGCCACACACACTAGTCGCACGTTCTCGCAACTCTGCATGTGCACGCTGGTCTCGACCGGGCCCAGTACCACAGTGCTGTCGCGACATTTATCCAGTGTCACTGACCTGCAACAACAAAGTATGGAGTAAGCGTGAATCTACTTTTTAAAATTTTTATTATTATTATTATTATTATTATTATTTTAATAATAGTGCTATTGTCATATTCAGATTCTTCATCCTTCTTACAGAACCCTACTGAGGCAAAGTCAAGTACAATACATAGACAGAGAATTGAAATTACGTTACTCACGGTCCTCTTACAAACAACACTAAGTAGAAAAATTCAAATGTAAAAAGAACAATAGTGTTTACAAAAAAAAAACAAAAAAAAAACTTAACTACTGTCGTAGTCTTAGTTTGTGTTATTTAAAACAGATTACTACATCTGTCCTGCAAAAAGGGACAGGTAACACGTACACAGACAGCAATTCACACACAGTTTGGACACAGTATTTCTTCCCAAAACTCTTACCTTAGGGGTGAAAGTAGGTAGATAAACGCCTCGCTGCAACGGTGCAGTTTGACATTTGCGCCAGCCAGCTTGTCAGAGTCTTTAGCCAGCGTCTGTTTGTAAACCTGGGACATCAGCACCACCCTGCTCCCTGGAGGGGCCATGTGGGTGTTCCTGGCTATCTTGGCCCTCTTCATAGCACCTTCCACTAAGTCAAAGAGAGTCCTGTTAGAGCTCTGCATGCTTAAGTAAAGATGTATCAAGAATTTGCCAAAACTCTGGCATGCATTTTATGGCAACAAAGGAAAAATGCAACAAGAGTAAAGCAAAAGCACTTTCTACCTTGCAGAGCCCAGGCCAGTTTCTTGCCTGAGCGCAGACAGGTGGACATGCCGAACGGATTGAGTGTGAGCGACTGGCACAGCCAGCTCTGTAGCTGCTGCAGGGAGTATGAGCGGCTGAGTTTCGAGTATCCTGCCATGGACTGGAGAGGAGCGCGGCTCAGTAGTCGATGAAGAGGATGGATAGTGCGGCCGTGGCTTACCGTGCCCTCCAGCAGCACACTGAGAGCCTGCAGTGCCTCGGCTGAGAGTTTACTGTCTCGCAGTGCCTGACTGGACTCGCTCAGCTCACCTGGATCCGAAAGCAGCTCCAGTAGTTCAGTCGAGTGAGTCTGTACGAAGGTGACGTGTGCCTGGTCATCCCAATTCTGACCAAACAGAAAAAACATAGGAGATGATATTGCAGGCTTTAATTGGTGTTTTCCATATTAGTGACACTGAGGAAATGTTGACTTGACTTTTTTTTGTTTGTTTGTTTATCGCCACACAGCTCTGTGTTCTTATCACATTGTGTTTATGTAAAAACTCTTACTTTCACTTTTAAAACGTAACTATGGTTTTTACTGTCTACTTTTTTTTTTTTTTTTACCATGCAACGTAACCAAATATTTATGTTCTCTCCATTCATGATTTTTTTTCCAATCACATTTCTATGGAATAAAATCACTGTCAAAAATAATTGTGTGTAAAAAAAGTTTTTTTTGTAATTCTGTGTTTAGTCCGAGTTGGATTCCAAAATCTAGGGCCACAACAGTTTACAGATACAAAATTTTGTGTGTTTGTTACAGTACAACTCTGAAATATACAACTGACTGTTTACAGACACAAAACTCATTTTAACTCCTCTGTTACACGGACGAATTGCGAAATTACGCCCGCGAATGTAGTGTCTTACAGCACTGTCAAAAATACATCATCAAGGCCACATGCACAGGCATTACTATCCGAGGGAAGAGGAGTCGATTTAGCGCATGCTCCCCGCCACCGTGTTAAACCACTGGCACCAAAATGGCAGTTTACCAGACAAGCGCTCTCCCGTCGTCTCAGGTAAGCTGTCGTGGCCGTAGATTACAGAGATTTTTTTAACTATAGTAGGTAAGATTTTACGACTTTAAAACGGTGGCAGGGAGCATGTACTAAATCGATTCCTCTTCCCTCGGATAATAATGTCTGTGCATGTGGCCTTGATGATGTATTTTTGACAGTGCTGTACACACTACATTTGTGGGTGTAATTTCGCAATTCGTCCGTGTAACAGAGAAGATGTAAAAACGAGTTTTGTGTCTGTAAACGGTCAGAGTCGTATATTTCAAAGTTATACTGTAACAAACACAAAATCTCGTATCTGTAAGCCTTCGTGGCCGTAGATTTTGGAATCCAACTCGGACAAAACACAGAATTACACACAAATCTTTTTTTATGCACGATTATTTTTAACAGTGATTTTATTCCATACTTACTCTAAGTAGATGGTTCGACACTATTCTTCCATGTTTTGAACCCAGTTTCAGTCATTTAAAACTCCTTAGTTGTTTTCTTTGCTTGATGCAGGCCAATAATTTGAGCCTCCTGAAATTACTTTTTTTCTCTCACTTTTTTTGCCAGGCAGTGTACTTTCATAAAATAAAAACAAATACAAATTTTGTGTGACATGCATAATTAAAACTGTCAGTTTTTAACCTTGTTTTGGGAGCTGGTTTTGGACTCCCTCTCAGAGGATGACGATGGGGAGCGAGAGCGAGGACTCGGCCACTCTTCACCAATTAGAGAGACACGCAGAGAGACGCGGTTCAGCTGCTGCAGGTACAGGAACAGCAGGAACTGCAATGTGTCCACAGACAGCTGTACAGAAACGCATCAAAATTAACTCAACATAACTCTTAAACATAAAAAATGCAAAATCTCCATTTGCTATGATGTCAAGACTCTACCTTGCTGCGCTGGCGGTCGAGATCACGAGGGTTCAGGCTCTGAGACAGAGCCTCTGCCCGCTCAAGCTTCTCCTCGGCAGAGCGCGGTACCAACAGATCAAATGTCTCAAAGTAGAGCCAGGCCAGTTCCTCAGGCAACTGCAGCTTGCCACAGGCAATGTGCCTCCACATGTGCCAGCCCAGGCGTGGAAAGCAGCCGTCACGTGCGCGCACGTAGGAGGCCATCTTGCGCAGGTAGTGCATGCTCAGCTTGCCTGGAGGAGCGGCCTGTAACGCACCCAGGAGGAACGGCTCCAGACGGGGCCATACGCTTGCCGAGCAGGTCTCCATTTCTGTAGGAAAGAGACATGTTAAGAGTTGTCTGAGCACATTCATAATATAGGATGAGGAGTCAAGAATTATCCGCACTAAGGTTATATTAAAACCTCTACTGGCCGCACTGTCATATCAGCGCTCTCCGTTCTAGGCTGCTGCAAAAATAAATGCCCCACTTGTGATTTGCATGAAAGAAGAGCAGTGTGCAGTCTTTTTTTTATGATTTGGATATCTGAGAACAAAATTTGGACAGATACAAAGAAGATAAAAGTTCCTTAAAGAGAATGATTACTGGTGAAGAGACACAGATCCATCACTATGAGCCTGAGATGAAACAGCAGAGTATGGAACGGAAACATCCTCAATCGCAGAGCAAGAAAAAGTCGAAAAGTCAGCCATCAGCTGGAAAATTCATCAATGCTTACAGTTTGCTGGGCTTCTCAAGGGCCAATATTGAAACATTATCAGGACAAAAGGTTCGAGAAATCAACAATGCTCATTACAGTAAAATATGCGGTTGAAGAGCTGAAGCCTAAACTTCTGAATATACGCATAGGACTGCTATCCAAGGGTGTTGTGATCTCGCATGACGATGCAACGTCCGCAAACTTCCGCCCCCACCATCGACACTTAGAGTGTCTTTCCTATAGTTTTGATCTCGCGCCGTCAGAATTTCACCTGTTTGGTCCCCTGAAAGCAGCCCTGCGAGGATAAAGATAAACTACTGATGAGGAAACAAAGACAGAGGTGCGTTCATAAGCTGCGAGCCACACACACACAAAAAAACAAAAAACATTTCAGTGGAAATATGAAATATGATCACAGGGAATATGAAAGCTTGTTGACGAAGGAACAAAATGTATTGAAAAGCAAGTAGATTATGTGGGACGATTGTGTGTATTTGTGTTTTCTAAAACTGAACTGATATAAATTCCACAGACAGAGTGATTTTTTGTTTGTTTGTTGTTTTTACTCACCCTAGTACAAAGGGCATTTAAAAAAGTCAATACAATCCGTCACAGTTAGTAGAGAAATGTTGGCAGGCAGTTGATTTATAGCTGCTGATTACTGTCTGGACAACTTGAGTCAAATGACGTCAGGAGGTCTAGAAGCTTCTTTATCAACATCCATGTTGTGTTTAATCTATAATATTGATATTTTACAGATTTTAGGCGTATATCTAACTGCAAAATGTAGCAATATTTTGATAAACCAGTTACACCTGTGCGTGTGAACTCATCTTTGCGTGCTAGTTCCTAAGTAGCAGCTGGACATCTTCGACCTGGAAGAACAGGGTTTCCATGGCAACCGCAGCACGTGCAACGTTAAATGTACACGCGCAAACAACATAACTAGCTTAAATTAGTTGCAGACCTCATGATATATGTATAGATAATAATATAAGGAGCTATAAAGCTGACTAAACCAGTATAACTTACTTTATGCATCCGGCCGTCCTCCGCTCGCAGCCCAGGCAGCAGTCACTTCCGCTTCATAACGAAAAAATAAACAGTGTGACTTTTTCTAATCAACTGTTTTGTTTAAACTAGCGGACTTTTTTTTATAACGAAGTGTGTATGCGACAGCTGCTAGTTACACTCTCCCGCCTGCACAGCCCTTTATTTGGCGCCAGAAACTCTCGAGCACTGTTTATTTATTTTATATATTTGTTTTTTTTTAACACACACTGACGTGTTTTCACCCGTAAATTATCAACTTTAAAGTATTAGTTTATCTAAAACGTGCACAAAAAAACTATACTGTCCTTTTAAAAATATATATCAAAGATCTTTCTTTTAAAAATATATTTCCGTTTAGTGTTAGTAAGCACTTCCGTCGATAAAAAACACACAACTTCCTGTTTGGATTTCAAAGTAAAAGTCTCACTTCACACACATACAGTTGAAACACAGGGGTTAAGAAAGACATTAAACATCCAGTGAAGAATAGTTCCAAGTACTGAAACTCTTTGTTAATGAGAGAAGCCCATGAAAATATTAATATTTTTCATAAAATTTGTTCCCACTTTATCCTCGGGTGATGGACAATATTAAACTTAGTAATTTAGTGTTGAAAAATGTAGCCTGGTATGCAGATGTCACGGTGGATTTGTGGTTAGCCTTGTACGTCCAAGGTCTGGGTTAGATTCTGGTCTTGGGAGCTGTCTGCATGGAGTTTCCATGTTCTCCATGTGAATTTAAAGTAAACAAATAAAACACTATATATATATATATATATATATATATATATATATATATATATATATATATATATATATGGCTCAGGATTTGCAGTATAGAGTAACATGTACTTTTGTCAGAAAGTATATATATATATATGACCCCCCCCAAAAAAAAGGGGGGGTCACATAGTCAAAGCACAAAATTAGCATATTATAAAAGTATTAATAACTTTCGTTCTAACTGACGTACCCGAAACCCAAATGCACAGTTGGATTTCTGAAGCATCCCCATTATATTTTTTATAGACATTGACCTGTATGCTGTGTTGCCAACATGTATCTGTGCTCCTTGCGTTTTAAGGTTAATACTAATCGAGCATTGTTTAAAGGCCACAGCTAGAATCTGAATGTTGCTTCCACAAGTCACAAACCTAAACTTCAGCATGAAAATACACCATGTTACTGAAGACAAATCATCTCAAACTTGAGAGCACAGATCCGAGGGAGGACTGGAACCCTCAACCCTGGAGGTGTGAGGCCACAGTGCTAAACACTATGCCACCATGCATTTGTCTATTCCTTTTTAAAATAAATTTGCTGCTCAGCCTTTTTTTTAAAAAAAAAAGGAACATAACTAAAACAGGCGGCAGGGTAGGCGTAGTGGTTAGCAATGTGGTCTCGCACCACCAGGGTTGAGGCTTTGAGTTTTTCTGTGTACTGTACATGGAGTGCTTGGTGGGTTTCCTTTGAGTACTCTGGTTTCCCCCAGATGTCCAAAGCTATGCAGATTAGGTTAACTGCTTGTAGTGTGTGTGACGGCAAGAATAGCAGGAACACGTAATGATGTGAAAGCCATTCGCTGTTTGGTCGGGGAAAAAAAAGGTGTTCATGAGGAAATATCTGTGTGTTTGTGGCACCGGGCCGATTATTAATTTTTTGTGGCCGGATTGACGAGCACAGAATATGAATGAGTTATTTGTTTAATTGCTCTTTCAGCTCCTCCTATCGAGGGGTCGCCACAACAGATCATCTGATCCGCAACAAACTTTGTCTCAGACTGGATGCCCTTCCTGACACAACTCTCCTATTATTTTATCCGGGCCTGGGACCAGCACTGCATACAGCGGTTGGGGTTTGGGCGGGATTGGAATTAGACCTGGGCAGGCGAGAAACCTACCACTGAACCAGCAATGCCCTCAGAAGAGGAACGAGTGAAAAACTAAATCAGAGAAGGTGTGAATGACTAAATCAGTCTCATAATCTGAAGGTCGTGAGTTCGATCCTCACACGGGGTATGGGAAGCTAGGACATAAATACGTTTGTTCAGAAGGACGGCGGTTCGAGCCCCAGCTCCACCAGCTTGCCACTCTAGAGCCCTTGAGCAAGGCCCTTAACCATATCTGCTCCAGGGGCGCTGTATCATAGCTGACCCCAGTTACACTTGCATATGCGAAGAAAGAATTTCACTGTGCAGTAATGTATGTGTGACAAATAAAGGCTTAAATAGATGTTTTATAGTTTTAGGCCTAATAAATTAAATCTGTCACAAGATGCGTGCTCACGGTGTAGTTTGTTGAAATATTTAGTATGACCCAGTGTAACATGATGAGTTACGTAATACTGCATCGGGTGTCATCCAAGTTACTTTCCATTCCCATATTGCAAATCAGGAACTCTATGACGGTGAGGATCAGGGGCTAGTGCGTTATAGAGGCGCGTCTGCGCATGCGCGACGTTCCCGGAAGTCCCGGCAGCCTGAGCAGAGGATAGATCAACAACCTGAAGAAAGCTGCTTCAACGTCTGTGACATAGGAGGACGGCAGGAACGCGGCGTAACTGTGCCAGGTAACGATGCGAAACCGTGTGTGTTTAAAAACGAGCCGTTCGGACGGAAACAGGGAGGTGTTTATGAGGAAATATGCGTGTGTTTGTGCCAGCGGTCCGCGTTGTTTGTGTGGCCGGAGGGACGAGGTGCTCGGTCGGAGTCCGCGCTGCACTCCGCGTGTGCTGGTGACACGACACACACACACACACAGACACACACCTCCCTACTTTCACGAGCGTTCTGGATCGGTCTAACCGATGTATTAGATTTGTAGACAGCTTTAAAAACGAGCATCTGCATCTTCTGTCCTTGGATGCTTCTGGTCTCTCAGATGGATGTGTTCAGCTCGTGGTGGTGGTGGTGGTGGTGTCCCTGAGAGATCACACTGCGTTCAGGCATGTGTTTGTGTGGAATGTCTCACCGGATCTCTATGTCCACTGGTCACACTGGTCATTACAGGCACTCAGTGTTATACACATTCCGCTGTCTTCTCTGCTCTAACACACCCAGTGATTTGTTAATTAGATGATTGAGTAGACCAAGCAGCACGTGAGCAGGGACAATGCCAACTATAGGACTTCAGGGAGGACGCCAGCGTGATCTGATGTGTCGCCAAAACAAGTTCTATAGCTGATTATTGGAGATCAATTCTTAATTCATTGCGTACAAGTCCATGTTACCCTCTCTGAAAATGACTTATTGAGAGCAATTTAATCAATTTAAACATCATCACAGGTTATATAATAAAACATGTATACAGAATAAGGCAAAAAAAAGAATTATACACTTGTTTAACTATATAACTTGTATAAATATTTTAATACTAAATTTATTTGCCTTAGAACGTGTGCCCTGAATATAAATGAAAATGTGTACATGGGTTGGACAATGAAGCTGAAACACTGGCCAATTTAGTGTTGGAGGTTTCATGGCTAAATTTGACCAGTCTGGTGGCCAATCTTCATTGATTCAACATTCCACCAGTAAGAGCAGAGTGTGAAGGTTTAATTAGCAGAGTAATAGCGTAGTGCTGCTTAAAATATTGCAATGCACACGACATTAAGGGTGACATATGAGTTCAAAATTGGACAAATGGTTGGTGCGCATGTCGCTCGTGCATCTGTGACCAAGACAGCAAGACTTTGTGATGTATCAATAGCCATGGTATCCAAGGTAACGTCAGCATATCACCAAGAAGAAACATGAACCACATCCAACAGGAGTAACTGTGGACGCGAGAGGAAGCTGTCTGAAAGGCATGTTCGGGTGTTAACCCAGATTGTATCCAAAAAACCTAAAACCACAGTTTCCCAACTCCCTGTAGAATTAAATGTGCACCTCAACTCTCCTGTTTCCACCAAAACTGTTCGTCGGGAGCTAAACAGGTTCAATGTACAGTCGTGGCCAAATGTTTTGAGAATTACATAAATATTGAAAATTGGAAAAGTTGCTGCTTAGGTTTTTATAATAGCAATTTGCATATACTCCAGAATGTTATGAAGAGTGATCAGATGAATTGCATAGTCCTTCTTTTCCATGAAAATGAACTTGATCCCGAAAAAACTTTCCACTGCATTTCATTGCTGTCATTAAAGGACCTGCTGAGATCATTTCAGTAATCGTCTTGTTAACTCAGGTGAGAATGTTGACGAGCACAAGGCTGGAGATCATTATGTCAGGCTGATTGGGTTAGAATGGCAGACTTGACATGTTAAAAGGAAGGTGATGCTTGAAATCATTGTTCTTTCATTGTTAACCATGGTGACCTGCAAAGAAACGCGTGCAGCCATCATTGCGTTGCATAAAAATGGCTTCACAGGCAAGGATATTGTGGCCACTCAGATTGCACCTAAATCAACAATTTATAGGATCATCAAGAACTTCAAGGCTTCAGGGTGTCCAAGAAAGTTCAGCAAGCGCCAGGATCTTCTCCTAAAGAGGATTCAGCTGCGGGATCGGAGTGCCACCAGTGCAGAGCTTGCTCAGGAATGGCAGCAGGCTGGTATGAACGCATCTGCACGCACAGTGAGGCGAAGATTTTTGGAAGATGGCTTGGTGTCAAGAAGGGCAGCAAAGAAGCCACTTCTCTCCAAAAAAAACATCAGGGACAGATTGATCTTCTGCAAAAAGTATGGCGAATGGACTGCTGAGGACTGGGGCAAAGTCATATTCTCGGATGAAGCCTCTTTCCGATTGTTTGGGGCATCTGGAAAAAGGCTTGTCCGGAGAAGAAAAGGTGAGCGCTACCATCAGTCCTGTGTCATACCAACAGTAAAGCATCCTGAGACCATTCATGTGTGGGGTTGCTTCTCATCTAAGGGAGTGGGCTCACTCACAATTTTGCCCAAAAACACAGCCATGAATAAAGAATGGTAGCAAAACACCCTCCAACAGCAACTTCTTCCAACAAGCCAACAACAGTTTGGTGAAGAACAATGCATTTTCCAGCATGATGGAGCACCGTGCCATAAGGCAAAAGTGATAACTAAGTGGCTCGGGGACCAAAACGTTGAAATTTTGGGTCCATGGCCTGGAAACTCCCCAGATCTTAATTCCATTGAGAACTTGTGGTCAATCCTCAAGAGGCAGGTGGACAAACAAAAACCCCACTAATTCTGACAAACCCCAAGAAGTGATTATGAAAGAATGGGTTGCTATCAGTCAGGATTTGGGCCAGAAGTTGATTGAGAGCAGCCCAGTCGAATTGCAGAGGTCCTGAAAAAGAAGCGCCAACACTGCAAATACTGACTCTCTGCATAAATGTCATGTAATTGTCGATAAAAGCCTTTGAAACGTATGAAGTGCTTGTAATTATATTTCAGTACATCACAGAAACAACTGAAACAAAGATCTAAAAGCAGTTTAGCAGCAAACTTTGTGAAAACTAATATTTGTGTAATTCTCAAAACCTTTGGCCACGACTGTACATGACCGGGCTGATATAGCCAAACCTTCGGTCACTTGTGCCAATGCCAAACGTTGGGTTTCAGTGGTGCCAGCAGCAAAAATCTTAGGCTGTGGACAGTGTGAAACATGTATTGTTCTCTGATGAGTCCATATTCACTGACTTTCCCACATTTGGGAGGGTTACGATGTGGAGAAGTTCCAATGAAGCGTACCAGCAGGACAGTTGCATGTCCAGAGTGAAGCATGGGGCTCCCATGGCCTGCACAGTCACCAGATCTAAATATTATTGAGCCACTTTGGGGTGTTTTGAAGAAGCGAGTCAGGAAACGATTTCCTCCACCAGCAGCACGTAGTGACCTGGCCACTATTCTGCAAGAAGAATGGCTTGAAATCCCTCTGGCACTGTGCATGAATTGTATGTCATCCCCAAGACGAATTGATTCTGTATTGGCTGCAAAAGGAGGCCCTACACTATACTAATGAATTATTGTGTGTCTAAAACCAGGCATTTCAGTTTCATTGTCCAACCCATGTATATACGGTGTGTGTGCGTGTGTGTAACATATATGTTTTACTTTTAATTCTATGTTTGATATACAGTGTGTGTGTATGTTTCTTTACTATGCATTTGACAGTAAAACTTGAAACTTAGTTATGAGCAGTTACGTGCCAGATTATATCACAGCATCACGTAAAACTGACTGTACAGACAGACTTTAATAAAACTTTTGCACTACTGAGATATCTTGACTGAAGTTTAACCTGAAACATAAGTGAAATCAAAATGTTGAGTAAAAGTAATGTTACGTAAGTTATCTGCTGGAATTACTAATCTACTTTAAAAGTTACTAATAAAATACTTGCTCAATGTAAACAAACACCTGCACCAATAGAAAAGATAAACTGAATATTTATTCCTGGGATTAGTTCATATTTGCACTGCTGAAATGGTATAAGTGAATTGTAGAGTGAATGTGCTGGGGTCGTTTTAAGATAAAACTTTTTCTGGACTACTTTTTCAATTTCTCCTCTGTGATTCACTCTCCGATTAACGAACATGGAGTGTATTTGTCTGACGATGAAAGAAGTAAACTTTGCGTGATACGCAATCTTACAACATATTAAATCTTTGTATTAATAAGTTAGGCAGAGAGTTCCTCTCTGCCGTTCGGGAAGACGGACAGACATGTATATGGGCTTTGATCTTAATATAGCTGGCTTATTTTTAGCTTTAACCTTTTAACTATTTCTACAAATGTTTTTTTTAGGAAACAATAAGAACTTCAGCGAGTAGGTTATAAAATTAATGACTCTGTGCTTAGTACTTTCGATGTTTTGGCTTCTGATGAAAAAAAACAAAACAAAAAAACATGACGATTGGCAGGGGGGGAAAAAACCCTGATGTGACCAGGATGTTTAGCAGTGCGGTCTTGAATAGTGTGTTACTAGGTGATGCGATTTCCTCCAAGTTCTTCCTTTCTCACAAAGCATCTTAATATAACTGGCAAGTTTAATTTGTCAACGTCTAGGCCGTTTTTGTTAGGCGTACATGTTCATCTCCTAATCAGGATTATTTGTCCATCAAAATGATAAGAAGAGAAATTAAATTAAGTATATATCATACGTAAGTCTTTCAACCGCAATACTAACCGTCTTTAGTCCTTCTCTCGTTCTGTTTTTTTTGTTTGTTTGTTTGTTTTTAGGATTATAGACTGCAAGAGCACTTCTGCGTTTGGTTTGCTGTGTTTACTGAGGCTACTTCGGAGGAACCCCATTCTACCCCACATCCCTGCCACTCCTCCTTCACCATGCCTACACGTGGAAATACCAGGACTAACGGGAACCTGCCCCAGACCAAGATTTGCCAGTTTAAGCTGGTGCTGCTGGGGGACATGGCCGTGGGCAAGTCCAGCCTGGTACTGCGCTTTGTCAAGGGCCAGTTCGATGAGTTCCAGGAGACCACCATCGGAGGTGAGAACCTGAGAGAGGTACAACTGGGCTGATGATGGAAAACCGACACAAGCACTTTTACTGAGAAATGTTAAGACGTTTGAAATGTATAATATGTTTAATACTTTTCGACACACCTTCTAACTTGTTCTACAAAAGTCTATGTTGTAAAACAATGTCGAAGGCGTCCAAAACGCACAATAATCTCCTTTGAATAGTTGCTATTGCAGTGTGACTGCTACGCATGCTCCATAAAGCCTTTATAACATCTGAATCTGATCCGAGGTGCTGTTTGTTAATTTAATGATTTCTGAGGCTGGTAACCCTAAATGAAGTTCTCCTCTGCAGCAGAGGTACGTTTTGGTCTTGCCTTTCTGGCATGGTCTTCATAAGAGCCAGTTTCATCATGGTGCTGGATGGGTTTTGCAAACTGACTGTTGTTACTTAATTAGCTATTGCAATGTGTGTTATTTCATAGTTTTGAAGAGAGAAAAAGAAACACAATCTTGTTCTTATTGCATTAGTATTTAAGTGCAAGAAACCCATCTACAGTACAGACTGTTTCAAACTGATGTTTCTGGCAGAAATGTATTGATTCTATAAATAATCTATTACGAAGTGATTATAGTAATGATCTTTAAATGACAACGGCAGATGATGTGAATCATTCCATTACAATGGGCTTTGGGATATATTAGTCAGCAAGTGAACAGTTAGTTCTTGAAACTGATGTGTTTGAAGAAGAACGAAATGGGCAAGTCTAAGCATTTGGGCGTCTAACAACTCAACGAGGTCGGAGCATCTCAAAATCTCAGTCATGTAGGGTGGTCTTGTTGGAACCTGAACAAAATTGGTCCAAGGAAGAATAACCAATGATCCGGTCACGGAGACTGAAGGCTCACTGATGCACACGGGGAGCAAAAAAAGGAGGCTGTCTGGTCTGATCCCATAGAGGAGACTAGTGACACATTGCACAACTCCCATGCCAACTCTATTTAGAGGTCTTGTGTGTGTGGACCACGGTCAGAGCTGTTCCGGCTACATAAGGGAACTTGCACAATACCAGGCAGTTGATGGTTTTTTTTTTAGTTTTTTTTTTGTCCTCTCAAGATTCTTTGTTGCTGCGTAAATATTGCAATAGAAATTGTGGTAGTTATGACTCTGTGTACGTATATGAATTACATTAAATGCAATCCAGAAACACGTTTGGAACACTGCATAAGTAGCAGCAGTAGAAGTGTGACATTGCAGTAATAACTGTAGACAAGAGTCCAGTAACGGCGGTAATCCTGTACACGTTGTGTAATGTTAGCTTAGTGCAAGACAAAAGCCTGAAGCGCAGGCGAATAAAAACCATGTTGCATTTTGATGGTCAACATTCTCTAACCTCTGCCGGAAGGAATGGGTTGAAATATGGCTAATCAACTTTGAACAGCTGACTTGTGATCAGCAGATGATGGCATATTATATAGTTCAATTCATCACTGACCCCCCCCCCCAAAAAAGGGACTGTAAATTGAAGCACCACTTCACTAGATTACAGGAGGGACACGGAACACGGTTATGAGAGTAATGCATTTAGCCCAGCGTTTCACTTGTGCTTGGAAACCATCGCGGTAGAAAGTTTTCTCAGTACGCCGAAGCCGTGATCGGACTGCCTGCTTCACACCTGAAACTCTGGCCTCAATGGAACTACTTTAGTACGGGGAAATGGCTTGGAGCAAAATCAGGACTGTACGGGGGATGAGGCAATAAATCTTGTAATGTGCAATCGGTGCTGATGAGTAATTGTGTGCACAGTTCCCGCCAACAGATGGGTCTCTTCCACTAGTTTGGCAGCTAGTTATCCGACGGTTTTTAAATTTCTCAGATATTCCACTCGCTGAATGTTCACGGGAACGACTGCAGTGAGCTCAGGGCGCCTTCATTCACAAGAAATCTCATCATCAACTCGGACGCCCGTTATATACGAGCTGTCATTATTGTAAGCACAGTGCACTCATCCAGAAGGTACTTAAGGCTCTGATCATTTGCTGGATTGAGGCCAAGTGGTGTTTTGCTCTCATGCTGTGTCATGAGGAATCAACTACAATATAAAAAGCTCTGTGTTTTTGTTTTTTTAATCTACAATCTACAGTACCAGTCAAAAGTTTGGACACAAGCTTGGAGTTATTTCCTGCATTCTAGAACAATACAGTTTTTTTTTTGTTTTGTTTTTTCAAAACTAGGAAACTATGTAACAAAGGTCAGTTGTTATTTAAGGACACGAAGGTCAGATGTTCTGGAAAAGTTCTTGCAAGAACAAATATTTGTCAAGCCCATTTGCAAAACCCATCAAGAACCATGATAAAACTGGAGACGATCAGGACTATCCCAGGAACGCAAGACCAAAGCTTACCTCTGCTGCAGAGGAGATCTTCATCTCCCACAGCTGGGACTCGTTTCATCTTTTAACTGCATTCAAGCAACATGAGCACTATGACCGAAGGTGATGCTGTTTGACTCTTTTCTGAAACACTCCGAGTAATCAACAAAGAACAAACTGAGCCACATTCTTTTTGACCTAGCCTGGAATATTCCAATTTTTGATGGGGCACAAACATTTTATGCCTTTGAAATGTGTAGTCATGAAGTCATTAGGTCTTAAGGACACCGTCGGTGAGCATTCTCCGTTTAAATTCCATAACTTGACTTAATAGTTCTCGTCAGTGGCCCATACCAGACTAACACACATCCAATCATGGATCTCACAATCTCCAGTGTGAGATTATTAAATAGACTAATTTACACTAGTACTAGGTCTAGGGTAAACATAATAAGATAAGCCTATGATCTCTACATTGTTTTGCAGCAAAATATAAATATTTCAGGATTTGTCCATGATTGCATCAGTAATAGTGTTGAGTAGCGTGACCTCTCTTCTTTTCTCTCTCTCTCTCTCTCTCTCTCTCTCTCTCTCTCTCTGTGACATTCCCCTAGCTGCTTTCTTGGCTCAGTCAGTTTGCCTGGACGACACCACGGTCAAGTTTGAGATTTGGGACACAGCCGGACAGGAACGCTACCACAGCCTGGCCCCCATGTACTACCGTGGAGCCCAGGCAGCCATTGTAGTGTTCGATATCACAAAACCGGTGCGTAGCAAAGCTGTATTTCTGATTTGTCGAGCTTTCGTTAATATTATATGTATTTATAGTTATAATCTAGTGCTATATGTAATGTATAAAGATCTGCAACTTTGCCTTACTATTTCTTTGCTCCTCAAATTAAACTATATTCCACCGCATCCTGTCCTTTTGTGTCTACAGGAGACGTTTGAGCGAGCAAAGGCTTGGGTGAAGGAACTCCAGAGGCAGGCGAGTCCCAACATCGTCATCGCGCTGGCGGGAAATAAGTCCGACCTTGCTGATAAGAGACTGGTGGAGTACGAGGTACAGTTCCACAACAATGTGCTCACACAGCTTTGCTTAGCAAGCCGCATCGGAAAGGTCGAACTGTGTATTTGCTACTAAAAGCTGATAAGGCTGTAGGTTTATTAGACCAGGAGGCCAATAGGTTAAGAGGAAAATTACAGGGAATCCAAAGGTTGTGGCATCTGTGACTTTGCAGAAAAATAATTATATGCACTATATGAACTGGATTAAAGGTGTAAGTGGCATGCCAGAAAACTTTCTTAAAATTCCTGAGAAATTTGTATCTTATACGAAGGGTAGATATGAAGGGTTTACAGATTGAGTTAATTCTAATTTCAGGTTTTTATCTATACATATAATAAAACTGTGAAGTTGTCATGTCTGTAAATTTAAGGTCTATGTAGAAAAAAATAATTTGAGGGACATAAGATGAGTAATAGAACACATCAAGATAGTTTTTGTGTGTTTGTGCACGCATCACGTAAAATCTACTGAACGAATCTTACTGGACTTTTCACTGGTGTATTTAGTCGAGCCTGAGGCAACATAGAGGCTTCGGTTCATCACGATCGACCCATGGATAGAGAAGACATGCTGCTTTGAAATTTTAATGGAAAACGCCCTTATATTATAAAAAAAATCGACCTTGTAAAAATCATGACGCTGTACATTTAAAAAAAAAATTTAATACAGTATGTGCTTATGAGTGTGCAATTTAAATCTACTTTAAAAACACGATCTCACCTCTTCATTTCACGCACTTCAAGGTAACAGAAAAATTTTAGTTAATTACGAAATTCAACAGATTCCACGCGCACTAAGTAGCATGCACATGTAGTATAAATAAACTAAAGCTAATTTAAAATACTTTTTCTGGTACTTATTCCAGCCAAGTAAGGATCCTTCGGCTGATTCCGTCATTCCAGGTCTTTGCAAATGAGATTAGATTAGACCAGACTAAACTTGTTGTTTTAGAATTTAACAAAACTGACCATATTTTGTTACAAGCAAAAATAATCTCATAAAAGATAAGTGGCATATTGTGTAATTAGTTTTTTTTTCCTTTTCTTTTTTTTCTTTTTTTTCTTTTTTATATGACCACTCTATGTACTATTTTTAAATCCATGGCCCGATCATTAGCCTTGACTTTGGGAAGCCACCTTACACACACAGACATCCTGTAACTCCTGGTGGGTTCAGGTGTATATTTGGAGATTTCAGTATATGACCGTATGTTACTTCATGTTCCTGTTACAGGAGGCTCAGACATACGCTGAAGACGCAGGCTTGTTGTTCATGGAGACCTCGGCCAAGACTGCTATGAACGTCAACGACTTGTTCCTGGCCATCGGTGAGCCTTTACATTCCTACTTAAATGAGTTTTTCCAAGGACAAAATGTTATAAAACTAAAACGACACGACAAATGAAGTGACAAAGTAATTATTAGTATTTTATCTCATTAGTCTGTGATTCATAAAAGAAACGTTTGTTTTTGCTCTTGGGCTACGTTCACACTGCTGGTCGAAGTGGTGCCATAATTTTCATTTTTTTTTTCTCATACAGTACTAACTAACTGGTCCTTGATTAGATCTGATTAGGTTTTATTTGTCTGAAGAGTCAAATTAGAATCCATGTGAATCTTGAGTCAGTCCAACACGACACTCCTCACAATGTAGATATAAGAAATAAGATATAGTGAGGTAATGGTGTAATGCTGCCGAGTGCACACCTGAATGATGCTCCGCCCCTTTTTCTCCAAATATGGAAAAATAATATCCGCACAATCCGGTTGAATATATATATATATATATATATGTTATTTAAGCACTTTAAAAAATCGAGTCATGTCATATAAGAGAATCAGTAAAAGAAAACAATATGGCTGATTTAATGTTAAGTCACGTTTATTGACATGCAAGAAAACATTCTAAACGGAAAAAAAAGAGGCAGTAAAACATCAATCAGTTGTGTACATGCCATATTGTGATCCAGTGCTCAAACAAATAACATTTACACCTCACAAACATTTGGGATAAAGTTGCTGTGAAATAAAATCAGAAACACAATTAAGTACATGGCACATGTTGCAGCTGCTTCATGTTTGGGGGGGGAAAAAAAAAAAGTCTGAATGCGGCCCCTGCAGCGGTAGAGAACTGCTAAGTGTTTTAAACGAGTGTTGGCATTTATTTATTTATTGATTTGATTTATCTATCATTATTTCAATCGAAGCTAAGTAACGCTTGCTGGAAAAGAGACCAGATGTTGTTAAATGACATCACACATTAGTTTGCATATTGATTGTATCATCACACAGTATTTGGATAGCAACTAAAAGTAGACCGGGGAGGTGGTGTGTGCTCACACAGCGACTGAGATCAGGTCATTCCTGCCTGTGTATAGGGGGCTGAGGCCTGGCACCCTTTTTAATGCACTTGAAGAAATAAGCGTTCAATCCAGCAGCAATGTTGATTAGGTTTTATTTGTCTGAAGAGTATAAAATGTACCTCTTGTATAAAATGTACATAGGAAGATAGAGGAGTATTTCTTCTACCATTGTTATTATTTTTTTATTGAATTATTGAAAGTATATTTAAGATAATTACACAATATCACAAAAGAGAGAGAGAGAGAGAGAGAGAGTGCTGTTGTGCGGGATATCAACACTGCTGTGACGCAGTCGTATTCATTGCAGACGGTGCTGATATACAGCAATACAATAATACATAACAATACCTTAAGTGTGATATTGCTTTTTTTTTATTTTTTTTTTACTACAAACACCATTTTTTTATCAGACGATTACAATTTGTACGATTGTCTACATGCACATATCCTCCTGCGACTAGCGGAACCAACTAACTGCGACTGGCTGAGCTGCCGACTGACAGTTAGTGACCAACACTTAACAAAGTGTTAACAAAATTACACTTAAAATAAAAAAATTATAATTCCCAAAGGGTGCCAAAAGATACGAAGAATAAATCCAACTTCCTGGTTCTGGGGTCGAATCCCAAATGGCATTAAATAGAAATCTAGTGCACTCTGTAGGGTGTAAAATCACTTATTTCCACACAGTAAGTAATGCCCTTGATCTGGAGTTAGAGCGGAATTTGGGATTCAGTCTTCTTTTAAAAGCTTAGGGCATAAATAAAAACACAAATGGTTCAGAGACAATTCAGAACGACAGATGCGATAACTAAGTAGACAAAATATGTTTGGTGTGCAGGTTTTGGCAGGCAGCTGCTTTCTCCTCCGTACTGCGGACTGTACAGACGTAATCTCGCCCACGCTGCGACAGACCGTTAGTGTAATTAACGATTGTCAGAACGCCTGGGACGCAGAGTGATGCACGTAGTTAAACATCCCAGTGCTGTTACAGTCTATTATTACCACTCGTGGAATGCCTCTCGTCCAATCACATTGCTCCGTCGAACATAACTATTGTGTAGTTATTAATATTACCCACGAATAACTTATTATATTTAAATCGTAAATTTATTACAGCGGCTGCGCACGCTGTTTCTGTCTCTCTCTCTCTCACTGACAGGGGTAGAAACCGAGATGGCCGTTCTTACATCCTGCGAATAGGACTGTGTTCTCACAAGCAGTCATGACGAAAGTCCGTATAGAAAGTTGCTAGGTTTGTCACCAGTTGTGTTTTTGCATAAAAGTCCCTAAAGGGGAATCAAAAGTCGTTACATCTCAACTGGCAACACTGGTTTAAAAGCAAAACTGAAAGAAACTAAAGATATGAACCAAAGAAGCAGTGGATTTAATGTGTTTTTTTTTTTTTGTTTTTTTTATGTCATGCCCGAACATCTTATGTGACACATCAGGTTAGAAGAATGATCCGTCAGATACAGGTCACGTAGGAACATCTACAAACAACAGATTTGTTTAGTAAATCAGACCCAAGCCCTTTTTTGCATGTGAACGTAGCCTTAGCTAAGATTTAGCTTTTTTTCCGGTTCTTTGACACACTGGAAATAAAATTAATTGATTTGCAGCGAAGAAGATGCCGAAAACAGACACCCAGAACCCGACGCACGCCGCCCGACACAGGGGAGTCAACCTGCAGGACCAAGACGCCCAGTCCAGCCGGAGCTGCTGTGGGAACTAAACACCTTCTCCGTCCACCATCTACATCACCTCGGGAGACCTAGAACACCCTTTCCCCCCCTCGTTCCCCACCCTCCACCCTTTCACCTCCAAGACTGACACGGAGAGAGAGAGAGAGAGAGAGAGAGAGAGCGCGAAATACAGTGAGTCTCTGAGTGAGAGAGAGCGATAGAATGATAGAAAAGAAGAAACGGGGGACAAAAAAAAAGGACGAAAGGTCCCTGACTGTTCCTGGAAAGCGATTTCTAAACAAAGGTGTGGTGTGAAGTGCAGGATTGGTGAGAACACTCGTACTGTAGACTACAGGACTTGATTTATGGCACTTATTAGTGGATGTCTGTTCCGTTCCTGTTTATTTTGCCAGCGATTTTTTTTTTTTGCCTACACAAGCAATTTGCAATAGCAGAGCTTAGAGGAGGAGAAGACGAAAAGGGAGTAGAACGATCCTCTAATGGCTTCTCAGCACTAAGAAGAAACACAGCACCTTAATCTTCCCTCGTTCTTCATAAAACAGCAAAGCAACCAAATTAAGTTAGATGGAAATCGGTCATCAGACATCAGCAGCCCCGGACGCTTTCTCCCGCATGTATGTGAACTTTCCCTTCTTCTACGGCTGTAAAATAGCGGAAATGTCCTCATCCCTTCCTACGTGCTCTCCGCTCATCAGTTCATATCTGCTTTGTGATTCCCTCCATAGCTCGAACTACTATCGTCTGTAACGTACTAGTGTTAGTAACATAAATATGATCGGTAGCAATCCTACGTGAAAAAAACCCTGAGCTCTGTGAATGCAGAGCTCACACAGAACACATCATCTTCTGCTGCTGCTTTTCGTCTTGAAGCAAAACCTACAGTCAGTCGCTATTATCACAGACAACAAAATTAAATCTGACGCTGCACAGGAGAAAATGGCGGTTGAGTTGGGGGAAAAAAAACAACAGAAAAAACAAACAAACAAACAAAAAAAAAACTAAAGTGCCTCCTCTCCGTGTTCTTTGTTTCGGGCCTGCTCGGGATGCTTGGAGTTGGCAGATGTACGGCAGAACCTTGTTGATTCCTTGAAGATTTTCATGCCAAGTCTCCGTTCCCGTTCGAGCTCTTAACCTAGCCGAAGCCGTTCACACAGTGTTCTGTACAGCGTGATTCATTCTTCTGACTGCGTTTAGAGCTTGACCAGAGCGAAAAGAAGAAAAAAAAAGACCTGATGGAGACCCTCTGGCCTGAAGCGCATCAATAACCTGCAACACATTACTGTGTTCAAAAACGTTCTTTTTATTGTCTTGTTTTATGGATGCTGTCCGTTGTTCGTTTTTTTTTTTGTGTACAAGAAAAAAAAAGTAATTCTATCGAGTTTATTTAAAATTAGTTTTAGTCTGTAATTTTATGGATTGCCAATCCAGTTTTATTGTCATTTAAGGAATGATGAAGCAACTACATGGATTGAAGTCATTTGTCTTAAGATCCGGTTTTGTTTGTTTGTGTGTGTGTGCGTGCGTGCGTGTGTGTGTGAGATGGATTTGATCTCCTGTTAACACTTCTGTGAACTGGAAAGTCAAATAAAGCTGTGCTTTCTGCGATGAGAAAGTGTTCCAGTCGTTTCTTGGTCTGATCAGGAACGGACTCGCAGCTCAGCCGAGTTGATCGGGTGGAAGTGATGATGATCAGCAATAACAAAATCATTTGATACTAGTCTATGATTTATGTTGCATTCTGTTAGTTTTGTATAACTGCGTTTAAAAAAAGTTCACATCTCACCCCCAGTGATTTGTCCCTTAAAGCAGTATTTACTAAAATATGGGTTGTGGCCATCTAGTGGGCCATAAAAGTACTGCAGGCGAGACCATTCATAACAATCATCATCTATACCGCTTAATCCTCTACTCAGGGTCATGAGGGGCCTGGAGCCTATCCCAGGAGACTTGGGTCACAAGGCGGTGTACACCCTGGACAGGGTGCCAATCCATCGCAGGGCGCACACACATGCACACACTCATTGTCTTTGGACTGTGGGAAGAAACCCACCAATCATGGGGAGAACCTGCAAACTCCATTTATACAGAGACGGGAATCGAACCCGGAGTTGGAGGCGACAGTGCAAACCACTACACCACCGTGCCGTCCGTTCATAACAAATATAATAATGTTTTTAATTGTCAATTTGAAACATTAAAACTACCATAAAATATTAATTACCATAATATATGTATCATAAATTAATCATAACTAATAAAACCACTGGATTTAGTTTTATATGATGCTGCCACTCCTCACGCTGCTCCAATCCTTCATTCAGCAGGTATATTGTTACCTCACAGTATGACACACAAAGTGATGATGAAGACTCTGTCTACTGTTACATGGTCAGGGACACCTGCTACACCGACCACAACTACACCAGCCAAACTGGATTTCTGTTTAAGTGCTGATTAAAGGTTTGGCTGGTTCACATGCCTTAATGGGTGCCACAAACCTGACCATAGATACAGCATGACGATACCCCAGTGCATGAAGAAACTGTCAAGGTTGAAGCTGAACCTTCTGTGACACAACCTCATGAAAGCTGATTGAAAACAAATCCCCACAAGCACACTTCAATATCTATTGTAAAGCCTTCTCAGAAGTGTGGAGGGTATTCAATTTATTTCAATTCAATTTTATTTGTATAGCTCAAAGCAGCTTTACACAATCAAAAAAAATATGGAAATGTGTATGAAATGTGAATGTGTGTATAAAACAGAATGATCAGATCATCCCTGATGAGCAAACCGAGGGCGACGGTGCTGAGGGAAAGAACGTCCTGTGATGGTAATAGGAAGAAACCTTGAGAGGAACCAGACAACAGGGACCCCATCCTCATCTGGGTGATAACATGTAGCAGGGATTGATGTGTGTTAGTTAGTGTGTAATTAGTGAATTAGTCTAAGAATTAGTGTGTAATTCTTAGGAGATTGTAATGGAACACGAGTATGGAACAGGATTTTCAACAAGCACATTATGGGTGTGGATGATCAGGTGCACAAAATCATAAACAATCTGATATTCACATGATTTTTTTTTTTTTAATTGCACAATTGTGTGTAAAATTTTCAACGTTGTGCGTTGAAGTTTCTGAACCGCTCCACCTAAATCTTCTGGCTCAGTGTGTACAGTGGTGGTGCAGCGATTAATCGATGATTAAATTAGTTGGCATCAGATTTAATAGTTGATTTCATTAATGATGTCATCGAGCTTGGTTAACACACGGACTGTGCACGCTCTGATGTAGGAGTCGGGCTCACTGGAGTGAAGTGAGAAATTGCACGATGACAGAGACACTTCACTCTTAACTCGACCAAAACAGCCGCTAGAATCAGAGGGACTTTGCGCAGAGCTGTCCATGCCACTTCACCACATCCCTTCACCACGGACTTAATCTCAATTTTCTTAGCATTTCAACTGAAGGACATTGAAACATGCAAACGGACCAGAGGCAGGGATTGAAACCGCGACCCTGAAGGTGCGAGGCCACAGTGCTAACCACTGTTGCCTTATTGAGTAATTGTGCCATTTGTAATCTGATTAATTAATGATTTGATTATTTAAACAGAATGGTGGCCAAACGCTTTGACAATGACACAAATATTCATTTTCACAAACTTTTCTGCTGCTCCAGTGATTTTAGATCTTTTTGTCAGATAGTTACTATGTATACTAAAGTCTAATTACAAACGTTTTATTAGTGTCAAAGGCTTTTATTGACGATTACAATAATTTCAATGTTCAATGTCAACATTTGCAGTGTTAAACCCTTCCTATTCAAGACCTCTACATTTCACCTTGGCATTCTGTCACAGCCGACATCCTGACAGATGGGAAACCATTTTTGCATAATCAATGCGATCATTTGTGTTTTTGTTTGTGCACCAGTCTCTAGAGAGTTGATAAATTCTCGGTAGGATTAAGGTCTAGAGAGGTTCCTGGCCTTGGACCCAAAATTTCAATGTTTCGTTCAAGTCACTTATGGCAAATTGCGCCAATATGCTGAAAAAGGCATTGTTCGTCACCAAACTGTTCTTGGATGATTTGAAGAAGATGCTGTTGTTTTTTTTTTTGTACCATTCTATGTTCATGGCTGTGTTCTTAGGCAAATGTCTCCCTTGGCTGAGAAGCGACCTCACACATGAATGGTCTCAGAATGCTTTGACACGGAGAAGAAAAGGTGATCGCTACCTGCCAACATTAAAGCATCCTTAAACGATTCATGTGTAGAGTTGCTTCTTCTATTAGAATCTTATAATACAACCTTGATATGATGTCCTGAATGCTGAAGGTCTAAAAACTAAAGACTGACATGTGACTGATAAAGGAGGACACAAATTGGTCATGAAAAAATGTTTATCATGAACAATACACATGTCATGGTGACACTGAGAATATCATCATGCAAGTGTATGATAATGAGATCGTATAAAACAAAACAAAAAAAGATCCTATAATTATGGTAGCTTGGTTTTCTATAACCCATTATCATCATAATCCATAATTCATGTTTAAAGAAACTTGTTAAAAAACACACTAAAAAGCTCCTAAGTAAACGGAAAAAAAAAAAAAATCTTTCTGCACCAGTCTATACATTTTCCCTCCTCTTTTCTCTAACTCTCCTGCTCGTCCTCGTCTGCTGCTGCTGCGTAGATGTTCTGGTTGCGGCGTTTGATCCTGGGCGTGCTGCCTGTGGGGTTGAATAAGCCCTTGGTTTCTCCACTCGGGCGCTTGGGCACTCTGGCCAGTGGTGTGACCCCCTCTTCCTCCGAACTCGTCTGCGAGCAACAGCCTGAGAACGCCGCCGAAGGTGGAGGGAGTCTAGGAGGTGAATCCGAGGGCTCGTCCATCTCTGATGCTGTGCGAGGAGGGGGTAAGACGAGCCTGCCCGTGGCCTCTCGCTGCGGGCTGTAGTCCCGATCGCTGTCCTGTGCTGGAGCTTCGGGAACCACAGCGTCTGTCCCAGGCTTCTTTACCTCTCCTCCGTTCTTCTCTTCCTCTCCCTCCTCTTCCTCCCACTCATCCTCGATGGTGATCTCGTCAGGATTGTAGGAGTTGCTGAGCATCGAGGTGTCGGTAGGGTACTCGCTGGGTTCGTCCACGCTACCTGAGCTCCGGTTGTCCTCGTCCTCCTCCTCGTCGTTTGCTCCTTCGTCTCTCCAGGACGTAGGGTTCTGTGCACTCTGGCCTGCCAGAGCGTAGATGTCGACGAGGCCGAGGGTGGCGCACAACTCCGTGGTCTGAGGGTTGGTGCAGTAGGCCGGCGTGGCGTGGGGCTGAGGGTGAGAGGGGTTGTAAGCGGGCACTGTTGGACTGAAGTTCTCGGGGATGCTCAGCTCACCATTTAAAGTGCTCACGATATCCATCATGGCTTCCTCTGATGCACTATAGTCCCAACTAAAGGAAAAGCACAAGGAGGACAACTCAGGACGGGCTTTGACCTATACCAAGACTAGAATCAGAACAGGATTTGGTTTGTAACAAGGACTTGTGTCAGATATTTGGTAACTGATTGTTTTTGTTATATTCATGCAAGTTTATTATATAATCCCAGTTTCACTTGAACATCTTTATGTATATGTATGGTTCATACAAAGTTCAACGCTCCCTTAGTTTTTTTTTTTTTTTTAGCAGTATATAATATGTACCCAACAGGTGCAGCAGGGTACACATGCACACCTGTTACATAAATACACACACTAAGAGGGGCTAAGTCAGGCATTAGCGGTTAGCAGTTAGTAGCCAACTTCTAAAGGCTAACCTTACCCTTCTTCAACTCTTAGTTGTGTTGAAAGTCACTAAACGATGTCAAGGCGAACCGCTCTGGAAACTGGTGGGAAATGCTTGATAAGGTCCTGAACACGGACATTTCTGGTCGCTGTATTCTGATTGGCTAGAAGAATGCACTTCGTCTACAGTCTAGGTAGCTTTAAATAAGCTGCCCCTCATGCACCCCCCTTTGACGAAGCATTGAGTGAACCAGTAAGAAACTGCAGCATGCCAGAATGCAGGAGCTGATTTTTATGTCAGCTTTTGGAGAAATGCAGACTTGTTTAAAACATTTTATTTATTACGACTTCTCACAGAATCCCCCATCCCCATCAATAAACCTTGAAAGAAACATTTTGAACAATATGAGATTCATCAGCTTTTAGGAGCAGCAAAGCATATTGCGGTCACTCTGTGGAGCAAACCTTGCTTGTAAAATATTTTACCGGGTGTGAAGGCCGTTATTCTCAGGTGGGTGCCAGATGTTTGGTGAGGGTTTCTGAAGCCGGGTGGTGGCCTTTAAGATGGCTAACCACTCTGGGTCGTACTCCAGCTGTTCAGAGGAGCCAGGTCTGTCGGGTATCTCCACTACCTACAACATTAAGACGTTTATTATACATTATTATAAATCACCATTTCAGAAGGGTCAAATTGTTGTTGTGCATCAAGCAGAGAGAGAGATTTTAAATGAATGGAACTGGACTTAAGAACCCCTGAACACATTATTAAAACCTGGAAGCACAGTGCTGAACGGTCATCTTAGTGGAAGAAATGTGGTCGGAAAAGAAAAGAAAAAAAAATCATGAATGGAGAACACTTGAAGGTGCATAGTTAAAAAAAAAAAAAAAAAGGTTTTTAATAACAATTTATATTTAATAATAAAGTATTTTTCATTTCCATACACACATGTTAGTTAGGGAGAATGATCAGGAAAAAAATGCTCTATTTACTATGGATAAAGCATAAAGATTTTACTATGAAGCAATGAAAAGTTTCATGTGGTCTGATGAGTGCAGAATGATGAGCGTGTCGGTAAGAATGGGAGCACATGAAGGAATATTCCAGGACTCAAGTTAAGAAAAAATGGTTCTGGGAGCACAGGGAATCATTATCACACATGAACTGTCCACCACACTTAAGCTAAAGTGAGCTGAATAAAATATTTTGCCCAGGCAGTGTGTGAGAGCTCACCATTTCTTATTTGCACATAATTCACTTCCGCATGACATTTAGTACCACACTTAAGTGTCAGCATGTTACCTGAAGGAAGTCTCTATAAGGAAGACATTTGTCCAGAGAGAGAAACTTGGTGGTCTTAGGAGCAGCATTACTCTTGGCCTATGTACGCAGACAAAAAAGATATAAAAGAAAGAAAGAGTTGTTTGTTTGTCACATATACATTACAGTATACAGGTAGTTCCTGATTTACGGACAAGTTCTGTTCCGGGAGCAGGTTTGCAAGTTGGACTTGTTCTTAAGTCCAACAAAGTGAGTCTTTTATGCCTTCGACATGAATATACAATGTAAAGCATATCGATCCACTTGACTAAATCACTTTTCCCTTTGCCCACACTGCCATCATGTGGTCAAAAACCATAATCACGCTTAAGGAAATTAATCTCACAGTAAAATGTTGTCTCTGCACCTTAAGATCGTGATGGGAAATCAATCTCGGATGGCATTTTGGCCTAGAGCTGTATTGGACTGTGAACTCCGTTTGTTGAGGATTTTCCAAAATTAATCTGCATCAGGAAAGCTTTACAGGACAGACATTTTCTATTATCGTGCTCCCGGACAGATTCATTAAAACCGGTGAGAATGACTAATTTCTCCAGTACTCGCCCCGCATGCATACCCAGAATTTTGACATTTTATACATCCACTTACACACTGAAACAATATTCTATATAAATTTTGGTATCTGGTGCACTGTAGTGTCTATTTTTTGTACAATACACGTGAGCTACTTCCGTGATTGAACCGAAAGTAGATCCGCTGTCCATTTGTATCTGTGGAAGTTCAGAACTCGAATGTTCCTAAGTCGTGCACTACCTGTATAGTGAAATGTTCAGAAGAGTGCAAAGTCTTGCTCAAGGGCTTGTTTGACATTGTGATCAATAACCCAAAGCCTTTAAACACTGACTCACAACTGCTGCTTAATATCATGAATCGGTACCTCGTGCTGCATCATGGCAGCGAATTTGACATGCAGATGTGCTGAGAACCAGAAGCTGGGCTGCAGGTGATTGAGGAGCTCGGCCGCAGCAGGACTTCCCAAAGTCCCTGACTCCACCTCATCGCGTAGGAACTTCTTCTTCCTCAGCAGCTGCTCCGTACTCCCGTAGTGGTAGATGCCCCGAGGCCAGTCGTGCGTCAGGAACACATCGATGGGCATACGGATCTGTCAGGATCCAATGAGGGAAGGGGAGGAAAAAGAAGAAAAAGAAAAAAAAGCTTTAGATTTAGCTGTTGTTTGTGTTTTGTTGAAATGTTTTGATCTCTCCTCCAGGCTGTCGCTTGTGAACTGCCAAGACCTAGTTTGTGTCTGTAGTATCTACTTGTATAAAATTCCCCTGGCTATTCTCTATTGCATGTGCTTGGCATATTTGTTGGAACTGGTGCAAGTTCAGTGGTTTAATAATAGACTCTTTTTTTTAGAGCCTACGTCAGTGTGGTCACGGAGGCAAAACAACAGGAACTTAAAGGAGTCGGCTAAAGAAAACACCATCATAATGTGCGCCAGAATCGAATGAGTAATGGCTCCAAGTTTAAGTTCTATCATGTACCACCTTTCACTAAATGTAAAAAAAAAAAAAAAAAAAAAGTTGCAGTTGCCACCAGGGGGCACTCACTGGATTAAAGAGGTCTTGTATTTTATTCACCTATAAAAGATTCGCTATTCCATAAAAGGAACCCTCTCAGGAATTTTATGATGTCTGGCAACCAATTATGAGCCACTTTGAAAATATAGATGCAGATAAATTGGATCTGTAATAAAAGGTAATTTTTTGTTAGTTTCTTTTTCTAACACTTCATTTTGTTTACGGTGTTATTTTATTATTATTTTTAAATCTTTTTTTGGTGACTGGCTGTTTTTTTTTTTTGTTTGTGGGGTGGGGGGAAAGAGTAGAAGAAGAAAAAAAAGTGTACTATGTACGCATGTATGTATAAAAAAGACTTTAAAAATAAATAAATAAATAAATAAATAAACTAGTCACAAAATGAGAACATTAGGTGCATTTGTAAGTGTTTCATTCGCCATCTGGAGCCCTGCTTGGAACTAGAATCTCGTACTAGGTAACTAACGTACAATTTTATGCTTTGGTCCAAACCGGACTACAGGTACAAACACACCCCATTTCATATCTGTAAATCACTCTGAATAAGACTGTCTGTAATTATAAATGTGTTTTAACAGGCCAGCAAGGTTATTCCTAATACTGGGCAACATCTATTTGTGTCACATAGACTGAAGTGTGTGTGTGTGTGTAGGATTTGTTGTCAGGTAGTCAGGTGTGTGTTACCTGTTTCAGCTTAAAGACGTCGCTGTTCCTGATGTGGTAGACGCTGCGCAGGGTTTCCTGGTTGTACGGGGGAAATTCGTAGTGCCCTGGAAACAGAGAAAGACTTAAGAGGTAAAACCTTAGTCATGGGTTCGTGAAGTCTGAATCGCTGGGATATTTGCTTTTACCTTTTCTGTAATCGTGCGTTTTGAAAATTCCAGAAAGTCCACCGATACGTATGCCTCTGTAGCGAACGACGCCAGCATATCCTGTGATGACAAATAAGGAAAAGTGTGTCATTTCAAATGTGCATCATGCTCATGCCCGACATCTTTTCGATACACTTAAGCCTTTGCATGTGGAATACTGTTCAAAACTTCTGCATTTAAAAAAAATGAATAAAAGTCCAAGAAAAAAAAGAGCAGAGTATGAGTGCATACTGGTGCAAGAGCAATCCACTGTTAAAGAGTGGTGGTCTAGTTATATCATATGGTGCAATCTCACAGATAATTGTTATAACATTCTCTCAAAGTTTCCTTTTCTTTGCGTCGGCCCCCTCTGACATGCTCACCGGTGATCTAAATCTACTGGATGTCTGTAAGATCGCCTTGATGATATGTTGCTGTTAGAAACCCCACACACATACGGCACTGAAATTAAATACTTAATACATAAGCACTGGGTTACCTAAAGTGTGGTGGCGCCTGGGCTGCCTCTAGGGGGCGTTGGAGGAAAAACATTGTAATGTATGTATTTATTTTTAAATCAAGGATGACATTTCTGCATACATTTTAAAATAGTGTAAAAGTTTAATGTGTTATAGTTTAATAAACATGTGAACTTTGTGCAGAGATGCAGGCGCACTCTTCACATTAACGTGGCTGCATTTAGGCTCTTTATTAAGATCATTGTGGCTACTGGCTAGTTTATTTACTTGTACCATGCATTGTAATGATGTGCGGGTTGAAGCACCACCGACAGGGCCTCCGAACATACCATTGGACTCGGGTGATCTTTACAGAAATAAATGTATATTGCAGGTTGCAGGTGGATGGGTCTATAACTGATAAAGTGTATTCAGAGTCTGTCTAACTACTAATAAACAAGAAAAAAGATTTCTAGCTTTCTTTTCTCTTGTCACTCTCTCTGTCTCTCTCACACACCCAGGCAGATTTATTATAAATGCTCACTTTTCATTTAGCCACAATATAGATAGAATCTGGGAATTGGCTCTCCGAGTATTGATATTATGATGTCTATTTTACTTAGTAATAAATAAATAAAAGTTTTAATTTTTATTTTATGAGTTTAACCTGAACATTCCTATTTTCACCGATATTACCGATATAAATATGTTCTTGCATAAATGTATTTTTCCCAAATCTTTGTAATGTCACTGTAAATATCTTCACATATCTCTCAGTGTTGATGTGTCTCAGAACCTGTCCATGCTCACCCTCACTCACTATTTTTATGCCCGTGCCACCTAATATAAACTATTTCATAATGTTATCAAATCTCCTCAATGCTATTATGGCCGATACAATTATTCTCCGTTATTTTTGTGTATGAGCAAGTTCTCAAATTTGATGTCTTCATGCAGCTGAAAATATGTTAATATTTTTTGTATTATTAACTTGTGTGTTTGTGTTAGTTAAAAAGGGGTCATCGACTAGGTCAGGCTTGACCAGAAAGGTTGCTGCACTGGCGGTTTCTAATTCTGTATTAAATGATTCATGCTTCTAAAATTAAGTACCATGACATCATCTAGAAGCACCAACAACAAGCAACAGCAGCACACAAGCACGCACACACAACACCCAACATGTATCTTACCCATGTAATATATATTCGGGGCCACCCAGCCTCCATAGGGCAGCTCCTGCAGATGGTTAGAAGCCTCGTGATTGCCTCCGATGAAGATGGTCAGGACCGGTGCTTTCTTCTCCCCTGAGTAATATCTATCACAAGAGAAGTCACGAGATGTCCGAACCGAATTGAGACAGGAAAGAAAGAGAGAAAGGTTTCTGTAAAGTTGCTTACTTGTAAAAGGTTTGCATGTGCCTGTACTTGGGTGGCACTGCCATGCACTCCAGGTCTCCTTCATTCCTCACAGCCTGGAAATCCCCACAGCACAGCAGCACGTCCACCTTAACGCCTTCCTTACGCTCCAGGTAGCCAATGGTCTCGTAGATCTTATCCAGCTCACCATGGCAACAGCCTTCCACTGCTATCCTCATCTCTGCCTCGGTTTGTTTGCTTGCTTGTTCGTCAGCAGATCCTTTTAAATCTTTGGTATGAGTGCTATTAGCATCCCATCACTACACCTTTACACTCTGTGGAACAGATCAACACTACATCCCTTTACTCTACTCATAAGACACAGCTGGACTGCGGCTAACAACACACTGCCACAGCATGCATGCTAGCTAGCTCACTCACTCACTCACTCACTACACGTTTTACACCCAAGACACCTGTGCAAACTTTTACTATTTTACTTGTACTATTAAACATCACAACACCCTGACCAACACTGCACTTTAAAATAAACGACTGCATTTAGCTAAAAACATACCTGTGTGTGTAGCACGCGACGTCAGAGCAATTTTGTCATAGCAGCCGTTAGCGCAGGAACTGTGCCCTCTCTCGTCGTGCACACTGCGCATGCGCCACCGGTTCGCTCGCTTCCTTGGGTATATGCATTTTTTATAAACGAATCCGCACTTTCCTTCATGCACGTCACGGGAATTTTTACAAACTAGTACAATTAATACGGGTTCTGGGGGAAAGCGTTTATAAAGTGTCACGTTTTAAAAGGTTTAAAGAAGATCATTTTATTCATATGCCAACACAAGTAACAATTGTTGCTAATAATACAATTACTACTGCTATTACTACAGACAGAATCGGTGCGGGCGTCGAGCTGGCAACACGACCCTGTAATTTCAAACGACGCATCTAACTACAGATTACTACTGTTAGTAGTATTTCAACTACGACTAATAATACTATTACAACAACTTCAACGACTACTACTATAATCACCTTTTGCATTTATTCTAATATCGACGATATCAAGCATGTCTGTCGATTAGAACGCACTAGTTAAATAATTAACAGCAAAATGTTCAAATAGTGAAGTAGTAAAGGCCGAACTAGGTTACATTTTAGAATTCAGACTAGTTAAATAGAAAGAAACTTAACTAGTAAATGCCAAAATGTCCACTAGGTTAACTAATGGACACTTAGAGCCTTATTATTTATAACTTATAAAGCCAGTCATCACTAATGCAACTCACTTTGACTCTACTGGTTAACTAGTAAAACATTTTCATGCTCACTATTTAACTAGTAAGGCTAAAATGGCTTCAACTAGTGCCATTAGTAAGCATTTTGGTCTTCACTAATTTAGTAGGTAATTGTAGTAAACTTAAATTTTAATTAAATAGGGAATTTAATAAAATTTAAATCTAAGCTTTACTAGTTAACTAATAAAGCCAAAATGGCTTTAACTAGTGGACAGTTTGGCGTTTACTCATCAAGCGTTTTGGCTGTTACCATGTTAACTATCCTCTCATCAGCTAGTTAATGAAAAAGTGCTTGATATCAGCAAATCAAAATGCTAAAAGAGCTTGCCATAACAACTCCTTCAACAGCAACAACAACTACTCACTCATCATGTATACCACTTTATCCTGTATTCAGGGTTGCGGGGACCTGGAGCCTATCTCAGGGGGCTTAGGGAGATAGTTGAAGTGATATAGAAGAGATAGTTGAAGTGATATAATAATAATAATAGAGTCTAGTCTGTGGCAGGTGCAGCTGACAGTTGGGGGCGGACCGTGTGGAAAGTGCGAGTGTGAATCGTGTGCGTGGCTCAGGGGGAGAGAGATGGCGTGCTTGCTGGAGGCCCCTCTGCGCATCAGCGTGTTATCGGTGAGTCTCCGCCGCTTCGGCACTGACTAACCCCGGCTTTAAAGCGTGCATGGCGGTCCGACACGTCGGACCCGAGCGTGTTTAACATGACGCGGTTATCCGGAGCGAGTTAGACCGCTTATCTACGCTATGTGTATGTGTGTGAGGGGGGGAGGAGGCGAGAGGTTGGCTGACGGTCACCCGGAATGAGTTCCTGCACCGGCTCGGCTCGGCTCGGGGCGGAGAGGATTCCGTGTGACTCGCATTCCACGCGCTTACTTCTGAAAACTCACACAACAGTTACTGAGTTAGCTAGTCGTGCTAGTTGTGTGACTTTACAGGTTTGTTGTTGCTAGTTAGCCGTGTAGCTGGACGGCTAGAGGGAGTTTAGCCATCTGCACCGGGTAGTCCCGGGTACAACAGGAGATTTATGTGTAATTTAATTACATTTAGAGAGCGTACAGGTCGCTCTGGATAGATTATATACAGGAATAATGCTAAAATCTGTGGTGTTGCCGTGCTGCTAGCAGGCTAAGTGAAAGTACCCGCTGCGGAGGAGGAAACGCCCCCTGTCCTGTTGCTCCAGCACTCCACTGAGCTGAACCCCAAGACACTCACTACCCCCTACCTAGTGCACTCACTCGTGGTCATGGGCTGTTTAGGATTCAGCCTTAACTTGGACTTGTTTACTGCCAGGGTGAGTCAAGAATTATCCGCACTCTGGCTGTAGAATTGATTTTGAATGAATTTTTAGGAAATTCAGAAAAACATATCTCTAATCACGTAGTCTCTTTGCTTTATAATACACTTTCTCCATCTGTCCACAAGCCTTCGTATTCCTAGTCTAATAAAAAAAAAAACTTGGTTTGAGCACCGAGCCACAATTAAAAATGTATTTATTTATTTATATTTTTTTTAGTAAAAGCGAACCTTTGTCCCCGTAGGGCTACTTTCATTGGAACAGTCCGGTGAAAGTCAGATGGACCTATAGTGAGGACGCTTTAACACCTCAAAACGAGATGTCGACGGCGTGGGCAGAAGTGTGCGGACGTGCCGAAGTTTAGGCTTCAGCGCTTCAATAAGTGTCTCACCGTAATGAGCACTGTTGATTGTTCAACCTTTTTCCCTTGAACCCTTGAGAATCCCAGAAAACTGTTTGCGTGAATTTTCCAGCTGATTGGTGACTTTTTAACTTTTTCTTGGTCGCTGATTGAGGATGTTTCCGTTTCATACTCTGCTGTTACTCTCAAGGTCGTAGTGATGAATCTGTGTCTTATCATGTAAGTTTCTCGCTCTCATGTGACTTTCACCTTCCTTAGACCACCTTATCGGTTCAAATGTTGTTTCTGCACCAGGTACACCTTCAGACCACAAAAAAAGGAAACAAAACAAATCACTGCTGTGCTTTTGTGCATTTGACAAGTGGGATGTCCATTTTGCTTGCGCCGCAGTTCCAATTAAATTAAATTTCATCTCTTCATCAATTCAACCTTCATTCAGATATAATAGTTTAGAATCCAAATTATGTGGATTCTAGAGTGTGCTATGTGCCACGTTCGCATTTCCTCCATTTCTTTCTCACCTTCCAAAAACATTCTGATAGATGGTCTATAAATGAAATTCAATAATATAGATTAAAGTAAAGAAATAAGAGTATTTTTTTTTAATGTGACAGGCTGCAAAGTGTCTAAAGATACGATTTAAAAAAAGGGTTGTTTATGTAACAACCTTAGCAGCAACCTCCTTTCCCCTCCTGTCTGTTCCAACCAATCAGCATTTAGCGTCTCCAGTATACTAATCACCGTCCTGTCCATTTGTCATCATCTATACCTGTTACTCACTGGTTAAGTTAGTGGCCTTAAGTTAGATTTAAAAAGATTATGCTGGAATGATTCATAGGTCACTGTGTGGCTTAACAAACAAATAACATTGCTCTGAAACTGGTCTGGTACAGGGACAGGACTGAAAAATGAGACACAAAAAAAACCCTTTAGGAAACCTGGAGAACTGTTTCTCAAGACTGCATTTAAAATACAAGAAAGTCTGGCACTCTTGAAGAAAAATATGAAGAAATGAGGGATGGTTTAAGACGTTTTTTTCACAGAACTTGTCAGACACAAAAGGCGGATAAACCAGGCAGTGGAGGTTGAACCGGGGACAATGCAGGGTTGCGTGACTCTCTTTTGACTTGCGAGATTCAAATAACTTTATTAATGCCAGAGAAAATTTGACTTTCATTTGAATCATGTATAGTATATCTGGATGGTGTTTATACACATAACAGGAGAACCTTTTGTGAGTCTTGTGATGTGACCAAGATAAGGATTAACCACTCAGCGTTGTGACTACCACTCGGCACATTATATATCAATAAGTGACAGCGCGTGCCTCGGGATACACTCCACTAGAAGTACATTCTAAGTCTTATTTTTAAATTTTTACGACTGAAAGCATAGAGCTGATCCTAGACACTCGTGAGCTCTGTCTTTAGTAGAGAAGAGTTCTGGCGGTGTCGGTGTGTTTACAGTTTCTGACAAGTGTCACATGACTTGGGAGTGTTTTCAGTCATGTGACCCTCAGCAGTCCTGAGTTTGATAAGGCAGTAATGCACCTCTCCTGTGCTGTCGTCACTGGAACTCGGTTGAAAGTTTTGTTTATGCAGCACAGACATCTAAGAAGACCATGTTTACGAAACATTCGATGGCACTCCCTTTCCCTTATGCTGTGATGTGCCAGGTTTGATACTTGAGCAATCCCGAGGTTCAAGCCATTCTGATTATGTCAGACAGATCTGGAGTTGCTATAAAGAGATCCTAGTGGTCCCTTTCCTTTTAGAAACTTCAGTCCCGTGATGAACGTAAACAGACAGGGTTATCAAGTGTCAGATCTTTCGTTCCGTCGTCCAAGAGAGCTGGCGATGGTCGGATTCAGGGCAAGCTCTGGGCAGGATGGGGGTTTCCCAACTTTCGTGCTGCTGCTCTGCTTCTCTCAGCTGTTTTGTGCTCTATGTAGTTATGAAGTCGGGTAAATGCACTGATTTGTGATTCTCCTTATCACTATGCAGGAAGTCACCGCCACCAGTCGGCATTATGTTGACCGGCTCTTCGATCCCGACCCACAAAAAGTACTTCAAGGAGTCATGTGAGTATAGGTCGACACCTCGGACCTTCCTGGTTAACGATCAGCTCGTAGCGATGTCTACGTGTGGTGTGTATTATTAATGTACACTTTGTGTATGTGTGTGAATGGACCTTGTATTTCTTTTCTTTACATGTTCCACCAGTGCTTGCATGCTCCTGTGTTGTGACCGTGCACAATCTTTTCAGCTTTATTTTTAGATCGGAGCTCTAGTTACGGCTAGCCGTCTGCTAACGAGTTGCTTCATCAGTACTTTTCCTCTCTGATATAAGCAGCTTTAGCTCAGCTTCTTACATCCGTTTAAGATTTGTACAGCCACAGACGGACATTATTAAGCTCGATTTTGAAATCACAATTAAAAAGATCCTTGTGTTGGTCTTTTATTATTTTTCATTTTTCGTTTTAGTGAGTGATGGTTAACTTTTTTTTTTTTTAATCTAGAATTGAATCGCAGATATTCGTAGATGTTTATGGCTAATGATTTTATCATGTACTCTGATCAGTTACATTAAACCTGACCCATCAGGCCATTTACTCTCTGTTGTACATTTTTATAAATTGAGACTCCGCCCACACGTGCCACCACTTCCTGCGAATGGAGTGTGTGGTCAACTGGCTGCCGCTCCTCACGCTGCTCCAGTGGTTTGGCAGAAATATTATTTTTATCTCACAATATGACATAAAAGGTGATGATGATGCTGTCTGCTGATAACATTGATGATGCTGTTACACAGTGAGGGAAGCCCGCTACACCGGCAACCCAAACACCGGTGGCAGAATGTCTCAAATTTTTGTTTTAATATACAGTGTATATATTAATTGAAGCTTTAGGTTTTGTTTCATCACAATCGGCCCACAGGAAGAGACAATATCCTACTTTGAACTTTAAATGGAAAACGCACTTATCATAAAAATATCGACCTTGAAAAAAATCAGTTCATCTCAAAATTCAACAGATTGAGTTGAAACATTTATTTTTTAAACACACTTGACTGTGCAATTAAATTCCATGCACATCTTTTATATTTATATATGTATATTTATAAAGTTACTTTAAATAGATGTTTTTTTTTATTAAAATAGATTATCTTATATAGAGCATGCATTTATATATGTTTGCACTTGAGGTGGAAAAATTTAGCATTACCTGTATGATTCTTCAGGTGGAACACTCTTTTCATACAGCGCAGCATCCTGACCAAGTTAGTTTAGAATTGGAACAAAGTCTTAATTAAATCAGGATATTTATAAAATCATGTTACTTAGAGAATCGCGTGAATCAGACTTGTTTTAAAAGAACTTCCCACAGATGCTGATTGTATTGAGATTTGGGAAATTTGAAGGCCAAGTCGAGGCTATGCAGGGAGCATCATCCTGCTGAAAGAGGCCATGGCCATCATAGAGTACTATTTACATAAGGGTGTGTACTTGGTCTGCAAAAGCATCTCGGTAGGTGGTGCGCGTCAAACCACTCATTGCCCAGAACGTCACACTGCCTCTGATAGGTTGCCTTCTTCCCATCCTCCTCTCTTCAACAGACTTTCAATTTTAGTTTTAGTCTTATCCTATTTTTCTTTCATCAAGTTTTAGTCGACTAAAAATCTGGTTATTTTAGTCTAGTTTTAGTCAATGAAAATGTAACATTTTAGCAATAAGATTATTATTAAAGAACAGTAATTATTAAATTATTAAATACAGTACCATATTTTTAAACTACAAAGCAGTAGGAGTAGTATGGACAATACAGTGTTTTGAAACTTTTTTTTTTCTTTTTCTTAAATATGAATTTACACTCTTGGACTGTTGTAGGGATACTGTAGCTCCTATGAGTCACAATCATTTGCTAATGTTTTTGGCGACGGTTTAACTATAAAATAAAATACATCACAACATAATTATATTAACATGTGTAACATAATTACCACAAAGAGCCTGTAAAACCGGGTGTTTTTTTTTTAATGGTATGTCTTGATGGGTTTCTTTAGGTTTGTGGTATTTTTCCCAGCAATTGTGTTTCCCACACTGTTTCCCCTCCGATATTACTACACATCAGTGTTTTCTCTCTCCGGTTCAATATGCAGAAAATGGGCCCAAATATCGGCTCTTCTCTTTGGCCTGAGTAATATTACTGTGATGACGAAGAGTTAAAGATGACTGAGCTTGTAACATTCCATCACTGTGCACGCAAACTACAGTACTCTTGATACGCCGTGCGCCATGACCCGGGAAACCCTGCTGCACATGCCATAACGAAGGAACACTGTATCGCAGCGGATTGTGACGAAAATTATATGTTGTTGAAAATAAAGACAGATATTTTTTTTAATGAGTTTTTTCATTTTTTGAAAACCACATTTCTGTTTTATCTTTTTTTCAACAATATTGCCTGCCGATTTCGTCACCGTTTATTGATATCTGTGACGTCTCATCATCGTCTTGTCTTAGTCACAGGAAAAAATGGTCGTCAATTAATATTTTTGATTACGAAATTAACACTGCTACACATCAACTTCAAGAACTGACTGTTCACCTGCTGCCTAATATATTCCTGCCCCTGACAAGTGCCATTGTCATGATATGATAATCAGTATTATTCGCATCACCTGACAGTGACGTTAATGTTCTGTCTAGTCAGCATATATTCGAAGAATAGAGAAAACTGTTACATCAGTTCTACATACATCAGGCTAGCTATCAGTAGGCTCCGAAGTGAAAACTTTGTGAACGCGCTACACAAATGGGAAACATGATAAAAACCACAATCACTAAAAAGAAAAAAAAACCTTTCCATTACATTTAGCAAACTTACACAGCATTAAAAATTAAGCTTGCGATTATGGCAGACAGTAAATACAAAAAAAAAAAAAAGGATACACATTTCAACATATAACCCTCTCTTCTGATGTTACTTCTATAACATAATGGATCTTGAATATTTTAAAGTGTAACACATGAAACTGAATTGTTTTCACAGTGACATGAAGAACGCTGTGATCGGAAACAACAAACAGAAGGCCAACCTGATCGTTCTGGGAGCCGTTCCGAGGTAGGCGGCACCACATCTGGCCTCCGTTCAGCTCCCGGAGTCACTGTACACCGACACACCTAAAATATGACCAGAGGCTGCTTTTTTTTTTTTCTTTTTTTTTTTTGTGCACACAGATTTGTAATAGTTGTATGCTAATGACATAGCTTCATACAGAACACTTCTTTTAATACTGTAGCTCAGGGGTCAGAGGTGTGTTTGTTTTGGTGATTTGAACCGAACTGGAAATGAGTTATTATCTAAATAATCTACTGTCATGATTTATCAATCTGATACTAAACCAACAGTTATTTATTGTGAATTAGAAGCAAATGTCATAGTTGTTTCATAGCGTCACTTCACATTCGCCTATTTTGACTAGCGTCAATGACGTCCTAACGTTGGTCAGTTGCGCTACAGTATTTGTAGAGGACTCAATTTGAGCTGCTGAAATATTTTGTAAGAATAGGAGGAAAAAATGATTTGGTGATGTATTATAATTTTTTCTTTGTCAGTACAGTTTTTTTTTCCATGTTAGTTACTTAAACAATTAAGATCATCAAACAGATTTTCATATTGCACAAAGAGTAAATACAAAACACAGTTTTTTAAATGATGATTTAATTTATTATGGGGGGGGGAGCTGTCCAAACCTGCATGGCCCTATGTGAAAAAGCTAAGTCATGAATTAACTGTGATTAATCACATTTTTTTGGGAAAGCTTAAGTGGAAAGTTTTGATTTCACTTGCTCTTCCAAGGCCTGATTACTGCCAAACCTGTTGAATCAAGAAGTCTGTCTGGCAGAGTGAAGCACGCTAATAGATCTAAAAAAAAAGGCGACACATCATTTCGTGATCTAAAGAAATTCAAGAACAAATGAGAAACAAATAATTGACATGGGTCAGTTGTGAAAGAGTTATGATGTGTAAATATTAAAATTAGTTTGAACAACTTATTTCTAGAACATGTGTTTACATACATACATACGTTTATTTATTTGTTTGTTTATTTATTTATTGTGAGGACTGAGACATCGTATGTTTTTATTTTTATTTATTTATGTTTTTTATTGTAAAGCAGTTGTTAAACCTCTTCTTTAACTGTAGTATAACATTGGAGGTGTGTGTGTATGTATGTGTGTGTGTGTGTGCGTAGGCTCCTGTATTTACTCCAGCAGAGCTCGTCCAGTGCAGAGTTGAGGACAGAATGTGCCGTGGTGTTGGGCAGCCTGGCCATGGGCACCGAGAACAACATCAAGTCCCTGGTGGACTGTCACATCATCCCTGCTCTGCTGCAAGGTCTCTGTCCTCTTCTCTCTGCCTCACTCGCACTTCCACCTCGTTTCTGTTCCCACTCAAAGCTCTGTACTGGTAAAACGATAAGTTTTGTCTCTTTTTGCAGGTCTCCTTTGTCCTGACCTGGTCTTTATCGAGGCCTGTCTACGCTGCTTAAGAACGGTCTTCATCAGTCCTGTCACACCGGTGCAGCTACTCTACACGGTAAGACGGTGTGGAACAGCACAGGCTTTAGGTTTGAGGATCATTGTTGTCCCCTCGGTAGTGGGTTTGTGTATAACTTTTATGTCGGCGACGCGGAAGTACCTAATAAATCATCAATGTACAGCTGTCTTCTTTTCCCTGGCATCGTGTGTTAGAATTAAAACCAGAGGCTACGTCAAGGTAAAGCAGTGAATAAAACATTCGTGCACAATTCCACTGAGAGAACAGGCTCAGATACACACAGTGAGACGTCAGTCATTATTATTATTAACAGTAATAATAGCAGTACATAAGCCACATCACCATGTGGGGAAAATAGAGCAAAAAAAAAAAAGAGTTTTTAAAAAAAATTTCAAATATTAGTCTCATATTTCAAGTGTGTTCACTGATTTTATTCCTATGTATTGGAACCATAAAACTATGCATGAATTATCCACTAACAAACACATGAGGTTGCATTGGACATTATTTATAACTTGCGTTTGACATGTTGAGCTTTGGATTACATTTTTTCCTTTCAAGTGATCAGTTAAACAGACTCATAACTATAAGAATTTAATAATAAATATCACTTTCATGGTTATGGGATGTGATTTACAAACAAACAAACAAACACATAAATAAAACAAATACCCCTATGTAAAAGCTATTGCTATTAAGAACTGTCGAATAGTGTTAGACAGGAGATGTGAAAGCGCCATTGTTGTTGATCTGTTGATAATTTATTACGGTTTATTTAATTTATGGTTAGTGTGATTATTTCTCTGCAATCTAGTATTTGAGCATTTTACAGACATCATGTACGATGAGATAAGTGTTAGTATCATATGCATGGACTAAAAAAAAAAAAAAAAAAAGGCCGGATGTAGACATGAACATGTTAAAGCGGAACAGCCCCATCTACAGCCACTCTTCTTCTCATCAGGACCCCACTGTGATCCCTCACCTGATGTCTCTGCTGAGCCGGTCCCAGCGCACACAAGAGTACATCACCCAGATCTTCTCTCACTGCTGCAAGGTAACACACACACTCTCTCTTTGACACACATACACACACACATCCTTTTTACATACTGACATTTGGAATTTACAGCACCGTCAAAAGGTCACTGTATATGTGTCAGGCCGTTAAATGACTTTCTGCTGAATTGAAGTGAAGAAATGGAAGAACTTTGTCTGACAGTAAAATCCCAAAGAAAAATATCACTGCACCTTTGAAGGAGACTTTTTGTAGCCTCATTAATTACAACCGATTTCTGAAGCTTACTATTTTACTCAGTCACATTTCTAGACTATATTATTCCTGTATTATTTTTCCTCCTAATTTGTGGTGTTAATAATAAAAGTGTAAGCAAAGTTTATTCTTAAAGCGATACTGTACTGCCTGGCCAAATAAAAAGGTGCCATTACAGAAGGGTCAAATTATTGGGCAGTATCAAGCAAAGAAAACAACCAAGAATGTTTCAAATGACTGAAACTGGGTTAAGAACCCTTCAACACGTTATAAAAACCTGGAAGGACAGTGTTGAAGTATTGACTTTGCGGGAAAAACGTGGTCGGAAAAAATCACCATTTAAATATGCAATGAATTTGTGTAAAGAGAAGGAGCATTCCCATACACACACACAATGTGATCAGAACTCATCGTATTGGCACTAAACCGCTGTGAGGCCATCAGAAAACCACTAGTGAGACTAATCAGAAAAAAGGGTTTGAGTATGCTAGGAGCATAAAGATTGGACTTTAGAGCAATGAAAAAAGGTCATGTGTTCTGATGAGTCCAGATTGACCCTATCTCAAAGTGTCAGGGTGGGAAGGGAAGCGCATGAAGCGCTTATGTTATGACCTGGAGTTGCTTCTAGGCTCAGCAATTTTACGTGGCAATAAAATAAAGTCAACTGATGACCCGAATGACCATGTATGGACCATGTATTTTTCTTCCCCGATGAAACAGACCTATTCCAGGACTAAAGTGGTGAAAGAGTGCTTCTGGGAGCATGAGTAATCCTTTTCACACATGACCCGGCCACCACACTGTGTGCTGTAATCAAAGCTAAAGGTGACCGAATGAAATCTTTGGCCAGGCAGTGTATATACACCAAAGTGATAAACCGTTATACTGTATAACACAAAAAAAAAAAAACACAAAAAAAAAACCATAGACTAAAATGTTTTTTAGGCTTCTCTGTGGAATTGCTCAAAATGCCCTGTTTTCATCTTAGCTCATGAAACTATATCCAGAGGATTTGCACAACCTCTATTCTTTGGACTCGTTTATTGCACAGAGTTTAGATCACTGACCCAAATGGATTTATTTAAGCTCTGTCTTTATCACTTGCGTGTGCAGTTTTATATCCTGAGATGTATTAAACCCTGCTTCGTCTCCTTTTGCCTTTTTACATTTTTCTGTTTGTTCAGACTCCAGAGCACCAGACAGTTTTGTTTAACAATGGTGCAATCAAGAACATCGCGCCGCTGCTCGCGTCACCGTCCTATAAGGTACCTCACTTGAAATCCAGACACACACACATACACACTCTGCGATCACATAAAACTATGGCAGACCATCAGTCACCCTCTTCCCTCTCTTCCTGTACAGGTACGAATGCAGGCATTAAAATGTTTCTCCGTCCTTGCATACGAGAACCCTCAGGTCTCCATGATGCTGGTGAAAGGTAAGAGAGTCATTCCTTTTTTTCCCCGTCCACCTTTTCTTAATTTAAATCTTTAAAAGGCTTGTAAATATTGATGGCGTGTGTAATTTTCAGAGCCGGTGTGCAGCGAGTTGCTCTCTCAGGTTTTAGTGCGAATGATGCAAAGAGATAAACCCATTGAAATGCAGCTGACAGCAGCCAAATGGTAAGTCTTGCTCACTCGGACACAACTCACACACACACACACACACACACACACACACACACACACACACACACACACTCTGTGCTCTTGCTCTGCATATGGAAGGATAGTTTTGGAATATTTATGATGTCCAGCATACTGCATACTTCCCTCTAGTGGTTCAGAGTTTATATTTACTATGCAGAACTTTTTTCCAAATTATTTTAGGCGTAGACTTTATATAAACACCTGGATACACTCTCCGCAATGCCGCCCATAGGCTTTCTAAAGAGCTTCATAGGTGTGAAGCTCAAATGTGGGAGCCCTGACTCCACCTAAATCTCTTTTAATCCATAAAAGGGCAAATGGGTGTAGCTTTGGGGCCGAACGGAGTACCTTACGGTAATTTATATGCTAATGCATGTCAACTCCTACATTTCTTGTGGTAAGTTAAACTGCATGGGTTCCACTTAGCTAAAGTCATGCACAGCACAGGGCTAGCAGTTTCACATCTGTAATGCAGCTGTCACTTGAAACCTTCATCCCTCTGACTCTGGCTTGATATAATTTTTTTTATATCGATTTTTCAGCGCAACAAAAAAAAGCAGAGCCAGATCAATATACAATCGACACCCAAAGCAAACATTTAAACACAAACAATAACCTGTTAATATAAAAGATTGCTTAATATAATTATAACTTATGAGTTATGTAAAAATTCACTCCTCATACAGCTGTCATGATTGGACAACCGTTTTTGTACTAGGCTGTAAGCATATTTATTTCTGCTGTAAAGTTTATCATTTTACCTGGGGCTCTGTGCCCATTGACTCACCTTTAGAACCAGCCCCCAGTGGCCTTTTGGGGAACTGCAGATTTGGGCACTTCCACATTGTCTTCATTTTTCAGACCCTAAGGTTTCCCTTGTTCTTCGGATTATTGTGTTTAATGTGTTGCCTGTGCCAATACATTTTCTTTATCTTTCTCTCTCTTTCTATCTGTCTCTCAGTTTAACATACATGTGTCGAGCAGGCGCCATCAAAACAGATGAAAACTGTATCATACTAAAGGTAGAGCAAGACATTTTACATTTATATTACATGTAAATTCATCTTCACCTATATGTTCATCCGTTCTTCCCATGGTTGGCGTGTGTGTGTGTGTGTGTGTGTGTGTGTGTGTGTGTGTGTGTGTGTGTGTGTGTGTGTGTGTGTGTGTGTGTGTGTGTGTGTGTGTGTGTGTGATGTGCACATGCTCAGACTCTACCGTGCCTGGTACGCATGTGCAGTAAGGACCGGTTGTTGGAGGAGCGAGTGGAAGGGGCGGAGACGCTGGCCTACCTGATGGAGCCGGATGTGGAACTCCAGAGGATAGCAAGCGTCACGGATCACCTGGTGGCCATGCTCGCCGACTACTTCAAATACCCCAGCTCGGTCAGCGCCATCACTGACATCAAGAGGGTGAGACACAGAGACACGCAAACCTGATTTCATTTGTTCATTGCCATTTAAAGGTTAACATTGAAAGGCTTTATAAAACATTTATAATCAGTAAATAACATGCTCATGGGGAAGTGAAAGGGAAAAGGCTGTTGTGACTGCAGTGAACAATGAGCTGCACATTTATTTTGATTAGGAACAGAATGTGGCATGGTTAATTAGAGCATCAGTTATTTTCCATGGATTATCTCTGATAATCCTCTCTCTCTTTCTCTCTCTCTGTATGTCTTTAGCTGGATCATGACTTGAAGCATGCACATGAGCTGAGACAAGCAGCCTTCAAACTCTACGCCTCTCTTGGCTCTAACGATGAAGACATTAGAAAAAAGGTTTGCTGTAGTTTTTTTTTTAATCCCAAATTCTACAAACAGTGTCCGAAACTGTGCAGTTTATACTCTATATGGCCAAAAGTTTGTGGACACCCGGCTGTCACCTGTAAGTAACTTTTTAAACCTCCAGTTTAATATTTAGTTCCCCTTTACAGTTTCAATAAATTCCATGATGATGAAGGCTTTCTGCTAGATTTTGGAGCATGACTATGGGGAATTGTGTTCATTTAGCCGCATGAGCGTGAGTGAGGTCAGACACTGATGTTGGCGGAGGAGGCCTGGTGTGCAGTCGGCCTTCCGATTTATTCCAAAGGTGTTCTCGGTGGTTGAGGTCAGGACTCTGTGCTGGACATTGAGTATTTCCACTCCAACCTTGACATGTTTTTGAGGAGCTCACGTTGTGCACAGGGGTATTATTGTCATACTGGAACTGGTTTTAGCCTCTCGTTCCAGTGAGGGGAAATTGAAATGCTGGAGCATACAGAGACATTTTGGACAACTGTGTGTTTCGAACTTTGTGGCAGCAGTTCGCGAGAGAACCACATACAAGTGTGATCGACAGGAGTCCACTAATACTTGGCCGCATCATATTTTTTTTGGATAAGGCAAAAGTGGTAACCTTTTATAAATGATAAATCAGGGAGTACTGAATTTAAATGTAATATTAGTTATTAGTAGGGTTGGGTATCGCTTTTTTTCGATACCGGTGCCAAATTGCTACTTTTAAAACGGTGCCTGAACCGATACTTTGCAAAAGCCACAAAATTATGGCTCAAGAATACATTTTTATTGAACAAAAAATTTAATGTTTGTTTAAAATTGAACAATATATTAAAAGTTTAAGTACTAGCTGGAATAAACGGGATCCATGTTACATTAGTATTTTACGAATCATTTGACCATTTGTTAGCCTGAATGCAAGATTTGCATTTTGCAAGTAACATTACATTAGCCTACTACTAACCTGCGGAAAGGCTGCTGTCAATCCTTTTTGCTGCGGTTGGTATGACTGAGGCTGGGCTCATCCACACCAATAGTGCCAGCTGTTGTCTGTAAGCTGTCAAACACGGCGCATCCCTCTGCGTTTAAGTTTATTCTGTGTGCCCTCACATGTTTCATTAGATTTGACGTGTTTCCCCCTTAAGACTCAACTGCTATAAAACATTTACTGCACGTCGCGGTGTCGGAATCCTTTCTTGTGAAATATAGCCACACTTTCGACCATTTCGTTTTAGGCATTTTAACGAAAGTTAATTTAGAAAGGTAAGATACAGGTGGTCTACCGCCTGACGTCAGAGCGACTGTAACGCAAGATGCATTCATGCGCATCTTGGATGGTCTCATTTCCTGATGATTTGCACTTTTTAATTTTTTTTATCTAATAAACGTTTAATCTACAAAAATAAAATGGACAGTAACATTACTTCAATAATGTTTTGGATTTGTATTATCAAAGCTTTCCAAAGTCCTCAAGATTTTTCGAATTAATTAATTAATCATATATTTTTGCGATCATTTCTGACACCCGATGAATGCAGTATTTAAATTTTACTAGCGATCATGTGTGTTGATGAATCTAATGCTTATTACAACTGTCTCATTATCATAGCTCCAGAGAACAAATATATTAATCGATAGTTCAGGCATTTAAGTGGCACTGAAATGAGGCACCGAAATTTGCATTCTGTTTCGGTTCGGTACATACCGGTCATATAGGTACCGGTGCCGTATTGGCAGCGGTTTTCGGTACCCAACCCTAGTAATTGGTTCATATTTAGTGACTTCATTTCACACTGCTAGGCTGTAAATGAATGTTTATTTGCTTTCAGTTCAAGTATTTTACACGCCCTTACGTAGGACTGCTGCGGATATGTTCGCTCTAACGGCCCACGTTTTTCGTCTCATAGTGGCGCGTTTTTATCTTCATCGCGGTTTCTGAACATATGAGGCAAAGAGTAAGAACAAACATTTATTGATTTTTCAATTCATCTTTAAAGGTTCAGTTTTTATAGTCGATTTTTCTTGGAGTAAGCCATGCTGCATCACGTTTTCGTTAGTTTTTTCCGTGCAATCTGTCTATACACAGTAAACTATTACAGTGATTGGCTCTGTTGAATGGCCACGCCCACCTTGAGGGAAAATATTTCCATGTGCTTGATCTCAATCTTTAGAAATCATCTGTTTGCAAGGTTTGCAAATTACTCTGAATAATACCATCTGCCCTATTTTTTACAGAAATGTGCAGATGGAAGCAGTCTAATCCCAAAGCTGTTTGTTTGTTTGTTTCTTTTTTATTGTTTATTTCTTCAAAGATTATTTCTTGTAATATAAATTTATTATCTTTTTGCTTGCCAATCATACCATTTCTTTAAAAAAAACAAAAAACTTATTGCTTAAACAGTTTGTAAAACCAGTAGGCCGCTCGTTTCATGTAGGTTGTATTTGACCAATCAGGTTCCACCCAAATAACCACCAGAAATCTTTACTCCTGTGAAAGAGGTTTTATAAAGCAGCTCTGGTTACCCTTGTGGCACTGCAACTAAAATTGCTGTTGGAAAAAAAATGGAAGCTAACATTTCTATACGTTTATCCTTACACTTAGGTGTGTCTTTTTTTTTTTCTTTCTTCTTCTTTTTTTTCACAGCAAACATCCATGGCTTGAAAAGAAATACGTTTTGATTCTCCATCTTGATTCTGCAGACTGTTGTCAATCATCTCTTTTCCTTTTCCTGCAGATCACAGAGACAGAAAACATGATGGACAGGATAGTCAGCGGCCTGTCAGAGTCCAGTATAAAGGTCCGCTTGGCCGCCGTCAGGTACCGTATCTCACTCTCCTTACTCAACCGGACCGCGGCTCCCTCTCCTGCTCACATTACAGTTTTTAGATATTACTCTTGTAGGTTTCTGGTGATTTTATTTTTTTTTCTCTTATGAGAAGGGAAATCATAATGTATGTACGCTTGTTTCAAATGTACTGTGTTCCTTTTTCTCAGGTGTCTCCATAGTTTATCGCGATCAGTACAACAGCTAAGGACGAGTTTCCATGATCACGCAGTGTGGAAGCCGTTAATGAAGGTTGGACTTTTGAATATCACCTTAATACTGTTCTGTGATATATGCACACACACACCCAGGCATACATGGTGCACTGTGTGTTCTGACACCTTTCTATCAGAACCAGCATTCACTTTTTCAGCAGTCTGAGCTACAGTAGCTATTGTATCGTACTACACTACTCCACATGCATCATTAAGCCGTGGCCGCTAATGATATTCCCAGTTTACTGGTTTTCCTTCCTCGGATGACTTTTGGTAAGTCCTGTCCACTGCAGACTGGGAACATCCCACTAGATCTGCAGTTTTGGAGTTGCTCTGATGTCAGTCGTCAAGCCCATCACTATTGTGCCAAAGTCCCTCAAATCCTTAAGCTTGCCCATTTTTTTCTGCCCCAACACATTAACCTCAAGGGCAAAATCTTCACTTGCTGCCCAATATATATCAAAAACACTTCCAGTAGATCATCAATGTTATTTACTTCACCCGTCACTGACCATAATGTTATAGCTGATCTCCTGTGATCTCCTGTGTACACCCGAGGAAGAGTCAGAAATTATCCGCACTCCGTTTATATTAAACCCGTAAGATTTAACAGAGGGTGGTCGACTGTTTCTGCTGTTGCGCTCCTGCTTCCTGAAGACCAACACAGAGAGACTGAAGAAAAGCTTCTTTCCGCAGGCACCTGTGTTGAAGCATGTTACTCCGCCACATTGCACATTTCCACACAGCTTGTTTTACACATAAATGAGGACTAACTTGCAATTTAAAACATGGACAGTAACACTGCTGCTGACAAACGTCATTTCATTTCATACTTGATGTTCCACTCATACTGGTGCTGTCATACCCACACGCCTCATTTTTACCCTTTTATGTTGCACATTTTGTGCAACTTTTATAGTTTCTATTTATTTATATTTGTGTTTGAATTATATTTTGTATAAAAAATTATTGCAGCAAAATCTTCCTTTTAGGCCTCCGAGTGCTCGCTCTATCATCCGGAGATCATCGGGTGATGCTGTAACCTCTTGCAACCGGAGGTCTAGAGAGAGCGGATTGGCCGAGCTCTCTCAGAGGGGAGGGATTAGAGGTATTTAGTGCTTCGACATTAATCACGGCTCTACAGCCAGTCAGAGGCGTCTGTGAGCTCGCGCAGCGGAGGGAGCGGATAGCGCTGTCCTCCGAGTGTGTTACACCGCCCTCAACGGTGCACGAGCGAGCAGTTCGAAAAGAGGCGGTCGGCTGGCTGGAGGAAGCACATGATAGGCTTTGGCCCTCCCGGCTGAGTGGTAGTAGTAGCCTTAATGTGGGAGCCCCCTAGTGACGGGGAGGAATTGGACACGACTAAATTAGGGAGAAAATCGGGGAAAGATCCAAAAATAAAAATAAATAAATATTTTATGTCACAAACATATGTCGTTTAAGCGTTTCACTGCTGTGTATGGTTGTTTACATGAATAGAATTTGATTTGAAGAAGTGAATATGGCGGTGCATTCATGGTTCGCTGCTCAGCCTAAAACTTTTTTTTTTTTTAATGAGGTAATACAGTTTATTAAAAAGGTACATTTTCAACAACAACAAAAAAAAAGTTTAAAAGAATGTTTTTTAAAAAAAAAAGTGCGGATAATTTTTGACTCTCTCTAGTACATGCATACATATTAAAAAGGATTCTTGACTTGTTTTTTTGGTGTGTGTAGTTGTTACAGAACGCCCCAGATGAAGTGCTGGTCATGGCTTCTTCAACACTATGCAATCTGCTGCTGGAGTTTTCACCCAGCAAAGAGGTCAGGGATGTGTATATGTACACACACACACGCGCGCATTGTAACAGAACTGAGTAAAATATCTCATCAGTTCCACATTGAGCTTATTTAACTCCGAATGTTGTGTCCAATGTCCGTAGCCGATCCTGGAGTCCGGAGTGATCGATTTACTATGCAGCTTAACGCAGAGCGACAGTCCTGCACTGAGGGTCAACGGCATCTGGGCTCTCATGGTGAGAACGGCTGTGTTTAATATGTGCCACATTTCCTCAAGAAGGCCTACCACTGTAAAGTTCATGCGTGTGTCCGTGTGTGTGTGTAGAACATGGCTTTCCAGGCCGATCAGAAGGTCAAGGTGGAGATCATGAGAGCGCTGGGGACGGAACAGCTCTTCCGGCTCCTCTCAGACCCCGACACCAACGTCCTCATGAAGACTCTGGGACTGTTACGCAACCTGCTCTCCACAAGACCAGTGAGCCGCATGCACACACAAACCAGCGCTCTCTTTAATTATACACGTACAACTGGGAAGCAGAACTAAACTCAAGAGAACAGAGCTGAGATTTGTAATCCCTCCTATGGGTAGATTCCCTGATCAGCAAGTTTTTTTTTTGTTTGTTTTAAAAAAAAAGAAAACATACAGGTCGTTAATGTTATATGTTGTGTTATTTTGTAAAAATTTGTACTTTGTATATAGTACAACCCTGAGAATATTGAGCCAGTAGAAAAACAGTACAGTGAGTCCCCGACTTATGAACCAGTTTCATTCCAGGAGCATGTTCGTAAGTGGGATTAATTTGTAAGTCCAACAGAGTGAGTCTTTTACATCTTTGTAAAATTTAAATTAATTTAAAAAAAAAAAAAAAAGGTTACAGGTCTGGTGTTTTGGTTCCACATACTCTCACGAGACTCCGCCTCCAAATCGCGAGGGGAATCCCGGTGACACAGCAGGGTCAGCTGACCTTGTTTGAAGGGAACCTGGGTAGACATAAGGGGAGGACACCGCTACATGTTTACTGTGTGCTCAAACGGACACCATTTTTTCCTAGAGCTGTATTGGACTGTAAACTCGGTCTCGTTGAAGATTTTCCGAAATTAAGATTATTCACAGCTTTACTGGACGACCATTTTCTATCATCATGCTCACTGACACCGGTGAGGCCGAATTATTTCTCCCGCACCCCCCACACGTGCGTGCACCCAATATACTGGACTTGAGACATTTTTATACATTCACTTACACACTGAAAATATTGTATATAATTGTAAATATTGGTATCTGATGCACTGCAGTGCCTGTTTGTTTTTTTTTTGTTTGTGTTTTTACAATACATGTTACACGATTTGTTCATATCTACAAATGTTCATAAGTGGGGGACTTGGGGGTATGTGGTAGAAAAAACACTTCATCATTCACAGTGACGAAGGTCATTGTGAATATTCATCAGCTTTGTGCCGTCTCTCTGTGTCCTGCACCTGCTCTCTCCAATGTGAGGGTAAAACCACTTATTGTTATACTTCCAATCTGCCCCATTCGCACCACATCCCTCTTAGTATATGTACACATTGTGACGCTTTGCGCCGGATAGCTGGAGAAAAAAAGAGCTCAGAAACAAAAACAGCTTTTAGTGCAAAACTTTTATCGGGCTTTCTCAGCATCACAAAAACACAAGCAGCGCACACTGCGCTGTGGGGGTGTCGTCAATACACACATACAGAGAACCTTAAACAAAATGATACGTCTTCTCCGCTATCGCCCCTCTCTCTCTCTCTCTCTCTCTCTCTCTCTCTCTCTCTCTCTCTCTCTCTCTCTCTCGCACACACATCTCACGTTAATCCTCTCTCTGTGTCTTTTCTAGCACATAGATCAGATCATGAGCTCCCATGGGAAGCAGATTATGCAGGCAGTCACACTGATCCTGGAGGGAGAGCACAGCATGGAGGTTAAAGAACAGGTAAGAACACATCCTCAGAGATTTTTTTTTTTTTTCAGAATTGACTTCTGCAGAGCACGTCTTGTTAATGAAGACCTGATTAAAAGCTACATTCCTGCATGTCATTTCAGACTTTGTGCATACTGGCCAACATTGCTGACGGAAACACAGCCAAGGAGCTCATCATGACAAATGACGACATACTTCAGAAAGTCAAGTACTACATGGTATAACCTGCATTTTTCTGATTCTCATAATTTTTTTTCCCCCCTGTGGTATTTGATCGTTTGCATTGATCATTGATTGGTTTTGGTTGTGTTGTCACAGGGACACTCCAATGTGAAGCTGCAGCTAGCTGCTACCTGCTGCATTTGCAACCTGGTGTGGAATGAGGAGGACGGTGAGAATGAAAGGGACAAAAGTCAAATATTTTGGACGATTTTATTTATGGACTTTTTACTGAACTAAAATATTCATTAAGAAAGAAAGATGCTTGTTATTATTAAATACTGCTCGAATTCTACTTGAATGTGCTAATTAGACTGATCTCATAATAGTCTTCAGAGTAGAAGGACGGACTGACACACATCTGGATGTCTCAGGCAGTCATTAAACACAGTGACACGTTAGCCTGAAGTGTTTTTGCCTGACGTTTTAGCGGAATTCATTCCGTCTCAAGACGCTTTTATCTGTCAGGAAAATACCGTTCCAAAATATTCTTCATTACAGTTAGCTTTAATATTAAACATAATACAATATAATACACAGACAGCACTGTGCAAAAGTCACACACATGTCTAAACCCCTCATTTGGACCGCAAAGCAACAGTTTTCAATCATACATGTGTAGCTTTCTTAATCATACTGGATATTGTACTGGATTATATACTAGGTTAAGCTACACCTGTTAAACAGGGGTTTAGTGAAACAGTTTTTCAGTGGGTTTTGTATTCTTTCGCACATCTTCAGTGTTTGCTTTATGCTGGTCAGGGTCACAGTGAGCCTAACCCTAGATCGTGGGAGCAAGGCAGGAATGCAACCTTGATCCATCACCAGTCCATTGCCGACTATACACACCGACACACACGTTGAGGGCAATTTAAGCCACCAAGCTTTCAGATGTTTGAGAACAGTGTGAGGTTTGGGTAGTAATCACACAACCTCTGTCCTGCTGCTGTTCCTTTCGATCCTACAGGTGCCCAGGAGAGACAGGATAAATTAAAGGAAATGGGTTTTGTAGATATTTTACACAAACTCTCCCAGTCATCAGATCCGAACCTCACTGACAGGTAAATACACAAACACCCACTAATGATATGCGCCAATGTACTTTGATATTCTATTGTAGTGGACCATTTTTACCTAATCTGTCTTTCTCCTTTGTCTCAGAGCAAAGACGGCGCTGGACCAGTACTTGGCGTGACCACGAGCAAAGGCAGCCGTCACTAAGATTGGCCTCACATTGTTTCTCTTCTGTTTGAGTTTTTTTGGACTTTTTGTTTTGTTGCACAAGACACCTTTTGAACCTACGGAGACTCTCCCGATCAACGCCATAACCTAGAGACGTGGTTGCCAGGGGCAATGGAACACTTGCGAACATGTCTTCTACTTTTTGTGCTGAACTCGTAGAGGATGGGTTTTTGTGGCTTTTTTCCTCATTTTTTTTTTTTTTTTTTAGGTTTGGATTTTGGACAGTAAAAAAAAAAAAGGACTTTAAACTGCTTGTGCTGCAGTGCCACTCGGTGGTTTGGATGCTTTGGTGCTTTGGACTTCGTCTCAGACTGCTAAGCTAAACAGACTAATGGCAGGGTCAAAGGGAGCGGTCGCCTCCTTGTTTCAGTTTGCTGACTTGTTAGTGATATTATTGTAATTATTAGCATTAATAATTAATGTTGTTTTAAGAGGGGCTTCATTAAGAAAGGACAAAGTTAAAACAAGACTGCTTTTTGTGGATACATACCTCGTAAATATCTTTCTCTCTAAATATATATAAATATATATATATATCTATATAAATATATAAATATATTTTTTGATTTATAATTTCCCCCAGATTTTCTTTTCCTTGTGTTCTTTCCTCTAAATGATTATTTGTAGGGGACGAGGACAATACAGCAGAAACTAGAGTTGTTGTTGGGGTAAAATGGTGCAGACACGCATTAAAAATAATATATAGAATTTAAAAAGGCACTAAAAGCAAAGGTGTTGCTTCGATCACCTTGAATATCTATTTTTTAAATTTATATTACATTATCTGTTTCTTTAAAACTGATTTGTGTTATTTTTAATGCTGTTCTGTAAACTGACTGTCCCCAGCACACGTACCTGAATTGCCTCGGGTTTCAAAATCCAAAAGCAGAATATATGATCTGAGACTAACAGGTGGAAGGTGCTGCTCTCGTTTGTACGCTCTTTGTTTTTCTTGAGTGGAGTTTGATTCCTTATTTCCCCCTAACCTCCAGCATTTCCTCCTTCATTTGGAAATTGACAATGAATGTTCCCCTTGAAATATATGCAGACCACTGCCACGGAGCCGGCCACCGCTTACTGTCTTTTGTCCGACTCGGAGAGCGACCCGTTGCGCTTGAAGCTCTGGAGAAGTTTAAAAGTATTTAGTTTCCTTATGGCATGTTAAATAATACAGTTCACTGAAAGTTTTATCAGGTACGGCGAAAACAATAAATTTCAACTCTCACTCGAGTGGGTTTTAATCCTGACACAAGAGAATCAGATACAGCTTTGATTTGATTTACTCCTGATGTACTGATGCTAAGAGCAGATAGACATGCATCAGTCACGTTATCATGCTTTTTAAGATTTGATGCAATGACTGAAAATGCAATAATTAAATTAATAAACAGTCAGGTCCATAGGTATTTGGACAAGGACATCATTTTGGTGTTTTTCCCGATGTACACCACTACAATAAATTTGTAATGAAGTCAAGATGTGATTGAAGAGTAAACGTTCATCTTAAATTCGAGGAGGTTTTGCAAAAATCTAACCTGTAAGGAATTAGACATTTGTATGCAGTAGTTCAGTTTTACAGGCTCAAAAGTAGTGCTGCACGGTTATTAAATCGCAAATGACTCTGTACTTATGTACAGACTGTCCTGTTGTGGAATTAAGGAGCTAACTGGTATAGAGCTGATGTCCATTTCATAGCCCTTCATAGAAATTTTCAGTATGCAGTCCACAGAGGTGTTTATCTAAAATTTGGGAGTGATCAAATCAACAATTTGGGACATTCTTATAGAAGAATGATCGCACTGGTGAGCTCCGTAACACCAAAAGTCCTTAAAGGCTACAGGAGATGATCTCAGATCACCTAAAATGGATGATCTCAGAGTTCTTTCCTTGGTGAAGAAAATCCTTCAAGTCAACAGTGAAGGAATGCCTTCATATGAATGGTTATAACAACCACCGCTAAGCCTCAAGAACAGGAAGGCCAGGGTAGACCCTAAAAAAAGCCTGTCCAGTTCTGATACAATGCAAGAGAATACTATGGAGATGGAAAGAAGGGCTCATATTGTAAAACATACCACACCATCAAACATGGTGGAGGCAGTGTGACAGCGTAACGTGTATGAAATTGGCTCGTTGGTGTTTACTGATGATGTGATTGCTGAATGAAGCATCAGGAGGACTTCTGAACTCTGTAGAGAGATACTTTCTGCTTCAATGTTGCAAAACTGATGGACGGAGCTTAAATTACAGGTGGATGATGGCCCTAAAAGCAACATAAGGTAAAGAAATCAAATGTTCTTAATTTGCCATATCATCTGACCTAGGGTTAGCTGTTTTTCAAAACTGATTGACAAAATTGGCCTGACGAAGCAGATCAAGGGAGAAAACTTTGGTGATGGCCCTCATCGTTTTTATGATTGATTGTCCAATTACTTTTGAGCCTGTGACAATGGAGGGACCTGGAGGTCACAATTTACGTATTTCTTATTTTGGTCAAGGCAATATTTTTGTTAAACTCATCAAACAGGCTTTTTCCTCTTCTGCACGTAATGTCCCAGTCCAAATCATGAAGGACCTGACAAATGGACGCGAGTGGGGCGGGTCCTGCGGCTTGGTCGAACTTTCATCCACTTTCCACCTTACCTTGTTGTCTCATTCAGTCACCTCTGAATCCCTCGGTGTTTGCTGATGGTCATGTACAACCCCAAATCGGATAAAGTTGGGACAGTATGGAAAACTCAAATAAAAAATAAAAAAAAAGTAATGATTTCTAAATTTACTTTGACTTGTATTTCATTACAGACAATACAACAGCACAATATATCTATTTTTAAAATAAACACGTGAACCAATTTTAGTTCTTGCAACACATTTCAAAAAACGTTGGAACAGTAAAGCCTTTACCACTTTGTACTGTTGCCATTCCTTTTCACAACACTTAAAAGACGTTTAGGGACTGAAGACACCAAGTGTTTCAGGTGTCATTTTGTCCCAATCTTCCTGCAAGCAAGTCTTAAGCTGGCTAACAGTACGGGGTCTAGCTAGGACTTCTTCCCTTGTCTTGTTGAAATATGCATGCACGTCCCTGGACAAGATGTCTTCTTGAAGGCAGCATATTGTGCTCCAAGATCTCTATGTACTTTTCAGCATTAATGGTGCCATCACAGAAGTGCACGTTACCTTTGCCAAGGGCACTGACACAACCCCATACCATGACAGACCCTGGCTTTCGGGCTTGTTGCTGGTAACAGTCTGGACGATGCTTTTTTTTTTTTCTTTGGTCCGCAGCACACGGTGTCCATTTCTCCCCAAAAATTCCCGAAATACCGATTCATCTGACCACAGTAGACGTTTCCACTGTGTGATGGTCCATCCCAGATGACTCTGAGCCCAGACAAGTCGATGGCGCTTCTCGACAAAGTTAACATAGGGCTTCCTTTTGGTTTTAACTGGCATTTGTGGATGTAACTACGTATTGTGGTACTTGACAAAGGCTTGCCGAAGTAGTCCTGAGCTCATGTGGACATATCGCTTATAGATGAATGACGATTCTTGAGGGATCGCGGAGTTGTTCAGCTTAGGCTTGCGCTCTTGTCCTTTACGCACTGAAATTCCTCCAGATTCCTTGAATCTTTTAATTGTTCTGCACTGTTGAAGGTGAAATATCCAAACGTCTTCCTATCTTTCTTCGAGGAACATTGTTTTTGAACATTTCAATAATTCTGTCACGTATTTGTTGGCAAACTGGCGATCCCCGCGCCATCTTTGCTCCCAAAGGACTAGACCTTTCTTGGATGCTGCTTTTGTAACAAATCATCATTGCAATCACCTGTTTGAAATCACATCATTATTTAACCAGTTCCCCTGATTACTAGCCCTAAATTGCTCCTGTCCCAACCTTATTTGGACTGTGTTGCAGGTCTGAATAACGGGAAAGGATATATATTTACAAATGAAATGAAGTTGGCCAGACAAAACATGAAACATTCTGTGTTCAGATTGTCTGCAATGAAATACATATTTGCATTTTTCCATACTGTCCCAACTTTGGGGTTGTAGCTACAGGACAGTACATGCTGGCTCAGACATCTACTGCACGAACTCACCCCAAGCCAAAAGATAGTCAATATTAAGTCATTATTTATCAAGCGGGAACTGTAAATAACTCAGTAGGACTGTGGAGTGCATGCTGGGATATGGAGGGACACGTCCAAATCTCAAAACTCTCAACCCAATTATTTTTACACCATTCGATATGCTCCAGCTTGTGGCATCCAATATGGACACAGTGCATGACCTACCGACCTGTCCAGCCCCAAAATCTGCACATTTTTGATATCTGATGTGAAACCTGTCCATAACCAAGCATACTGTTCGGTACAGTATGTGGTTGGCCTTTGCACTTGCTTGTGTATTGTGCTGGATTGTTTGGAGTGTTTTTCAAAGCGGAGTGAATTATGGAAGCTATTTAATGGAGCTTGATGGTCTTCCGTGCCGCGTATCCACTCAGCACAAATCGCATGCCACGTGCGCGTCATTCTAATGGGTCGTTGGTTAAGGACGCTCGAGTCGAGTGGTTGCTAATTTCATGCATTCAGTCAGCGAGTCTGTACTGTAGAGTTTGTTTCAACAGATAGTCCGGCTAGCTTGCCATGTGCAGCCTGACTGTTATTGGTTCTGAGTCTTGTTTTTGCCTGGGCTGCATTCGAAAACCTGTTATCATATATTAATGTGAGCCTTTGGCCAAGAACTACAGACCGGCTACTGTAGGAATCGTCCAATTGTAGCAGTAAACATTAAAAGAGAAGTCATTTTTTACAAAGCATCCTATGCACAATTAGTGTTCCCATTAAATTAAGTCAATTTGGCCTCTGAGTGGCGCAGTGGTAAAGCGCTCGCCCTATCATCTGGAGTCTGATTCCCGGGTGGTGCTGTAACCTCGCGCAGCCGGAGGTCTAGAGAGAGCTGATCTCTCAGAGGGGAGGGATGAGAGGTACTTAGTGCTCCTACATTAATCACGGCTCTACAGCCAATCAGGGGCGTCTGTGAGCTCACGCAAGAGGAAGGAGCGGATAGCGCTGTCCCCCGAGCGTGTTACGCCGCCCACAACAGTGCATGAGCGAGCAGTTTGAAAAGATGCGGTCGGCTGGCGTCACGTGGTTCGGAGGAAACACGTGATGGTCTTCGGCCCTCCCGGCTGAGTGGTATAGTAGCCTTAATGTGGGAGCCCCCTAGTGACGGGGAGGAATTGGACACGACTAAATTAGGGAGAAAATTGGGGGAAAATCAAAGTCAATTTTTTAATTTTACAATTTATAATAAAATTAATTTGGTGGCGTTTAAATGTTAAACTGTCTTTAGACATGCCAGATCAATTGCCAAAGCCGCCGCCTCAAGCCATCATTCATTTGTAGCAAGATTGCCCTAATCAGGTAGTAAAGACACACTCAATCAACACATCACCCGCCGTTCTTATAAAACACATTTTATTCTTCAGGTAAGGATCTGTTAAAGTTCATTGCAGTTAGCAAAATACATTTATGCTTCTGGACCTCCAGCCAGCTTTCCCTTACACACTTCCCATATTTAATAATGCAGGCACATTCCTCATGCAAAGAGATGAGACATGCAGAAACTCCCCCACCCACCCAAACCCTGACCCAAAGTCGCTTAAACCCCTGCCTGTCATTAACAACCCCAACAACCCCAATCCCGGCACCCCTACACAGTTCCTAGGTAAAGAAAATAGATTCGAGAATGACGTGTCCCTACTCAAGCAAGATGACAGGTAGAAGCCCGTGCTTAGTGTTTGGACCTCTCTATATTCATAAGACATCGTGATGGTTGTTTTCTCAAGCTCGTGAACCTTGGTTCGTTTCAGCTGCAGAAACGTTGCAGCTTAACACCATCGCTGAATGTGACCGAGTTGACAATAAACTTGCTTTTATAGGTTTGGTCAAGTGGAACCGAGAGTAGAAATATTCACCTGAGCACTTTCTACTTATAAGAATTCGCTTTTCATTCAGTGTGATTTGGTAAATAAACAAATAAATAGACAAATAAATAGTTAAATAAATAATAATTAGGTGATAAAAGTGCAGTGCTCGTTAACATATGACATCGGACTGAAACCTTTTTGTAAGAATGAACAGAAAACGAATGGGGAGATGTTCTGGAGATGTTGGATGGTTATAGGAAAGGCACACGTGGCTGGATGGCTAAAGCTGCGTGTGTTTTGTTGTTTTATTCAAACTTGCACCTGCGGATTTTCGTTCCATCGCTAGATCTATCCCGTAGGTGCAGTTCATAGTCTGTTGGCTGTTTGGCATGCCACCATATGTTACTGGGCCTCCCAAATGGACACTATTTGGCATGCTGTCTTACACTGACATACTTGGTCTTCCCACTATTTGGCATGCCAGCCTTGGGCAGTATGATTTGTAGCTGACATATTTTGTATGTCTGTCTGGGTCCCTATTAGAAATTTTCTTGTGATTGTCTTGTTGTAAAGCCTGATGTGGTCACACTTCGAGCCTGAAGCTCCTCAGAGAACCACGCTGGGCTATTGGCCATTTATTCCATGTAACAACCACATGCTATATGGCATTATGTGTGTACACTTTATGTAAACCATAAGGGATGGCTACCATTTTCATATCATTTATAAAATCATACATTTTGTTCAGTAGCCTTATAATCATCATGTCAATGAGGGCAATGAGATAAATCAGTCTGTCACAATATACTGGTAAACCTCTGTCAAGAAATTGATCAAATAAGGCAGGCTATATATCGATCAGCCATAACATTAAAACTATTATCATTAGAAATGAGATATCACATTTGGATCCCCTTGTGCAACCGGGGCCGCTCTGAACCCTTGGGGGTGGCTCTGCAGGGTCTCTAAGGGTGTGCTGTGTTGTCTGGCACCAGGATGTTGGCTGTAAATCCTTTGGGTGCTGTGGATTGCAGGGTGGAGCTTATGTGGATAGGACTTGTGTGTCTGGTCCATCCCTATTGCATTGAGATCTGGTAGCTAGGTTGGCAGCCTTGGGTTCTTTACCTGCTGGGCCGTCAGCTGTGAGTGTTACGATACCTTTCTATTGTGGCCAGAATTTACATTTTTTGGCTATTTATGCTGCATTGACATTTCTGTGGGATTGGACCAGACAGGTTGGCATTTGCTCCCCTGGGTGCCAATGATCCAGTCACCAGTTTACTGATATATAATTGATGATAAATGTTATTCAGTTCCTTTCAGGTCTTTGTGTTAATGTTATGGCTGATTGGTGTGTAAAGTTGGGATAAGCTCTACATTCTCAGTGTAAATACATATCCAACATACGGGACTAGACATAGACACGTGTTGGCTACTTGTGCTCAAATAGGGTGAAGAAACAGAGTGATATGTGCTGTGGTGTAACACATTCATTCATCTATCTAATCGCTGTGAAAAATCAGAGCAAGTAGATGCATTTGTGAACAATGGTTGATTATACATAAAGCACTAATGTTTTGGCAGTATAGAAGAGTAACATGAGATTGAAAACATGTGCCATCTTCCATATTCAGGCCTTTTAAGAACAACATGTACCCATGCAGAATAACCAACCGGAACTCTCCATAGGTCTAGTTCTTATTACAAAGTTTGCTGGGTTTGGTTGGTTTGTTACAGATTTTGGTTGCCATGCACCATGCCAAATTGAGCTTTTGTCTGCGTCTTATAATGCCACTGGAGAAGAGCTCTTGTCTGTCCAAAGAGGCACAGTCCCCTTTGTGCTGATATGGTTGGGATTGGCTGGTGTCAGATTTTGGTGTGTTGAGATGGTGTGAGATGCCATCACAACCAGTTATGAAAGCCATAGTCTTGAAGAAAAGCAGCTCAAGTTGCCCATTTGTAGGGTGGATGGACCCTGATTTACTTCCTGGATAACATTCAAACTCTTCATATTATCCTTCCACCCTCACTTTATATATTGATATGCTGCAGTCCAGCTCCTGGTTGTGCTACTGCTCCCCTCCCATCCTCCCTATGGCATTCACAGTGGTGGTCCTTCCTCATCGATGAAGCTGGGGTGCTCTGTTGAGCTCTTTGCTCCTGTATCCCACTCCTGCATCTCTAGTTCCAGCTGAGGCTGCTCAGTGCCAGACGCTGCCTGGGCATAACTAGAGGTCTGCTGGTGCCATGGCACGCCCATTGACCCCTGGCCATCTCTCTGGGAACACAGCAACCGAGGGGAGGTGTGTGGGCAGGATGGTGAGGAACAAGGCAGGGTCTGAAGTAGGGGTGTGGAGGCAGAGGAGGCTGGAGAGGGACCACTCCTCAGTCTGTGGTCACCAGGGGAGTTACTTAGGGAAGCTGGTGCTGAGCAATGTGAATGTGGTGGCGGTGGGATGTCCTGGGTAGGTGGTGAGATGTCTTGTGATGATGGGGGAAATAACAGGCCCTGTGTACAGCTGGTGGGGCAGGAGGGGTGTGGTCCTTGACATGGTGTCAAAGACGGTGACTGGGAGCGTGAAGATGACATAGACAGTGAGAAGGAAAGAGAGGGGGAAGTGGTGCAGGAAGCAAGCCGGTCTGAAGCTGCCTGCCCATAGCCATTGGTAGGGCCAAGGGGGATATTGTGCTGCACTGCCCCTGTGCCAACTTTTTGAATAGTCTCTAAATGGGACAGGCTGGCATGAGGGGAGCCATTTGAACAAACCACATGGGATTGCGGTCTCTGTGGTGGGCTGGTGGGTATGAGGCAGCTGGGAAGACCTACCACCGCCACTGGGTCTGCAATGTCCAAAAGTGAGCAGGGTGGTGCTAGAGGATGTGGGGCTGCAGGTGAGTTCATAGACAGACCACTGCCAGGTACACTCACTGGTGGTGGTGGGGTTGAGAGGTGTGGCTGAGCAGCAGTGAGGAAGAGAGGCCGAAGGAGACGAGTCATCTCTTGCAATTCCTGACTGAGCTGAGAGACCTGTTTTGACAAGGTGTTCATCTGGGGGGAAAAACAAAGCAAATTAATGAGACGCTCCAAATTTAAGACTTCAATGAATACAGATTATACACTGTGTTTTCACATTACACCCTATAGCTAATCACTTTTTATTATTCCAGAATGTTGATGGTTCAGTGCTTTTTTCCAGGGTTTTAGCTTCCCAATAATTTGACCCTCTGGAAGTGGCGACTTTTTTTTTGCCCAGATGGTGTGTAACTGCTGCAGATATTCATGTCATTTAAATCTCCTATTCTATCACATTCGAAGATGCTCTACTGGATTCAGGTCTGGTGACTGAGGGGGGCTACTGAAGTACACTGAGCTCATTGTCTTGTTTATGGAACCAGTTCGAAACATCTTTTGCTTAGTTACTGTACATGGCCCGTTATCATGCTGGAAATAGTTATTGTATTAAGTGGTACATTGTGGCCAATCGGTGCTCTAGTGGTACATCACTACCACCACCCTGATCAACCTGATCTGTGAAATCTAGGTATGCTGGGTCCGTAGACGGAGATTCGCCAAACCATGCATCATTTATCCAATTTTTATTTGTCCAGTTTGGCTGAGTGTGATTTTCTGCTCACCATCATGGAAGCCTTGATATCAGATCTGACCAGGCTGGTCATTCTCCAATGACCTCTCTAATCAAAAATGTTTCAATTTGTGGCCTAGCATGCACATATACAGTACATCAATTGATTCACTTCAACACATTGCGCATGAGGCGGCACGGTGGCTTAGTGGTTGGCACTGTCGCCTTGCACCTCTAGGGTCTGGGTTCGTTTCAATGTTCTTGCTTTGGTGGGTTTCCTCACCAAACGGGGACTCCGGTTTCTTCCCACAGTCCAAAGACCTGCAGATTAGGCTAAGCGGCGTTCTCAAATTGCCTGCAGTTTGTGTGCCCTGCACCCTGTCCAGGGTTACGTACCCCACCTTGTGCCCCAAGTCTCCTGAGATGGGCTCCGGGCCCCTGTGACCCTGTATATACAGTAAAGGATTGAGCATTATAGATGATGAGTGAATGAGTGACACTGCCCATCAAAGCTTGCTCTTCTTATATTGCTGGTTCACACCTGCACATCGAAGCAGGTTTTCCACTCTAGTTGGTTAACAGGATAAACGGCAGATTAAAGCTTTAGTGTTTTTCACAAACTCACCTCTTCGCTTAGTTTGCTGATGCTCTGCCTGGTTTCCACATGCTCTTGGCTTACTACACATACACAGACAAAATAAAAAAGTGAGTGGGTAACAATACTAGGCTTTTTGTGTGTTCCTCCCCCAATAAAATCTGCCAGTCCATTAATTTAATTAATTAAGACTAGTTTATATATATATATATTATAACTAGTTTACCTGGACAGGGGGATGGAGGGGCACTATGAGGTAGGTTAGAGCTGAACTCAAACCTTGGCACTGAACCAGAATTGCTCTCCGTCTCAATGCCGTCCACAAACCTGTCCAACAATTATCACAGACAGAAAAGAAATTGCAGAAATAAATTCGTGAACAGCTGTTCTACTTTCTCATAAACAAACCAAAGACCTACCGCGTTTACATGCAAATACCAACAGTATGTAAGATGTGAATGTTCGAATGGAATTCAAATCCTAATGCAACACCTAAGGACTGACTGTCTTCAGTCCCGCTGAGCCAAACCTGTGCGTTCCTAGTGTGAAATTGAGTGCTGTTACTGGCTGGTTGTCATGGCAGCCAGACACTTGGGCTAAATTATGAATCTTATCAACTGCAGTTCTCTTGCTGGTTAGCAAGGAGGGGGGGGGGGTCACAATTTAAGTGTGTTCCAGGCTAAATAAATGATTTTTCATCCATGTTTAACAGTGATGCATCATAACACCAATCCTGGTAACACTGGGCATGAGGCAAGGGTAGCCTTGTTCGGTTAGTTTATTGTAAATGTGCAAACAAGACAACAACAAAGCTGTGTGTGTGTGTCTGGTTCACGCACCTCGGGCTGAGCTCTGGAGGGGCACTGCTGAAGCTGACCACGGGTATCTGAAGCGTAGCTGGGCGGCTGTGATCGGTCGGTGGACGAAAGGGCCTCGGGGGAAGCAGGGGTGAACGCAGGGGTGAGCTGAGCCCCCTTGTAAGACGCAGAGGCGAGCGAGGAGCGCGTGACACGGAGTGCTGCTCTTCGTCATTCTCCTCATCCTCACGAATAGAGGGCAGTTTCTTGACCAGGCCCCCGTTGCTCTCCCAGTCCACCTTGGAAAAACATAAGGAGACACTTTTTTTTTTTTTTCGTTTTGCATGCACTAGTGAATGGAAGACAGTAGGGGGCGGAGTAACACCACCTGACCGTCTTGTGCTCGTACCTTTTTGAAGCATGTCGTTACTTTCTCTTTATTTCATCTGCAATTCTAGCACTTATTAAACCTCTTCATCATTCCTTCAAAAACCCTGTAGTTCTGGCCGACACCAAAATATACGAGACGTGAAACCACTTTGGTGAGAGCTCTTTGTTGCCATCGTGACAGCTGCAGTCTCAGGACGCCCGAGGTGTTTGAGATGTTTATTTACATTCGTTATCACAGATGACTGGGCCTGTCAGTATCCTTTTTTTCGCCCACCATTGCTTTCGAAACAAGGCCGGTGTGCCTTCGTTTTACACGCCTGGGAACGCGTGATAAAATGAAATGGCTTTCTTCATCATCTTTTTTGGTTCTCCTCCATCATCAGCATCTCTGTCTTTGTCATGCAACACAACCCCACCCCTTCCACCGCTCTGCTTTGCTTGTTCTTTTGCTTTTCTTGCTCCTCCCCTGGTCTTTCCCTCTGCAGTCCCCAAGCATATTTTTGCCTCGTCCTGCTATTCTTAGTAGCGAGAGTCCCACTGGCACTGTAAAAGGCGGTTTACAGTATATAAAACACACGCATTTTCCTTAAGAACTGAAATGCATAAGTAGGATGCAAAGCAGCAGGTGTCTAGTCAATCCAAAACAATCAATATGCATGGCGTGTTCAATTTCCTTTAAAACAGTATGGATCTGTTCTCCATTTACAAGATGGACTTTCACACACACACACACACACACACACACACTAATATGCGAAAACAAATTGTTTCACCGGTGCATATTTTCATCTCTCCCCCTCAATTATTTCAGGCAAATTAAAAACGCTTGCCGCAGGGGTGTTTGCAGACTTGCGCCTGTGAATGTGTGTGTTGACATTGAGATGCTCGGTGAGGTTTTCTGGTTCACGGCACACTAATGCTCGAACAGACGTGAGCATTTCTGGTTAGCGGTTAACACCTATAAACGCCAGCTCTCAACATTCGCGTTCTTCATGGCGTGTTCTGTGTTCTGTATTCAGAGCCGTGCGTTTCTGCAGCAGCAAAGCCACGAGAAAAGCCGCACTACGGGAAGTTTCCCCTCCCCCATTTTCTCTCGGCTTCTCCGGCGTTCTATTTTTAGCCGCCAGGATCCAATCTTAGCTGACACTGAGGGAGCTCCCAACCAGTGAGGGAGAGCCCCCCCCAGCCCCCCCCCACCTCGCTCTATTCTTAGCAGCGCCTCGTGCTCCCAACAACGACTGCTGCTATTTCTGTCCTCCAGGCGAGCACTTACTGCTTCCTGGTTTGCGAGGACTCGCGAGACGGCAGGCATGTGCAACCTGAAAGAGAGGGAGGAGATGATGTGTGTGCATGTGGGTGTGTGTGTCTGTGGGTTGGGGGCAAGGTTGTGTATTAAATGTCGGCACAGTGAGCGGAATATCTTGGGTGGTCCAAAACGTATTTAATTGTGGCATGCTCTCCGGGTACTCCGGTTTCCTCCCACAGTTCAAAGACCTGCAGATTAGGCATTCTCAAATTAGGCTGTAGTGTGTGAATGAGTGTGTGTGTGTGTGTGTGTGTGTGCCCTGCGATGGATTGGGCCTCGTACCCCAAGTCTCCTGGGATAGGCTCCAGGTCCGCGTGACCCTGAATACAGGATAAAGCGGTATAGAAGATGAGTGAGTGAGTAATTATGTGTACGCCACGATGGCGTAGTCTCCTTGCACCTCCAGGGGCAGAGTTCGATTCCCGCCTCGGATCTGTGTGTATGGAACATGCTTGTTCTCCGTGTTCTGGGTACCAGGAGGAAACCCTCCCAGGTTTCCTCTCACAGTCCTAAAACATGGAGATTAGATTAAGTGGCATTCCCTAAATGCCCGTAGTGTAGGATAGGCACTCTGTCCAGGGTGTACCCCACCTTGTGCCGAAAGTCTCCAGGGGTAGGCTCCAGGTGACCATGTATACGGATACACGGTATAGAAGATGAATGACTAAACTAATAATTATGCCAGTACGAGGTTCTCACAAGGGTAGAAAATGTGTGCGTGTGTGTGAGAGAGAGAAAGAGAGAGACGATAACCTGCCAAAAGCAGCAGATGGAGCAGCAGTCGCTTTGTTACTTTGACACAAACGCACACCTTAGGTAAAGGTCAGGTGTGTGTGTGTGTGTGTTCCTTTGTCTAATTCCGTACACGTGACAAATGATCATTATGAGTTCCTGACATTGCTCACATTGAGTTAAAGTTCCTCACATCCCAAATAAATAGACCAGTTTTCCTGTAAGCGGCAGCGCCTTCTCCTCGGCCCGGGTTACATTTGGTTCATATAAGTTGCTAAAAATGAGTCATGCTGTTGACAACAATGAGTTGATGGCCAGATTCTCGGGTTGTTTTGGTCTGAAAAGAACACAATATTGACACTCCCATGTTCCAGGATGTTGACGTTCGTGCATACATATATATATGTGTGTGTGTGTGTGTGTGTGTAGGGCTAAATCTGTATGGGGACACATTGGTCTTCCTGTAAGATCACTAGAACACCGATCCTGAAGAACATCTCTGGGTTTATTTGGGAAAGCAGACTGTTCTCTTCATCATCATCATCATCATTTTCAGTAACTGCTCCGTTCTTGTCACGGCGAGTCACAACGAGCCTATTCTGGGAATGCCAGGCGTAAAGTGGGGACACACCCGGCATCGCAGGGGCCCATAAACATAAACTTACATTATGGAAATGCAAGTTAGGACTGAACCAGGCAACGTGGAGTCATGAGGTGAAAGAGAAAAACATGTCATCACAAGATGCTCGCGGACATAACAGGATGAGTGGCGGTGTTTACCGCGGGCGAGGCATAACCAGACGTTATGAATGAAATGACACGGTGTTTATATGAGTGCGTCACTCACGTCCGCATTGTTGCCCTCGCGCAGGTTGTAGGTGAGGTCGTGCTGGATCTCGCTGACGAATTTCTGCGCGTACTCGGGGTAGAGGCGCAGCACCTCGCGCAGCCCCTTCAGGCTGATGTACTGCAGGTCACAGTAGGTCAGGGCTTTTACGTTGGCGTTGGTCTTAATCACCTGCTCCCTCGTCAGAGAGTCCGAGCCGATCAGGTCGCCTTTACCTGCAGGACACGAAGACGACAGCATGTCAGGCTTTCGGCCGCATCGACCTTCCTGTATATAACGGCCAATGAAAGACAATCTAAAAGACAACACGTACGGACTATTTATGTAAAATAAGTGAAATAGTAAATAGTAATAAAAGTCTTACTCTTTAACCGTGTACTTCAGTATATCTTACTGAACGAGCTCAAAATCAGATAAGGATTAAATGTAAATAAAAATAGCAAGCAGGAAGGCTTTTTGACCAAAACTAACAAAAGTTTTGCAACTGAGACTCTGAGAGAGGGATAAAGGAGATGAGAAGGCACTGCAGCGGGGGCTGGGGAGCATGGGGACTGAGAAAGCAATAACATATCCTGTAGTCTGAGCTGGGGTTTGTGTCAAATCAAATCAAACACTCTCTGTGGCACACGCTTGGAGCATTAGAGCATCTCCATTGTGTGTGTGTGTGTGTGTGTGTGTGTGTGTGTGTGTGTGTGTGATGGAACTGACACAGTGTGAGTGCCATCGTGTTTTTCTAAATAGCCGACTGTGTGTGTGTGTGTGTGTGTATGGTTTTGTTGGGAGGTGCAGAAAAAGTGTGTGTGTGTATGTGATGATTTATATTTAAGAGCACACCTCACTGCAGGAAAAAGGAAGACCAAACAGAAGAGAGAGAGAAAGACTTGAAAGACAGAGAAGGGTTTTCTACCGCAGGAGTCCGTATAGTGTCGTCTGAAATTCCCATGAGCCTTTGCTCTCTCTGATTAGTATAGAGACCACAGCATTGTGGAGTGATGTTATTGTTCTATCCAGAGATGGGATTCTTATTGAAGCACGTAAATAAAGAGAGGGCCATTGTAATACATCCCTCCATCTCTCTCACTCCCTCTCCATCTCTCACTCCCTCTCTCTCCATCTCTCTCTCCATCTCTCACTCTCTCCATCACTCCATCTCTCACTCTCTCCATCTCTCTCTCACTCTCTCTCCATCACTCCATCTCTCACTCTCTCTCCATCTCTCTCTCACTCTCTCTCCATCACTCCATCTCTCACTCTCTCTCCATCTCTCTGTCTCTCTCACTCTCTCTCCATCACTCTACATCTCTCACTCTCTCTCCATCACTCTCCATCTCTCACTCTCTCTCCATCACTCTCCATCTCTCACTCTCTCTCCATCACTCTACATCTCTCTCCATCACTCTACATCTCTCTCCATCACTCTACATCTCTCTCCATCACTCTACATCTCTCTCCATCACTCTACATCTCTCACTCTCTCTCCATCACTCTACATTTCTCACTCTCTCTCCATCACTCTCCACCTCTCACTCTCTCTCCATCTCTCACTCTCTCTCCATCTCTCACTCTCTCTCCATCACTCTCCATCTCTCACTCTCTCTCCATCTCTCACTCTCTTCCCATCACTCTCAATCTCTCACTCTCTCTCCATCTCTCTGTCTCTCTCACTCTCTCTCCATCACTCTCCATCTCTCACTCTCTCTCTCTCACTCTCCCTCCATCTCCCACTCTCTCTCAATCACTCTCCATCTCTCACTCTCTCACTCTCTCTCCATCTCTCTCTCTCACTCTCTCTCCATCACTCTCAATCTCTCTGTCTCTCACTCTCTCTCTCTCTCCATCTCTCTGTCTCTCTCACTCTCTCTCCATCACTCTCCATCTCTCACTCTCTCTCTCTCCATCTCTCTCTCTTTCTCCATCACTCTCCATCTCCCACTCTCTCTCCATCTCTCTCACTCTCTCTCTCTCTCCATCTCTTTTTCTCTCTCTCTCCATCTCTCAGTCTTTCTCTCCATCTCTTTTTCTCTCTCTCTCCATCTCTTTCTCTCTCTCCACCTCTCACTCTCTCTCCATCACTCTCGCTATCTCTTTCCTGTTTGGGCTGTAAGAGTTATCAGTGTAGATGAAAGAGCCATTATGCACGACAGCTTTAATTATAACCATGACTCTCCATGTCTGTGTGTGTGTGTGTGAGAGAGAGAGAGGGAGAGAGCGAAACAGAGTGAGAGACATTTGAAATCTAAGAGTTATGCCACCACTGACTACATTTCCAGTCCCATTATTCAGTTGCTCACCTGACTAAAGCATCGTTCACAGTAAGCACTATGAATTATTTACCCAGTAACTGCACTGAAACTAATAGAAATTGCAATAGTCTTGGGCCAGCCCTCATTTCTTTACATTCTACTTCCAAGCAGCCAGACTTTCCTGTATTTTTTTTTTTTTAGATATATAGTCTTGAGGAATAGATCTCCAGGCTTCCTCGAGGACCTTTCTTTAGCTTTACTCTTCAGTCGGGTTCCTGTACCTGAGCAGTTTCAGAGAAATGTGTGTGTTAAGCTACACGGTGACCTATGAATCATTCAAGCATAAAAAAAACAAAAAACAAAAGGTAAACTTAAGGCATGAAGCAGTGAGTAACAGGTGTAGATGATGACAGATGATCAGATCAGGCGGTGATTAGTGCGCTGCTGATGCTGAATACTGATGAGTGGGAGCAGACGGGAGGGGAAACGAGGTCGCTGCTGTTACATAAACAATAAACAATCCATTTTTAAACTGGATCTCTAAAGTCTGTCACTATAAAACATTTGTTTGCAGATATGTAATTTAATCTACATCACTTCACTGAGTTTAATATGATGCAATGAGGGCTGGCTCAGGACTTTCACACAGTACTGTATGTTCAGTTCAAGTCCTATTTGTTTGATATTTGTACTGTGAGCAGGCAAGACATTCAGTCAAACACACACGCGAAATCAGATTTCTTTCGATCGATTCAAGGCACATAAAAACCCAATTTCTGCAATGTGACTACTCAAAGTAGATTAAGTTTCTCAACATGAGGAAATTGCTTGCTGTCATCCATCCTGCACTATCCATGTCGGCGCATTCGGACCCGAATAGCTGCGAACTACATATGCTTGATTTTAGAGTTCTGCATTTTTGCAACGTTATCCCCATATTCTGGTAGTGGGAAAACCTGACGCATCTGAAAACCAGATATCTGAAGCCTCCCCGTGTACACACACCAGCAAGCCTTACTGTATATACAGTACAGACCAAAAGTTTGGACACACCTTCTCATTCAAAGAGGTTGAATTTGTATTATGGCAAGAAAAAAGCAGCTGAGTGAAGAAAAACGAGTGGCCATCATTACTTTAAGAAATGAAGGTCAGTCAGTCCGAAAAATTGGGAAAACTTTGAAAGTGTCCCCAAGTGCAGTCACAAAAACCATCAAGCGCTACAAAGAAACTGGCTGACATGCGGACCGCCCCAGGAAAGGAAGACCGAGAGTCACCTCTGCTGCGGAGGAGAAGTTCATCCGAGTCACCAGCCTCAGAAATCGCAGGTTAACAGCAGCTCAGATCAGAGAGCAGGTCAATGCCACACAGAGTTCTAGCAGCAGACACATCTCTAGAACAACTGTTAAGAGGAGACTGTGTGAATCAGGCCTTCATGCTAGAATATCTGCTAGGAAACCACTGCAACAAGCAGAAGAGACTTGTTTGGGCTATATGTATGTATATATGTATATATATGTATATATACATACACAGTACTGTGCAAAAGTCTTAGGCGCCATATTATCTGTAGTACAAATTTTGTTATATAAGTTTATGTCGTCTGCATTATTATGTACAAGACCATTCCCTACAAAGATACACAAAAATTATGAATAAATAACATTACAGAAGAATAAAAAGAAAGTGACATATTACATGACAGACCAGTTTTCAGATGGGAAAAAAAAAAAATCAATAATGTAGACTCCTGGATTTTGCATTAAAAAAAGTAGCGAGTGTGACGAAGTTACCAAAAGAACTCATATTCTCCAGCATGCTCAGTAAAACCTAACAGCTGTCCCCCATTTTCCAGAGCTGTACATACATATATATATATATATATATATATATATATATATATATATATATATATATATATATATTGTGTGTTTCCCTGCCACATGCCCCCCCCCCTACCTAATCTCTATCAAATATTATATTAGAGCATAAATTCATAGGTTTATTATTAATCACAGACGCCCTTGATTTCCTGTAGAGTCGTGATTAATGTGGGAGCCGTAAGTAACTCTTATCCCTCCTTTATGAGCGAGCTCGGCCAATCAGCCCTCTAGACCTCCGGCTGCGAGAGGTTACATCATCACCCGGGAATCGAACTAGCGCTCTCCGGATGATAGGGCGAGCGCTTTAACACTGCGCCACTCAGGGGCCCAGAAATATTGTTTATGATAAATTACACAAAAAGCTTTTGATTATAAAATAAGCTATATAAAAAGATACATGTATTAGAATTAAAAAAATATATAATTTATAATAAAAAAATATCATATACCACATGTATTTTTTTATATTGCTTATTTTATAATCAAATTCATTTGGTGTAATGTGTAGTTCATAAACCTATGAATTTATGTTCTAATATAATATTTGATAGAGATTATAGAGAGGGGGGGGGCAATCCATGGCAGGGGGGCATTTTAGCGCATAACACCGGCTGTCTGGGAAAAGCCTTAAAATCCTGTTTATTGTGTTGATGAGCCGTTTCTAGACGAGTTCCTTTTATTTTCTCATCAAGGTTCTGCTCTTCTGCTCGATAAATAACTCTTAGCAGTTTTGTAAAGAGAGTAAATGAAGTAAGTCATTTCCCTTAAGCAGCACTAAGACTTTTTCCAATGAAGTGCAGATCAATGGAAATATTTACCCATATATTTGGCATGCGGGTAATAATCACGACTAATCGTCGAAGGCGTGTGGATTTGCAGTGTGAGTGTTTTCTGATTGTTATTAGCTGTTGTTTACACACTGATGTTCTTTCATGTTATCCTTCAGCACATCTTTCATTGCAATTTAACAGGTGTGTGTGTGTGTGTCCCACTATGAGAAAGCTCCAGAGCGTATACGGCTGTACAAAAGTCGAGACGATCTATTCCACTGCGTAATCTTCATGCGTTCCTATAAATAAAGTCTCTGGAGCCGTATTCGGTTTGTGCGCGCCCGGCAGCTTCCTGTGTTCCTGTGTTTGGCAGCGAGGCGTGTGTGTGTTTGTGTGTGGGTCTTTAAACGAGAAAGCTCGGTCTGTGGAAGTGATATTGATGTGTTTATCTCGGGCTGTTCTCTATGTTCTTTTTCCCACTCTCACGTTTGTGTGTGTGTGTGTGTATTTGGATCTATAGCTCTCCCCTTCATGTGCCAGCCTGTATTAATAATCAAAGTGCTTTAATAATGCAATGGTAATCAATTATTAAGCGCGAAAGGGAGGATGTGCCTCTGCAGTACGCCAGCATTCGATTTGAACAGACCGGTGCGGCCCCGCCGTCTGGGGGATAGACTCACAAACACGTGCGCACGCTGAGTCATGACCTTTGAGCATCTTAACACTGACATTTCCTAGACTCGTAAGCCGGCGAGGATCATTTAGTGATGATGGAAAGCTGCAATTAAGAAAATAACCTGTGATGTTGACCTCCTGGTTGGGGGAAGTGAAATATTTTGGCTAGTAATTATGTAAATGAACGCAGATGATAGCGTGTTACATATTGATATGGCACGGTTAATAAAATGTGCAGCAGTCTTCATGACCTGCGGGCAGAAAAACACAGAGGGGAAACACTCGGTCTTTTTTATTTACCATTGAGATGGTGCTTGTTGCTATTTATTGGAGGATGTCCAATAAATATGCATAATATCCATAACCATATGCATAGAGACTTGCATGGTGCAAGTCCGTGTGCATATGTTTAACTCCTTCCTATCTGAAAGCTCTTCATATCCTTCTATTTGCATTTTTTTTGTTTCGATAGTTTGAGTTATGTACAGTGAGTATTTCCTTTAAATATTCAACTAAACTGGTTAGGGCGTTGGCTCAGTGTTAGGAGTCTCGTCTGCCACGTGTAGGCCCAGATTCGATTCCCAACCAATGCCCGAACCTCAGCCACTCTGGACGCAGTGCCAGTCCCGAGTCCAGACAGAAACAGGAGGCATTAAACCCGTGCCAAGCTTGTGTGTGGATCTGTGGCGACCCCTTGCTGTGATTCAGGCTCTGGGTTACTAATCAAGAGGTCAAGGGTTCAAGCCCCAGCACTGCCAAGGACCTTAATCCTATCTGCTCCAGGGGTGACCCTGAACTCGGCTGACCCTGAACTCAGACCCGAGCTGAGATATACAAAAAATAATAATATTTCACTGTGCTCTAAGGTACATGTGACAAATAACTGAATCTTAATTTTGTAAATACATCCTCTTTTTCCCATATTTATAAATTCAAAAGTCATTATGTATACACAGTCCTGAGCCACCCCGCATTTCTTTTGATTTAATTCCATGATTTAATTAGGTGATGCAGACTAAATTAAGGGAACACATGTTTTACTGCGATAAAGTAAAAAAAAAAGCAAAGTGCCTAAAGATACAATTTAAAAATGTTTTTATTATGGTACAACCTCAGCAGCGACCTCATTTCCCCTCTCGTCTATTCCAGCCGATCAGCGTTCAGCATCACCAGTTCTGTATACTAATCACCAGCCTGATCATCTGTCATCATCTGCACCTGTTTCTCACTGATTCTACTCTTTTTAAGTAAGAGGGTTTTCATGCTTGAATTGTTTATAGGTCACAGCGCAGGTGCAAGGACTAGACTGAAAACCAGGGCCAAAAACTTGTTAAAATGAGAGCCAAATGATCTTCCAGGAACCCTGGAGAACTATTCCTCAAAACTACATAAAAAATACAAGAAAGTCTACTGTAGGTTTCTGAGTCCTTATTTCTCCATGTATCGAATGCATTCCTGAAATGTTTTCTTCATTACTACACAGAGATTGCTTCTACTCTCTTTGACGTCCAGTATTTCATATAAAGGCACCGTTTTTTTTCTGTATTATTAATGCTTTTAAAACATACCGCATAGCTGTTGGATGTATGAATTTTCCAAATTTCGAATTTCTGAAATGTTTTCAAAAGAACATTTTCCCCCCAAATGGGTTAAGTTTCCACTGCACACAAATCTGCGCATTCAATAAGAATTCTGCCTGTCAGGCCAAACCCCATGCGCTAAAAGGGGACCTAAATAGAATTGGCCCCATTGGTGCATTGACACACTACTAACTACAGTAGGATGACATAAAGTTTGAGATGCCTGTGCCTTGAGTGAAGCCCTGTGCTAGAAGTTTGGGAGTGGGTCTTTGCTTCTTTCAAGTGGGATGATGGTATCACGATCTGTGCCACTGACAAGCTGAGAAGATACAGAAATGAGCCAAAAAAAAAAAAGTTCTGGAACCAAGAGTCATCTCTACCAAAGAGTTGGAGAAAGAAATGGATCTACTCATGATCCAAAACGTACGAGGTCTTTGGTCAAATACTGTACGGTGGAGGAATTGTCGTGGCTTGGGCGTGCATTGCTGCTTCTGTCCTAACAGTCAAGGCGAAATTCGGAATTCTACAGAAACATTTCTGTCTGCTAATTTACAGATGAATGCATCGTGTCAAATTGTGAGGAACTTCATTTTACAGCAGCACAAAACTGACTTCATCAGGTTGAAGGTTTTCACACTGACCATGAGCAATTCTCAGACCTTAATTCAACCGGGCATGGATTTCATCTCCTGAAGTGAGGGCTGAAGGATGAAACACCCAAACATCAAACAAAAAATGAAAGACGCTGTGGTACAAGCCTGGAAAAGCATTACAAAAGAAGAACACAGGAGTTTAGTGATGCCAGTGGGTCGCTGAATTCATGCAGTTATTCCAAGCAAGGGACATGCAACCAAATGTTAAGAGTTTATTTAGTTTGATTTACTTTATCGCTGTGTTCCAATACTTTTGCACACCTACAGACTGCGGTTCGCCATGTTCTATGGCGTTTAACATATCCAATAATAACTATCAGAAAATTTTATAAATTATGATCTAGCTTTTCATCGTTTCATTTTTGATGTATTCATCGTATAAGAATTGATCTTGCTGTTCCGATACTTTTACAGGGAACATTACTTAAAGGTCAAGATTGTACTGAGTATTTTAGATTTAGAGTGGCATGTGTGTAATGTATAAATGCACGTGCGCCTCAATGCTGCTGCAATCATCTGAGCAGCGCCGCACATGCCGAGGGAGTGAGAGGAAACGATTAATTCAGCAGGAACCGAGAAGATGGTTACGGTGAAAAAGATACCTTTCACTATAAATGAAAAACAAATCCTCAGCTCTATGGCAAGAATCCATTCTAGCTCAAGGTATCCACACTCACTCATATTTAGTAGACAAGAATCGAAAACGCTGCCAAACAGAATAGCTGGGGGGAGAGAAGAAGCTTTGCGTCTTCCATATCCAAGCAACTGGAGCTACAATATACAGTACAAGAGCATGAAATATACTGTACCTACACTCAGCCTTCTGCAAAACCTGTAAATTAAACTTTAATGTCTGTGGAAGAAAGGTGCATTTAAATAGTTTTTTTCTTCTTTTTTTTTCTTTTGCAGAGGTTATATTTTACAATATTCTTCAAGTAGATGTGCAATAAAAGACCAAAATGGAACGCATCACAAATAAAGAAATCCATGTTAAAAAAATTGTTCAAAGCTACAGCGTGATCAGGTTTACTATCTGGAATGTGGGTTCGGTATTTCATCCTTTCTGTTGCTTTCACTTCTTTTCACTTTGCCTTTTCTCGCCGTAGGCCGGCTGCAAGACTTCACAGACAAGCCCGTCTGTAGAAACTGAATAAGTGTGTATACACAGTACACTGTTGTTTGCTGAAAACAACTAAGGATATGGAGATAGAGGTAAAATCATGGATCATGAATAATTTGTGATCCATTGCCTCATTAATCTGCCTGGGGCAAAATTGGCCATTGAAAGAAAGTAAAACTGGCTGTTATGAAAAAAACATAGCAAAACATGTCTAATCTAAGAGGACGATCATTAATCATTCATCAAAGGATCGGTGTTGCTTTGGCATTTTGTCAGTTTTATTAATAAGTTTAATACAGCAACCTGCATGCAAATGTGGGAACGTGTATAATATTTCAATCGCTGATTATAAACTGCTGGACAAAAGAGCTTTGTTTAAGCCACAACATCCCGTGACAGTTTGAGGAATTTGCCGGCTCTCCCAACAGGAAATTTAACAGCAGGCTGAATTTTATTACAAGGCTCGTGACTTGGCAGAAAGGAACAGAAAGCAAATTCGGATTAAGGTTTTTCATTTCCTAACATGCCTACGTTACCATACTTTACCAACAGAGGTGGGTAGAGTAGGCAAAGAGTGTACTCAAGTGAGAGTAGCTGTACTTCAAAATAATATTACTCAAGTAAAAGTAACAAAAGTATCAGGTGAAAAGACTACTCAAGTACTGAGTGACTGTTTCAATCGTAATGTCCGATTTATTTATTTATTTGCGTTACAAATTATGTAAGAAATGATACAATAATGTACAAACTCTGACATTTTCAAATAATAAAATCAATAAAATACATGTAATAAAATAAATGAATAAAATTAAATATCTTTACAGAATAGCAAATTAAGGAATTTTCACAACATAAAGCTTTTGAAATAAATCCGTGTATGTATGTTTGAGCAGTGTCGACTGTTTCCTGTGTAAGATATGCTGTATATTCAGTTGCCCTGCGAATGACTCAGCAGAAAATAACATTAGAACATGTGTACAAGAGTCTCACTTTACCATAAACTGTGTCCAACAGAACAAATGTAAGAAACGTATATATTTTTAGCCTCTAGCTTATTTGCTAATTATATATGCTAATATTGCAACTGCTGTCTGCTACTGCTGAAGTTTTTTTTTTTTACATGACTCCTTGTGGCTCCAATTGTTATTGTGACTGATTGGTCAAACAGAGTCATGTGATTACTGTGGCTACATCTGATTGGTGGAACACAGTCACACCAGCTGCATTTCACTGGCAAACACAAAGAATATCTAAAGTGTCGAATAAAAGGTTAGAAAAGTGACGAGTCGAGTGTAGCTGAATGTGGCAGAGTAAGAGCATTTCTTCTTCACAAATCTACTCAAGTAAAAGGTATGGTGCAGTAAAACTACTCATAGAAATATATATATATATATTTTTAAAGTTACTTATGTAAATGTAACTCCTTACTACCCAACTCTGTTTACAAGTAAAGCAAAATACAATGCTGAGCAGTGCACGGTCTAGGTTATCAATCAATCAATCAATCAATCAATCAATCAATTCTGGCTTTGTGATACTTCTGGGCTTTGAACTCAGAACCGACACTATTTGTCACCTAGACAGAATTACAAAGTGCAAAACATGTTGAACATGATCTCTGCATGACCTACACCAATCAGCCCTAAAAATATGAAACCACCATCAGGTAAACATTAGATAGTTGACAGTATCATGAGCACTGGCTCATTCATGCCATGTGGAGATCGAACACTAGCCTGCCTGATCTGAACCCACAGAGAAGCCAAGGCCGTACAATCCACAAAAAAGGAAAACGTAGGCTAGCAGGACAACAACCTGCGATACCTTTTTCCTCCACGCAGTTTTCATTAACTTTCCTTTGAGAGTGTATTACAGTTAGGCATGGGCCAACATCAACCATACAACGAAGCTTAATTAACTGGACATAACTGGGGTAAATGACTCTCAGGATTTACCCCACATGTAGCCACGTCAGGCGTCCATTATTAGCTGCAGATCAAAGATATTTATATCTATCCTCACAGTTTTAGTCTGTAACACACCACATATTATGTCTCACATATACAGTATTTTAAGCAATGATGTAGGCTGCCATAAACCAACCCACGCACAATAAAACATGCAAAAATGAGCTGCTTCTTATACACTCAGATACTTTGAGAGAGGAACTCGCACTATTTAACTCTGAAAGTCTGTTTGGAGCCTCGCCCACGGGTCCTCTATATGTCGAGCCAAGGAACCGAATCCGAGGTACACTAACTGACTTTAGTGACCTTTGAGAACTGAGGCAAATTACTAATGCTTTTTATCACACAGAACTATACACATTAAACTGGCGCAGAAGATCGGCTCTTATGTATGGGAAGAGAAAGAGTTTTAGTGGAGTTCAGCTCTACTGCACACAGGGAAGAGAAATCACAATCTGCCAGGCACAGGTGGTTTGATAGCGCGCGCACTCCTAGGGATGAGCTCTCATTAATTTCATGCTGAAAGATTTTTACCGTTATGCAGAAAGTGTTTCGGTTCCAAAAGTGAGACGATAAATAGCTAGGATATACAACACAAAGGAGTACACCCCTGCACAATAATATCACTTAACTGGTTTAAGATTGTTTTACTTCTCAATAAATGCATTGCTTCCGAGTTGGGAAAGTCTAGTATTGACTCATACAAACAATCGAAAAACGAATACTAAGGAAAACGACATGGATCCCAAATTAGAAACTCGTATCACAAAGATGATAAAGGGTAAAAGATACGTTAAAACATAGTATAAAACAAGCCCTTCTAAAATGAATTGCTCAATCTAGCTTTAAAAACAGATGTGCAAGTGCCTTCGACTTGGCACAGTGGTAACCAGTGGAAATCAGAGCATCTGTGACAACTCATACAGAACAAAGGACATTGCGTCCATGTCTACCTCTATGGACAGCATCCAAATTTGAACTTTGCTGAAAAAAGCAAACAAAACAAAACAAAAAACACACACACACAAGCACATTCTCCTGGTCAGATCCAGCTAAGATTATTTGCGGATAGTGTCCGGCATGTTTTTGGCATGGATATGGTCAGGACTACCACAGAGTACGCACTGTCGTGACACTGAAGCACGGAGGCGGGAGCGTGATGTTATAGGGCTTCCTGAGAACGAACCGTATTGGGAAGTTGACATTAAAACAGTAGATGGTACCATGAATGCCAAGCTGACAAGATGAGTCCCAAGCTCTAGACTCTTGGCAGAAGCAGAATATTCCAGCATGATAATGATCCAAAGTGTACTGCCAAAAGCATGCAGGAAAGGTATGAAAAGTATGACCTGTAGTCTGGAATTTCATTTACCATTTTGTCTGGCAATCATATTTTTCGCAAGTAATACCACCAAGCCAAATGATGGTGAATCTCTAGCTAAATTTACGCCCAAGGATTTTATTTACGTCAGGATAGTTATGTTAAGTAATATAGTAGTATATGTTAAGAAATTCCACTCACTGAATATTCTTATAGGCTGTTCTTTACATGACTTTAGAGAACAGTGCACCAGCGCGTTTACGGCATGGTGATATTTACAGCTGTTTATCAGGTGTGATTTAAAACCAAAAAATAATGGCACAGTGAGCAAAACTTATACATTGTTTTTCATTTGAGGTTGTACAGTATGTGCCGTATACTAAGACCTGCTACAATTATGATTTATAACATGTTTTTACACACACACACACACACACACACACACACACAAAATTAGAGTTAATGTGGCGGCACTGACTTTTTTGCACATGACCGTATATTGGATATTCAGTGTGTTAACATTTATTTCATGACTTTGCTACCTGTGATAAAATGATGCAAGATCCAGTGATCATAAACAGGTGCTTATCTTTGACAAGGATTAGCCTCTTCTCCCTGCTGGATGACTGATAACCACAAATCGATTTTCCTTTTTTGTCTGTAAGAAACCTCTTCCAGGGTTTTGACCTTGTATGCTGTGTGCTGCGGCATTCCCCATGCACAGCTGGATTCGTTTTACATGGAGTCTGTTGTCACACGTAAGAGCTCTATAGGACACCTCGGAAAGCAAATTGAAAAATGTAATCACATAAATCTGTGTATGTTGAGGAGCATCGAGTCTGTTAGCAGAAATAAAGGTGTATATGGAAAGTGATGAAAAAATAAGATTTGAAGCTCATTAATAATAGGTTTACTGATTTTTGTTGGATTTATTGTCCACTGTCGGGCCTGACTTTTTAAATAGTTTTTATTTATTTTATTTTTTTTACAGTTGTATGCTGTAGATACACAGTGCCAAAGGTCACATGAGGGCAAGATTTAACCAAACATAAAGTTATGAGAATGAAATAACTATCAGAAACCTTCTTATACACAATGTGCTGACCCTATTGGCTTGTTAACACTTCATTATTAAATTTTTTTTTCTTTGCATTGCCACCAAGTTGCCCATGTGGACACTGCACCCACCCACTCACTCGCTCTCTCACTCACTCATCATCTATACCGCTTTATCCTGTATTCAGTGTCACGGGGGGCCTGGAGCCTGTCCCATGAGACTTAGGGTATGAGGCGAGGTACACCCTGGACAGGCGTACCAATCCATCGCAGGGCACACACACGATGGGCAAATTTGGGAACACCAATTAGCCTAAGCTACATGTCTTTGCACTGTGGGAGGAAACCTGAGTACCCGCAGGAAACCCACCAAGCACGGGGAGAACATGCAAACTCCATGCACACAGAGACGGGAATCAAACCTGACCGGGAAACGAATCCGGATCCTGGAGGTGCAAGGCTGCAGTGCTAACCATTACACCACCGTGCCGCCTTGACATCCCACCCCCAGACCAAGAAGAAGAAAAAACAAACCAAATATGATGTACCATCATGTATAGTGGCCACAGTCCAAGCTTCTGGAAGCTGTGTTATAATCTGGGGTTGCTTCAGTTGGTCAGGTCTAGGCTCAGCAATAAAATGAAGTCAGCTGACGATCCGAATGTACTGAATGATCAGGTTATCACATTTATGCAGTTTTTCCTTCCCTGATGGCACAAAAATATTCCAGGACTCACATTGTGAAAGAGTGATCCTGTCCAGCACATTGTGTGCTGTAATCAAAACTGAAGGCCAAATCAAATATCAGAATATGTGAATTTTTTTTGGCCATCCAGTGCGGGAGGCATTAGATAAAATATTTTTTAAAAATGTGAGAACACGTACCACAGTGTCTTTAAAATGAATGCCACAGAGAAGAACATCATTTGATGCTTTGTGGCAGTTATAGAACAGAATAACTTAGTTGACAGAACTTTTGTTGATATTAATAAGTTTATATGTTTCAATTATTTAAATGAGAAAAAAGCAAAAAAAACACTCACTCATCGTCTATACCGCTTTATTCTGTGTACAGAGTTGTGGGGGGCCAATCCCAGAAGTCTTAGGGCACAAGGCGGGGTAGACCCTGGACAGGGTGCCAATGCATTGGCACACACACTACAGGCGATCTGGGAACGCCAATCAGCATGTCTTTGGACTGTGGGAGGAAACTTTGCAGTACCAAGAATGAGGAGAACATCCTAACTCCACGCACACAGATCCGAAGCGGGAATCGAACCCGGACCCTCAAGGTGCGAGGAGAAAGTGTGAACCACTAAGCCACTGTGCTGCCTGAGAAAAAATCTATATATAAAATATTTTCGAATAGATGTTATTATTTCGAAATAGATTAAAATTAAGATTAGTTGTGATTAATTCTAATTGTTTTTATCCATTATTTTGAAATCAAGAACCAGCAGACATGGCAAAAATGATCAAACATTATAACAATTTTACAGCTAAATGAAATACAGGATGAACATACAGATGTGGCCATTAAGAATGCACGCTTTTTCCTGCAAAAGGCTGCAATTCGTCTCACGCAGTGACGCTGAATCCCGCAATCACCATTTAAGAATTTAATGAATAAATGTGTTGTTCACATAATATCCGCCAGATGGCGCATGGCAGCACTTTATATAAAAGCCAGACCAAGTACAACAAAGAATTGTGTATAATTAGTTAACCTAAAACAATATTGTTTCCAATGCTGAAGCAAACATGAATTTTGTTTTACAATAAATCTTTTATGATGAATGTGTGAATATGTGCTTCATATTATGTTCATAATAATTAAATAAGATGATCGTGCTTTCAAATTCATAATAAAACGTTTCTCATATAGTTTTTGTAATGTCTTAACATGGACAAAACAATAAAAGACATGGCAATGCCTCGATTTAAATGGTCTTGAAATTAATTTAATTTCCTGATAGTAGGCTATCTCATAGTGTTAACTATGCGAATGTCCTGATTCGTGAATATGCCAACATAAACGTGAATTAAAACGTAAAATTGTGTCGACATTGAGCACCATCAGAAGATAAAAAAAAAATCTATATTTTCAAGTAAATATTCTTATAAGCACACAAATGCTTTGGACTTTTTATAATAGTAGTCATCATGCTTTTTTGCTGTTTGTGTGATGTTATATTCTCTTAATATAGTAAAATATAATATGTTTTAAAATAAATATTAAAAATAAATATACTTAAGTTTAGTGATGAAATCCAAGTGCTTCAGTGCTTTCCAGCACTTTAAAAATGCATTGAATGTTATGAAGACTGTATGAAAGTGTAGCTAAGCTTAGGATCAGTGTTTATACCGTGTTACATAATTACTACATAGTATGTATGAAACACATGGGGGGCAGGGGTGGCTCGTGGGTAAGTTCCCTGGTCCACTGTCGGACCCTTGTGCGAGGTCCTTCACCCCAAGTGCTCAGATACAATCGGGGCGTTGACGTGACAACCCGACCCTGTAAATAACTGCCACAGAAGCGGCGGGTGAATATGATGTGCTGGACGGCACGTAGACAGAAGCATCCATGTGTGAAATACAACTGAATCCATCCACAATGGCATTGTTTGTTTGAATCATTTTAACAATAAAATTTAATGTTAGATGTTTCACCATGACTATCTATCAAGAGTAAAAACAGTCCAGTCCAGTGAATAGGGCGGGAATGAAGAAATGGCTTTGCGGATTCCTGATAAGAGTCAGAATAGAAACTCTTCGCTGAATTGCAATTCCCACTTTACCATTTATATTATCATTTAAAGAGCTTTAAAAAAAAACATCAAAGGCCACACTGAAGCAGAGCAGTCTATTTTTAGAAAGAGAGAACGAGTGTGTGTGTGTGTGTGTGTGTGTGTGTGTGTGTGTGTGTGTGTGTGTGTGTATGTGCATGCAAGTGCGCGATGGGAATTTCCTGTGACTATGATGAATTAGTAATGTTCTGTATGTGTGAGAGGTTATTTATGTTATGTAACTATGAATTATACTGTTGTATGTGTGTGTGTGTGTGTGTGTGTGTGTATGAGGGTGTGTGTGTGTATGTATGTGAGAGAGAGAAAGGGGGTGAGAAAGAAAGCGAAAGATATTGTAAAACGTGAGTGGAATCTAGAGGATCGCTTACGTGTGTGTGTGTGTGTGTGTGTGTGTGTGTGTGTGTGCACATTTGTATGTAAGACCAGGTTTCTTAAAGTCAAATTCATCAGCTCGTACTACACATAGCGCACAAACACACCTTGACTCTTCGGCCACTGCAGTGGTGTGTTTATATTTATGATAAATCACTTACAGATGTACAGTACAGTAATATACAGTGATATGATATAAACTATAGCAATGAGTGGAACATGACATATGGCCTATGACATTTAATAACAGCTTAGTAGTATGTATGATGATTACCTGATTTCACGTTATGTCATTTTCTTTAAACAGCATTTTATGACCCTGGTATTATTAGGTCGTGTCGTTCTGTCATTCAGCCTGACGTGTACGACACTGCGGTCATGATATGAGTTCTAGGAATTAGAACAAGCTCGATATCTCACAGGAGCAATGCTGTGAAGGTTTTATACTTTGCTTCCTGTTAATATAATATTACAAAAGTCTTTATATCGTCATCATTCAGTCGTGCCGTTACAATTTAAACTGGATTAAAGCCATGTTCAGTCTGGATCCTGCTGAATACAGGAGCACTGAACGTTATTTAATGTCGCAGAACCCGCGATATTGCATGCAGAGATGATTTCGTCCCTTAGTGCAGTGATTGTCCTGGGATGATTCTGATTTTAGACTATGGACTTTACATTACACCCCGGAGACAAACAGGTCTGCGTCTATTCTAGGGCTGTAGGATTTGATTAAAAACATCACACTGCTCTCATTTCAACACGTATTGCAATTGCGCTTTAGACTACAATAGTGAACTATTAAAGATCCAATCTGGTCACACAAGCCAGTGTTTAAACCAAACGATGCACTGATGAACGCGTCAAGGCTTTTGATTTCAACTTATTTGCAAATATTTATTAATAATTGCGATTAATTGGAAAATTGTACTGCAATTTCCCTCCGATTAATAAAGATCTTAGCATTCAAACCTATTTATAATGGCACTCGCAGGCATCGCATGAAGGTAACTAGCTCCGGTCTCATAACCATCTCTAAGTAATATTTGACGCCATCTGTGATTTTCTTGTCTTTTGATGTTTTCTTATTCAGCACACAATGCCTGCAATTGCTTCATATGAATTATTTATATTAATATTCAAATTATGCCTTTCTGGTCACCAAAACCACACACACACTGCTTAAATTAGTTTAAACCAACCGATGCACTGATGAATGAGGCTTTTGATTTGATTGAAAGGGACACCTCTCGGTCATGTTTACTATTCTTCTGGCAAAACTTCACATGAATTACTGACTACGCATAAATGACCTGTCTAAATTCTACCTTTTTGCAATTACACAATTGCACTGGCTCATATTGCACTTTTGATTTATATGTGATTTATATGCGACGTACAGTAATGCTGTGCAGCATTATTCTATTCCATATTCTGCTGTTAGTTTTGAAGCCCTCTTGGGTTAAAAATAAAAATATCACATTACATATAAGGAAGTAGTGCTGGTTGATATGATCTCAACGATCAACTATCACGATTAACTGAACATTTTACCTTGATTGCTTAATTAATTATTTTTTACAATTATTATTATTATTATTATTATTTCCCCCTCCTCATAGTACTCATAAGGTTTGTACTGTAAACTGTACTAAACTATTAAAGCTGAGATTATTATTTATGTACAGTATGTCACAAAAGTGAGTACACCCCTCACATCTCTGCAAATATTCAGTTATATCTTTTCATAGGACAACACTGCATAAATGACTCTTTGACCCAATGAAAAAAACAGCCAATAATAGCTGAACCCCTGGCAACAAGAGTGAGTACACCCCTAAATGAAAATGTACAAATTGAGCACAATTAGTAATTTTCCTTCCCCTTTGTCATGTGACTCATTAGTGTTACACTGTCTCAGGTGTCACCAGATAGCAATTGAGTTCAATTAGGTATAAAAGCTCTTCCACTCTCTCAACCTGGCCACTGAAAGTTCAACATGGCATCTCATGGCAAACAACTCTCAGAAGACCTGAAAAAAACGAATTGTTGCTTTACATAAAGATGGCCTAGGCTATAAGGAGATAGCCAACACTCTGCAACTGTGCTGCATCCAGCGCTTTAAGAGGACAGGTTCTTCTCTGAACAGGCCTCGTCATGGTCGGCCAAAGAAGCTGAGTGCACGTTCTCAGCGTCAGATCCAAAGATTGGCCTTGGAAAACAAACGGATGAGTGCGTCCAGCGTTGCTGCAGAGATTGAAGGAATGGGAGGTCAGCCTGTCAGTGCTCAGACTGTACGCCGCACACTGCATCAAATTGCTCTGCATGGTTGTCGTCCTAGGGGGAAGCCTCTTCTAAAGACGATGCACAAGAAAGCTCGCAAACAATTTGCTGCCGACATGCAAACTAAGGACCAGGATTACTAGAACCATGTCCTGTGGTCTGATGAGACCAAGGTAAACCTATTTGGTTCAGAGGCTGTAAAGCGTGTGTGGGGGCAACCAGGTGAGGAGTACAAAGACAAGTGTGTCTCGCCTACCGTCAAACATGGTGGTGGGAGTGTCATGATCTGGGGCTGCATGAGTGCTGCTGGCATTGGGGAGCTGCAGTTCATTGAGGAAAACATGAATTCTAACATGTACTGTGACGTACTGAAGCAGAGCATGTTCCCCTCCCTACGGAAAGCAGTGTTCCAGCATGATATTGACCCCAAACACACCTCCGGGATGACCACTGGCCTGCTAAAGAGACTGAGGGTAAAGGTGATGGACTGGCCAAGCATGTCTCCAGACCTAAACCCCACAGAACACCTCTGGGGCATCCTGAAAAGGAAGGTGGAGGAGCACAAGGTGTCAAATGTCCACCACCTCCTGATGGTGATGTTGTGATGGAGGAGTGGAAGAGGATTCCAGTGGCAACCTGTGAAGCTCTGGTGAACTCCATGGCCAAGAGAATTCAAGCCGTGATGGAATTCAAGATGATGGTGGCCACACAAAATATTGACATTTCACATTTTCATTTAGGGGTGTACTCACTTTTGTTGCCAGGGGTTCAGCTATTATTGGCTGTATTTTTAGTTATTTTGAGGGGACAATAAATTTACACTGCTGTACAAACTTTACACTGATGACTTTTCATTGTGTCAAAGAGTCATTTATGCAGCGTTGTCCTATGAAAAGATATACCTGAATATTTGCAGAGATGTGAGGGGTGTACTCACTTTTGTGACATATTGTATAAACTGTATGTATATAATAGTTGTCTATTTGGCTTCCATGTCCAGACTAGACAAGGAGTCATGTGACTACACAAGTAATATTACATTACATGAACACACACAGTGGGAAAAACATTAACAGAATTAAAAATGAATATAAACAAAAATTCAAAATAAGTAGTCTTCTGGTTGTCAGTTTCAGGTAATATTCAGTGAATTGCCAGCCTTATAAGGAAGAATGTCTTTTGGACCACCTCATACAAGTCACAAAATATATGCATTTGATGCGCAAATAATAAAATACAAATAAAATATAAATAAAAATAATAAAATAAAAACACAAATAAAAAAGCCTGTTGAAATAGAAATAAATTCTGCTACACAGGAGTGTCATTTTTCAACCCTGATTCTAGCATATCCTGAACATCTAGCATCCAGTCACGATGGTCACCATGGTATCTTTGGCTAGCTGAAGGGTCTTGGCTTCCTAAAAGGATTCTGCTTACCTTTGTGAAACCCTCACTGACAGATAACGACGACTGTCATATGGGCTTAGAGAGACCTTTAAACGCCTCCACAAATGTATAAATGGAGAACCATTCAGGATGCTAGACCATCCATTCATCCATCCGTTCATCTGTCCATCCATCCATCCGTCCATCCATCCATCCGTCCATCCATCCATCCACCGTTTAAACGTCTTAACCATGTTCAGCAGGGTTGCAGGGCACTGGAGCCTATCCAGGGGGAACTCGTGCTCTCACACACCCAGTCATACGCTACAGGCAATTTGGAAATGCCAATCAGCCTGCAGCACATGTTTTTGCACTGTGGAAGGAAACCCACCATGCACGGGGAAGACAATGCAAACTCCAGGCACTAGGGATGGGAATCACCAGGGACCACCTGATACGAAACCATCACGATGCCTAGATATTATGATATTATGATATGATGATGATATTAACGGCACGTTAATATCGCAAATTTGGAAATATCTAGCTTGATTGTTTTTTTATTTTTTTATTTTGTTACAAGTCAGAACAATCTTAGCGAATTGTTTACACCGCCTGCATCTTGTGTGGTTGTAGAGCGCACCACCTGTAGGATTATAGAGGAACTGCAACATGTGACCATATCAAATGCAAACATATATAAATTAAAAATGTATATCCATTAAGATAAAGTCTGAATTGTCAGTTCTGGGTGTGAGATACCTTATGATAATTTTTCCGATTAAAGATAAGAAACGGTTTGCTTGTGTTTATGCGATTTCATGGGCAGAATGAATTCATGATGCAATGACGGTACACATTTGACTCTAGTGTGTGTTAACGCAAGCAGCCAGGTTTCTGCTTCTACTCCAGGATTAATTATACAATTAACAAGCATAATAAAGTCGTGTGAAAATGACGCTCGTGTAATGGGAATTGTTTTGGAGGAAAGAGAGTGAGACGGAGTGAGTGAGTGAGTGAGAGAGAGAGAGAGAGAGAGAGAGACAGTTACTGTTCAGTAGAGCCCAAAATTATGTGCTTTCAAGACAGTATCAAGACGAAGTGGTGGGTGGATGGGGTTTGTTTAGTAAAATCACAGTCTGTGTTTGTGTGTGTGTCTGTGTGTTAGAGAGAGAGAGAGAGAGAGAGAGAGAGAGTGTGTGACATAATGCGCTCACTCAAATTATGGAACTGTAGACGTGTGTGTTTATCTGCATGTGTATCCAAGCATGTCTTTAGCTGCATATATTTAAGCATGCTCATGCGCGCGCGCGCACACACACACACACACGGTATACTTAAACCTTTCCTTAATGCTCTTTGCATTTTTGTAAGTGACAGCTGGATAGACTTTAAATAAACACTTAAACAGCTGCAAATGTATTATATGGCTTAATTACATATAGTGTAAAAGCTGAATAAATAATAAAGTCAATTATTTTCTTCTTCTTCTTCTGAATGATTAATTACAGTACAGGCTCTGATACATTGTAGCTCATATCTAATGTATATAATCAGTTGCACCATGTAGCAAAGTCAGTGTCATCTTTATAAAGCACTCAACCCTTTCATTCCTAAAGAACATTAATGATATTGTAAAATATATGAATTTAAAAAATTAAATAAATACACATATCTTTGGGCCTTTTTACAGTATATGCAAGCTTGTCGCAAACATGTTACTGTACAGCGATCAGCCATAACAGTATAAATCCCCGTATTTTGTTGGTCCCGCCTCGGGGCGTGGCTCCACAAGACCCTTGAGGGTGTGCTATGGGCCCGCACGTATCGGACTTGTCCGTCCAACGCATCACATGTGTGCTCAATCAGATTTGGATCTTTGAAGATCGGAGGCGGGTTGGTAGGCTTTGTCTTCCGGGCCCCATGTGCAGTGGTGCAGTGGGCGTTTTGTTGCGCTCCAAAATTGCCTTTTTTTCAATTTGTCCTGGCATTTTTTTATATCATTGGACCAGACAGGCTGGTCTTTGGTCCCCATGGGCATGGGTGAGCCTTGAGTAAGGGCCATGACCCTGTCACCAGTTTCCTGGTATGCAATTGATAATCAATGGTAATGTGGTAATGTCATGGCTGATCTATGTACTGTATATATGTATGTATATTATGTCTACCAATATAGCATGTACACTCTTTAAATGCATTTCACTCTCTCTGTCTCTCTCTGATCTCATCTAATTTGTAGCTGTTATTACCACATTTACACCTACATCTCTAGCGATAACTGTCCGAGTCCACCTGATGCTGAAGAAGCACGGACTTGTGAAAAATCAGCATGCCCAGAAGTGTACTTCTAACTCGAAAAAAACATCCCTACTCTTCTTGACTTCACACAAACATCCTTGACATTCTGTGTAAAAGCCTCATTCCGTATTGTTCGTTTTTGCTCCATTTAAAACGTGATCAGAGGGGGGTGCATGTACCTGCATGGATCACAGGAAGCCAAATCATTGTCCTTGTGGTTCCATTTTTCCATCATACTGTATATTAGCTGCTTATACCAGCTTATCTACCAGCTTAATGAACACTGAACCCACCTGCACAAGCCTGCTTAATCCTTTAGGATCACATCACAAGAAGCCAAAGTAAATGTTAAGAAAATGTGAAGTGTTACAAGCACGATGACAAACACGCTCATATATACTGTATATATATATATATAAAATCAAATGATATGATCTGCTTACAGATTTTTTCTTTTAGCTGCAGGAGAATCATTTATTAAAATACAGATTTTATGACGAGATGAATAATTGAATAGTATAAGTTATGCGACACGTTGTGCCATGTTTGTGTAAGATGGGTAATAACGCATTGGAAGGTTGTGTGATATTCTGCATCATGAGCTTGTAAAGTAAGGATAAATCAGCTAGAACTATTAGCCTTTTATCTTTATAAGTGTAAACATAAATATGTGCACCCCAGACTTTTTTTTTACAGTATGTACTGCATTCTGGACTTATAAGGGTAATAAATAATACCTGGCAGACAACGTTAAGTAACCTTGTAAGATGTTACTTCCAGGAAAAAAAAAACATATATAAAACAGCCATTCTTTTATTTAAAAGTTTTAAAGCTTTAAGGTTTAAGGGTTCTGGATAAACTACACCACTGTAACTTCTGGCGCAGCTGTACTGAACAAAAAGCCTTTCTCTTACCCAGTATGGCCAGTACAGTGTTGTCCTTGAGCACTTCCATCGACCCAGAGCACACAAAATAGATGGCCTGCAGCGCGTCGCCCTGACGGATAAGGAACTCTCCGGGTGCACAGAACGACGTCTTAATGATGAGCGAGAGCGAGCGTAGACACCCACGACTGGCCGATTCGAAAAGCGGCAACTGGAGCAGCTCTTTGTTGAGGTGCATGGCGATGTCAGCTCGCAGCTCGTCGGGAAAGTCCTTCAGCAGCTGAGGGTGTGGAGAGAAAACAGCAGCATTAAAGGAGTACCAAAAGAAAGTTAAGGATGACGATTAAGGTGACTGAGAAGAAGAAAAAATCCAAGGGAAAAAAATGACATTCAGGATTACAATGTGGATAGAGATTTCTCATCAGAACAATGTTTTAAAACCAGTACAGTACACAAAGTGGTTCACAGTCTGAAGTCTGAAGACATACAGCACTCAGACACCTCTGCTTTGGTTACGTTCACGTTACCAGTCTGATGAGATTTAATTCAGATTTCTTACTCTAATATGACACAGATATGATTTTTATGGTTGTCTGAATGCACCAATCTGATATTTTTCGTACAATAGTCACTTTCGTACAATATGTGCTCATAGATCAGAGATACACTATATTGCCAAAAGTATTGGTTCACCTGCCTTCACATGCATATGAACTTGAGTAACATCCAATTCGTAATCCATAGGGTTTAATATGACGTTGTTGTCTTAATGCTTCAGCATACCAAGACGTTTTAGACCATTTCATGCTCCCAACTTTGTGGGAACAGTTTGGGGACGGCCCCTTCCTGTTCCAACATGACTGTACACCATAAAGACATGGATGACCGAATTTGGTGTGGAAGAACTTGACTGAGTCCTGACCCCAACCTGATAGATCACCTTTAGGATGAATTAGAGCAGAGACTGTGAGCCAGGCCTTCTCGCCCAACATCAGTGTCTGACCTCACAAATGCGCTTCTGGAAGAATAGTCAAAAGTTCCCATAAACACACTCATAAACCTTTCGGAAAGCCTTCCCAGAAGAGCTGAACCTGTTACAGCTGCAAAGGGGGCGGGGCCAGCATCATTTAAAACGCCATGGATTATGAATTGGATGTTACGCAAGTACATACGCATGTGAAGGCAGGCGAGCAAATACTTTAGGCAATATAGTGTGTATCCGATACGGGGGCATGCGACAGGCAGATCAGAATTCATATGACTTTCTACTACCAGTCAGGGACGGCGGAAGACGATCATGTGTTAGCTCTGAACCAAGTGATGCCAGATGCATGTTTTTCGAACTGCTCGCTTACGTGCTGTTGGGGGACACTCAGAGGACACACTGGGAGAACAGCACCATCTGCTCCTTACGCTTGCATGAGCTCACAGACGCCCCTGATTGGCTGTAAAGCCGTGATTAATGCGAGTGCCTCACATCCCACCCCGCTGAGAGAGCTCGGCCAATCAGCTCTCTCTAGGCCCTCGGCTGCGAGAGGCTACAGCATCACCCGGGGATCGAACTAGGGATCTCCGGATGATAGGGCGTGTAATGTTAACGGAGCCTTTGTGACTTTACTGACTTTCCAGGCATATAAATCAAACACTTACAAGATGTTCATATTTTCTTCTCAGCTATGATCCTTATTTAAATGATTTGCCGCAAAGATCTGTATTATTTATTGAAAGAAACAAAAATCCACCATAATCAACATGTATTCTTTAATGGCGTCTAAGGTTTACAGATAGTCGCACTGTTGCATCATCTCTACCTACAGAGAGCAATCCGGCAGTGCGACAGTCCTTTACAGTGTCCAGATTTCACATCCTCATGTCTACATTCTGCTCAAACACATCATGACTGTTATGTTAATATCACCGCCGACACCGCTGTCTCGAGTCTCTGCTGTCACTCATAGAGCTGCTTTACATTCTGGAACATTGAGTTTAATGCTTACAGGCTCCATTATACAGAGAGATTTTTTATGTTGAGCATAATAGAACTGAAGATGTGAAATCTGTTGCACAAACTACATCATTCCAGGACGATCTATTAATTGTGTCCGTCTAATACCAGTCTACAGTCTACACTGTAATGATGCTTTTGTTGAATTGAAATGAAATGAAATCAAATTCATTTTTCACACATGTTCATTGGATCAATGTGACAGACGAGTACTTCGAGGGATCAAATGGGTCAAAGTGCTACTGAATCCAAACCCGAACGTATCCTGTTTTTCTCGAACTGGAAACAGGAAGTGCTGAGCGCAAAGCAGAGAAACCCACCTCGCTGACGTCGATGCCATTGTTAACAGACCACGTGGTCTGAAAGCACTCCAACATGCGTTGTTCCAAAGCCTTGGGCAGACGGTGAACGCGGATGAAGTCCTTCAGGTCTTTGGTGCGTGTGTGGTAAAGCGAGCGGCGGGAATACATGCGCTGGATGATGGCTGTCACATTCCCAAAAACCACGGCATGCATCAGCGCTAAGGGAAGAGAACAGAGATATGACAGGGATAAGTACGACTGTAGATTGTGCGCCACAAGGCGAATCACGTAGGCTGACTTGCATTTGTTCTGGAAACTGGTATCATCATTATCATGATCATGATCATCATCATCATCATCATCATCACAATGGAGTCCAACAGAGACCAGACCATGTATTGCTCAATAATGCTTATGCTTCCATAGCGGTTTAAATAAAGCAGTACAGAGCAGAGAAGAGATGTGCTGATCCCTTTCATGATGTAATACTGATGTCAGAGCTGTGACTCTTGGTTAGTATCTGATCCTGAGCCAATCCTGCCATTCTCATAGAAACTAAACATACTCTGTAAGTTCCTGCTGAGAAATAGTGCCAGGCTTTAAGACAAATTGTGTTATGTAATATTAGTCAACCCAGCTTGCTGAATGAGCAAAAATCCACAGTCGATCCGTCCCAGTGGAGCGGAGGTTATAATACCAGCACAGGGGGACAAAATCTACACCAAATCAAATGTTCAACAAACACATATTGATATGACGGTCAGCAGACCACTATCATCTCACTTGGCAATGCTCAGTCTTGAATTTGTAAAACCTTCATTATATCACAGTTAGTTCCGACCAAGTAATCTGATCTGGCATGTCAGGAGTGGTGATAATAGAGCATAACAGCACCGGTACTTTTAACTATATATCTATCACTCCGTGTTCCAGGTGTTCTAACAATCTCTAATTACACTAACTGCCGGTCGCACCGTGGGTGAAAGAGGGTCTGTACAGTCTACAGTACTGAGGACTAACCCTAACCCTAACCCGGCTGCCTTCCAAAACCCGCATTCAAACCCAGTCACAGATGCACTTTTAGCAAGAAAACACATCTGATAATGTTTTGCCGTTTTAAACAACACACTTTGTTCAATACTAGTTTCCTGAGTCGTTCTGAATCGCCTCCCTGTTGTTTTATTCATTCTTAAGGTGAGCTTTAAAGCTTACTAGCTTCTAACACAAGGCTGAAACCCAAATCCATCTATAACTACTAATCAAGGGCACTACTTAGTGTGTTGAACAAGTGAGTATACTGTAGCACACTAGCTTGGTATTTAATGTTATTTGGGACTCAACCCAAAGTTAACATATTTCTTATTGGATATTCTAAAGTGGAATAATTGGAAATAAAAGAGAAACTTATGAGATTTACACGACCTCCATGGTTAATTCTTCCCACCTTGTGGCAACATAGTACTTTAAAAAAAAAAAGAAACCTATTTTCATTCATGTTAATTATCTATTGATAATCTGTTGATAATAAATGGTGCTTGTGGAACTCACTCACTCACTCATCGTCTATACCGCTTTATATTGTATAAAGGGATTGCGGGGAGCCTGGCGCCTATCTCAGGAGACCCTGGACAGGGTGCCGATATACTGTATCACGGGGCACACACACTCTATGGACAAATTTGGAGAATGCCAATGAAGCTAATCTGCATGTCTTTAGACTGTGGGAGTATCTACAGGTATCCAACCAGGCACGGGGAGAACATGCCAACACTATGCACACAGACCAGGAATCAAACCCTCAACCGTAAAGGGTGCTAAGAGTGCGACAGTGCTAACCACTAAGCCACCATGCCGCCGTGTCTGTGGAACTGTTATGTCAAATGTATCTCATATTTGAGGTTGTGCTGTTTTGCTGGGGTATCAGGACGACTTTGATGTCTCCGGAACTCAGGCTGCCACCTCGTGCCTACAGTACCACTGCATCACAGCAATGCTGATAACCAGCACAACAGCACTCCCTCTGGTGTTAGATTGCATAATTGCTGCAACTTTTTATTTTATTATCATTAAATGACATAAGTTGATGAAAAAGCTGCTGACCTGTGACAAAACTAAATTCTTTAAATATTTACGTGGCTGAGTAGTTCCCAAAGTGGCATCAGAAATAATGTTTAAAAATATGAACCATTTAACATTTACAGTATATTTGCTTTTTTTTTTTCCCCCTCAACCAGTGAGTGCATTTTCAGGGCACTTTAATGCACATTTGTACTTCTTATTGGTTTCTCTGAGTTATTAGTAGTTATTACAAGTGCTGCGCTATAAAACTGCTAAATACTCCATTGGAGCTGTTATTGCAATTAATGGACACACATGAGTACTGTCGGTATACCCTGTAGATCTCTATCTAGGAGACTGATGAGCTGCAGGTATTAGCACAACTGGTACAATTATATTTCTATAATGTGGATGATTATGACACTGTATGGTAGCTCCATTGCCTGTTATGACCTAAAATGTGTGTTAGTGTGTTAGTGTTAGTGTGTGTGTAAGATTCCTGCATCATGTGGGTGGCACAGCAGCTGTCAGCTGGATGGGAGAGTAATGGTCTCCAGTGATCACATGTGGTGGCAGATTCAGAAATACTGATTTGTGTGTCTCGCCCTCTCGGCTGCAGCTCTCGCTCTCTCTCTCTCTCTCTCTCTCTCTCTTCCCCCCCACCTGTCTCTGAGGACACGGTCCTAAAATCAAACCCACACACTCAGAAACACTTCCTCCTCTCTCAGTGCCACATCTCAAATAGAACTCTATTCCTGCACCTGTACGTTTCATTATAACCCACAGCAGCATCTCTCCCTTTTTTTTTTTTCCAACCCCTTACACCCTTAGAGTAATGTTTGTCAATTTTCCTCACATTTGCTAATTTAATCTCTTGGGACAAGTAGCTGATCCACTGAGCCTGATGTGTTCCAAGCTGGGAAATCCTTACAGAGACACTGAGGAGGGTAATACTTAAATAAGGGGGTTATAATGAGTGGAAAAACACCCACCTTTCCCTGTATGCCTGTACTTATATACAGTCGTATGGCATTAAGATATTCCCTTCTGTATACAGTAGCTCTTCCTCCTACAGTATATTAAGGCATCCCTGCTACAGTCCCGTTTCTGCCTTTATTAACACAATAGCAATTACTTTACGTCCCATTATAGCCCTTTCCTTCTTTATTATTCTACTTCCTAAACTAACACCATATTAATTAGACTTCTTAATAACCTTTCCTAGTAATGGCTTTCGTCCTTTTGTAAGCCCTATTTCTGTGTGTGGAGTTTCTCAGGTTTTCACCCAGCTGTCAGAATGTCCATTTGTCTTAGGTTTCCATTCATGCTGATTGAAACGTTCAGCATTAGAACAGCATAATACCTTAAAAACTTACAGTAATAATGACTAGGATTGTCTGATTCCTTCAACAAAATTAAACATGTTTATCCCAAAATAAAACCCATCACATGGTTTTCTTATTTTATACTTCAGTATTCATTGCATAGGATTAACTTTTTAACGCACTTTATCCATCTGTCAACAAGCTTTCGGATTCTCTCATAACGGCAATATGTTTTAGGCCGAGCTGCGAGCCATGAATGCACCTCTATCTTCATTTCTTCATCAGACATGAATCTTCATATTAGTAGGGCTGCTTTCTGATGGTCTGATGGAGCAAGATCATGGCTATAGGGAGGATGCTATAACACTTAAAAAGAAAGTTTGTGTGGATGTGCATCGCCATGCAAGATGACCAAGGTCTTGGATATACTGTAGCAGTCCTCTGCATTTAATCGGCAGTTTAGGCTTCAGCTCTTCAATAAGCATCTCACTGTAACGAGGACTGTTGATTGGTGAACCTTTTTTTCCTGATAATGCTCCAGTACTGGCTCTTGAGAATCCCAAAAAAACTGTACACATCAATTTTCCAGTGGGTGGCTGAGTTTTGAACTTTTTCTTAGGCGCCGATTGAGCAGGTTTCCGTTGCCGTTTACTCTCAGGCTCGTAGTGATGCATCAACGTTTCATTACCAGTAATGATTCTCTTTAAGAAACTTTGACCTTCCTTGCTCTGCTTACGTGCAAATCCCAAATGCTGCAACCATTTTTGCTCGCACCGCAGTTGCAACTGAACTGATGTAACACGTTCACTCCTGCATAGCCTGGAACGGAAAGCGCTGATAAAACGGTGTTTTAATATGAACAGAGTGCGGATAATGTTCGACTCACTCTCGTATACCATTTCTACTATAGCATCCTATTCTGTCCTGAGTACCTTACAGTATACCTCCTATAGCAGCATACTGTTTTCTTTCTATAGTACACAACCATAATCTTCCTATAATATACTATACTGTTCCTCCTATAGAATTATCCTGTCTATAGTATATTATTAGGACAGTATATTCTATAGCATAATATTCTTCCTATAGCAAATCCTACTGTATACTGCATACTGTAGCAACATTTTCTGTCTGTAGTATACCACAGTATTCCTCCTATAGTGCAATATTCTGTTTATTGTATACTGCAGTATTCCACCTATAGCAATGTCCTCTTTTTGACCTTCTTCCTAGCATACGCCATTCCTTCTATTGCGACATCGTACACTATAGTATTTGTCCTATAATATTCTATACTCATTACATCACAGTAATATATCTCGGTATTCCCTAACACAGCAACTCATTCTGTCTATAATATCCTTCTTTATCAACATACAGTGCTGTATTCTGGCTGTACGTAATACCACAGTATTCTTCCTAGAGTAACAATGGGTGCACTAAGCTCTCTATATCTCTGACTGAGTGTGTTCATGTGTGTGCGTGTGTGTGTGTGTTGTGTGTTTGTGCGCATGGTGCTCTGTGATGGACTTGCAACCCATCGCATCCAAGATAAATCCTCATAACAGGCTCCAGAGCCACTGTGACTCTCACCAGGACTAATAGAACTACTGAAGATGAATGAATGAATGAATGGATAATAGTAATCTTCCTCATTTTTCCTACAATTCTGTAATCTGTGTATCTGAGGCTAGGTCTTCTTTACTAAATTACAGGATTTTCGATTGTAGTATTTTATTCCTCATCTAGGATACAGTAGGAGGAATGCTGCAGTATCCTACATACACCCTATATGACATTATAGTAAAAATACTGTATATACTATAGACATAAAAATGGTGTAGTATATACTAAACAGAATATGCTGCTACACAAGGCATTGATCTGTTTATGACATACTACACCACTTTTATGTCTATAGTATATACAGTATTCCACCTATTTTCGTTTTACAGTTACATCAGTATTATTGCCCAATTAATTCTACTGCAAAATAGGATGTCTAGAATATATGAAAGTTTTCCTTATATAATACACTACAGGATCCCACCTATAGCACCACAGTCCATCTACAGTATACTACAGTATTCTTCCTATAGCAACACATTGTGTCATCCTATAGTATCCTTTTTTTTTTTTTACACTACACTACAGCATGCGTCCTATAGCAACACATTCTGTCTATAGTACATTACAGTATATACGGTAAAATGCTGTTTTATTTTTCCTCCTACAGTAATCTCTTCCTCATACAGTACACTATAGTATACCTCCCACAGCAATACATTCGCTCTGTAGTATACCACGAAATCGCTCCTATACTGTAGCAACAAATTCTGGATATAGTATTCCATAGCATTCCTACTACAGTATCCTTCCTATAGCAACATAGGCAACATCTATAGTATACCATAGTACTGTACTCCCCCTATAGCAACACAGTCTGTCTATATTATACTACAGCATACCTTTTACTGTATAGTATCCTCTTCCTCATACATATTTTTTCATCCTTTTTCATATACCACAGTATCCCTTTTACAGTATAGCAATACATTCTGTCCATAGTTTACTCCAGTATGTTATTTTTAACAATACATTGTGTCTACCACGGGTTTTCCTCCTCAAGCAACACATTCTATTTATGGTATTCTATAGCATTCCTCCTATAGTATTCTTTTTCTCATAACACTACACAACACTACGGTATCCATGCTATAGCAACACAGTCGGACTATACTGTATTATACTACAGCATTCCTTTTATAGCATCCTCTTCCTCATTCAATACACTGTAATAGCAACATATTATGTCTATATTGTACTATACCATTCCTTCTATAGTATCCTTTTTCACATACAGTATACATGTAGTATACCACAGTATCCATGCTATAGCAAGATTTCTGTCTATAGTGCACTGCAGTATTTTATATACAGTACAGCAACACATTGCATCAATAATATACCACAGTTTTCCTCCCTTTACATTTATAGGATAGTATATACAGTTTATAGGATAGTATATACAGTATAGCAACACTTTCCATTGATAGTATTTTACAGCATTAATCCTACAGTATCAATTTCCTCATATACTCTAATACACTACAGTATTCCTCCTATAGTAACACAATCTTTATATCTATCTTTGATACTATAGCATTCCTTCTATATACACTTCGAGATGCCTTCTATAGCAACACTTTCTATATATAGTGCACCAGAGTATTCCTTGTATACCAACTTATTCTATTTATAGTACAGTATTTGTAGTATAGTATTACTCCTGTAAAATTCTATTCCTGTGGTATACCTTATTTCTATGCCATAGCAATATATTCCTTTCATAGCGTAATACAAATTTCCCTCATACGGTGCTCTTTTATACAGTAGTACGTCATATAGTATTCTTCCACATTATTCCATTCCTCACGTAATATCATGAAGTATTCCATACTACAGCAATGCATGTACTGTACTTTGTCTGCAGTAAACTGCAGCATTCCTCTTTTGCCACTGTTACACCATGTGTTATACAGTATACTGTATGATTCCTTTTTTGCAGTATGTTAAGCCTGGTACTGGAATTTAACCCGGACCTTGGAGGTGTACTGTAGCAACAGTGCTAACCACTAAGCGACATCACCTTGAACTCAAATGGAACCGGAACAACCATTCATCTTTTCCATTGACAGACCTGGACGCCGTAATCTTCTATAATTACTTAACGTTCACTGATTTTTCAACCCTTAATTAGAGAATTCCAAAAGAAACACCCTGACTTAATCAAAGGGGCATCTTTCACCCATTTTTATTTTCCACCTAATCCTTAATACATTTAGTCAGAGCAAATGGGAAAGTCTTTTGCATATTACATTTCACACGAGGGCTTGATTATTACACAGTGCTGCCAGTTTCCTAATTTACACTAATAAATATATTCACAGTGAGTGCCTGTTTTTTTTTTATCTTCTTCTTCTTCTTCTTTTTTTTTTTTTTAAACAATTACCAATCATTAAGCTGTTGTAGAATGTTGTAGAGTGTTTATGTACGTACAGGTTTTGTGCTTGCAGAAATAATCTGAGAAGGCACTTAGGGATAAGGGAAATCAATAAATGATGTGGGTAAATAGGAAGTGTGGTTTTTTATATATATAAAACATGCTTTAATTGGAGTGGATGTCAGAGCAAAACACGATACAAATGCAAATGTGGTTGAATGAGGCACGGAGGTTAAGCGGCACTGCTCGAGTCGGAATGAATCCGACGACAAATGAAATCTAAATAGGAAATGAAGTATAAAGCACCCAAAGGTGTGGCATGCAAAGCAACTACCAAGTTTTGCTGTGTAACAGCAGATGGTGACGTGATCCTCACTAATCACTGGTGAAATGCAAGAAGCCAGAGCACATGCTTCTGCATATTTATGAGGCCGGCTCCGGGGGGTGGGAGCTTTTAATGAGCTAACTGAATATTCAAGCGACCGCGGGTGACGAAACACCCTACGAACGCGGATTATAATAACGATCACGGCGAGCGCGGCGAAGCGTTTGCGCGCGGAACGCGCGGCGTTTTCCCCAGACACATGTCGAGCATACGCAGCTTTCCCCGCAGCCCCATTAGAGCTTTAGAAACAGTAGATCTGACACGGCTGAAGCCGGGAGAGAAATTTCCCTAAAAGCGCATCTTAAGAGCACTCGTGAGAAGTGTTTCACACAGTAAGCGCGGGTTAAATTAGCGGCGCGATCACATGAACAGACACCATCAGGGATGCCATTGTTTGAGGAACTGCTCATAGTGTGAATGCCATCTCTAGATGCTAATTTCTGAATAATAATAAAGCGAGGCCATGACTCCAGCAGATGGGCTTGGCTGGATATGCCAAGCGACTCGTTTCAAGATAGTTGTTTGTTCTGTACTAAAGAAAAGCATGCTTAAAAGTAGGAGAATTTCTATCTCTTTAAAAAAAATTTTTTTTTAAAGAAAATCCCTTCCGAATATTTCAGTATGGACAGTGTGTAGTGTGAATAATCACAGCCTTGTGTGTGTGTGGAGAGAGAGAGAGAGAGAGAGAGAGGAATGCTTTAATGTAATTGCACCCAGTGAGCAGTGTTTTATTAGACTTGTCTTCTAGTTACAGATAGCAACAAAGCTGCTCCTGGTTTCACCCTCTAACTATGAGTCAGCAAGCCATCTGTATAAGAGAGTACATCACAGAACGTCCAACAACTGCAGATTTGATTTGGTTATGATGATTTTTTCCGCTCGGCGGCTATAACAGAGGTTGAATAGGACCACACTGACACAACATGTTCCACTGGGCTGTTTTAAGTTAATAAAATTATGGCCTAAAGAGAAATGTGTTTTTGCTTTGCTTGAAGCCTTGAACTCGGGAGTCCGGCGCTTTTCAAAAATAACCAAGTGCTTTTTGATTATTGTACAGTTTGTAGTAAGTTTCCTGACTGATAATGTTCTGTACTGATAATAAATGGGTTTTATTATGGGAAATTTTGGAGATTAGTGTTAGACCGCGCTCTCTAAATACGATTTGGAGACACTGGGACAGTTCCAGAGACCTTTATCGACACTGATCTGGCAATTCAATTCACTTTTGTCTGCATGTTTCATAGCTGAACTTGTTGCTAGTTTCTATGGCCTTTTTATAATGTTTTATTATTAATAATGCAAAAACTCTTCGGAATGTGCCTATTTGTCCTCTAAAATGGCTGTTTAGAACGGACAACCACAGTACAGTACTAATGGTTTGTACAGCTTCATGTTGAAAGAACTCTGCACATGGCAGGTTTTCTACGGATGTCCTCGCTAAAGTGCTCTGTAACATACGGACGCATGAGGCAGGGTGCAGATGCACTGTAGCAGAGGTGGAAAGTAATGGATTACATTTACTCGCGTTACTGTAATTAAGTAGTTTTATTGTGTACTTATTGTGTAAAATCTGTCATTTGACTTTTACTTAAGTATGTTTTGTTTGAACTATTGTACAATACTTTACTACATTTTAAATCATATTCGCTACTGAGTAAAAAAAATACCAATGATAAACACACATAATAAAAAGATTATGCTTTGTATAAATGCTTTGTTTGCGCTTGTGTGTGTGTGTGTGTGTGTGTGTGTGTGTGTGTGTGTGTGTGTGTGTGTGTGTGTGTGTGTGTGTGTGTGTGTGTGTGTATGCGTGTGTGTGTATGTATTGTGTCCTGGTCGCGCGCCGCTCCAGACTCCACTCCAGGTTTTCTGACTCTTCCTACACCGGCATCTACCTGACCTTTCACACGGTCGCTTCCGCCCTGAGAGTGACGTCATCAATCAGCGCGACCGTATATAAACCGGAGAGAGACGCGGGAAAGAGGAGGCGTGTAGGCAAGGTGGTGGTTGTGTTGGAGCGAGATTAATTTTGGAATGTCATTTGTGGCGTTTTGATATTTGGTTGTGTATTCTGGTTTTGACTTTTTGCCTCCCACTGACTTTGATTATTGCTTTGCCCATTTGGTATGGTTGGTCTTTGTATATATTTGTAGATAATGTCACTGTATGTTTGTCCACTCACCAGTAGTAGGGGCGTGGCTGCCATTTATTTTGGGAAGAGGGAATTTATTCACTGTTTTTGGTTTAGGGACTCAGGGAAGGTAACTATATTTTTGTTTGTGTTTTGTCTTTTTTGGCAGGTAATCCAGCTACTAAAATACAGATACCATTTTGTTCATTATTTTGACCTGGGTCCACCCTGAATCTGATCCTGGTGGTGTGTGTGTTTGTGTATGTTTTTGTAAAGCAATACAAACCTCATCATTTCATCAGTTAATGACTGGATCTAGTTCTTCCTGCCATATACCACCATTTCCATACAGTTTAAAGTAGAACCCTGAACCATTCTTTTGCTGTACGGCCGACACTAGACTGGGACGTAACGCCATATTTAAGTGACCACTTTGATTTTCAAGCACAACAAAAGCAACAGCTGTATTATACAAAGGTGTTACTTCAGTTAAAAACAACTAGTTTGAGATTTATATCCACTTGTCTTTTTTGAACTACAGTAAAATCCCCCATCACCCCCCTGCTAAAAAAGTAATTTTTATTCTGAGTACATTTTTTATGAGCTACTTTTTACTTGAGTAGATTTTTATAATGGTAACTTTACTTGTACTTCAGTGAAATTTTACTTGAGTACAAAATTTTATTACTCTTTCCATCTCTGCATCCTCTGTAGAGGACTCACCAATCATAGTGAAAAGTACTAACAACATGGATAATCATAAACTAAACTCGTGTTGCAATTGCGGGAAGAAGGAATGGCTCATAAACAGGCAAACAAATCAAAAAGTAACATAAACCAGGTGGACACATTCAGATACCAAACCAATAACAAGAAAGGGTTAAAGAATGCTATATTCAACCTGTTGCTGTGAGAGCCCGTCACGTAAAGGCCTAATCGCATGAAACGGGCCGCGCGCAGTGTTTTCTCTAGCAGCGAGAACCCAAAGTGACACCATGTGCTGACGTGTGGTTCGTCAGAAATCCCATTCCAGGGCAACCCTAGTGCTTTCTCACCTCCGATCAGCATGGTGCAAATGGAGAAGATCTTCTCCGAGTCAGTGTTAGCCGAGACGTTGCCGAAGCCCACGCTGGTCAAACTGCTTAAAGCGAAGTACAGCGACGTGACGTAGGAGCTTCGCACTGACGGGCCGCCGCTCAGCACCTCATCCGTTGACCCCGCCCCGGTTCCGTTCCACTGGGTGGAGTTCGCTGCACTGGAGTCCTGCCCCACTATATCACTGCTGGTGGAGTTCCATTGGCTCACGGTGCCATTCAGGCCATCCAGGTTGTTGGGCCTCAGTGAATCTGGAAGGAGGGATGTGATTGGAGAGAGGAAATACGGCGTGTCCAGGCGTTTGGCCAACTCATGCAGCCAGCCTGAAAGAAAAAGAAAGAAAGACGTATTATTGGACTTGTATTGTAATATATACTATTATCAAATGAAAACTGTGAATATATTCACAGTGAACGTGTATAAATGTAATTCTTTTAAATCAGAGTATTTATATTTCATTAAGGCATCTTAAGTGTTTGAAGTTTATGAAGTACTAGTAAGTACTACTGAAGTGTAGTTGAACAGGAAAGTGCCTAGAATCTGTATCCTGAAAACGGCTGTTACTTTAATCTTCACCGATTATCATGTACAGTTACCCAGCTCTTGTCCACACACACACACTACAGGGCAGTTTGGAAACGCCAATTATCCTAATCTGCATGTTTTTGGACTGTGGAAGGAAAGCGGATCACCTGGAGGAAACCCACTGATCACGGGGAGAACATGCAAACTCCATGCAGACAGACTTGAGACTCAAGCCCTTGGAGGTGAGAGGCCACAGTACTAACCCCTGCACCACTGTGAACATTACTTGACTCTTAATTTGGAATTACTCACCTCCGATTTCGAAGATTGAATTATTTTAGTTTGCTACCAAGGACCCGTGCTTCTGAATATTGCTCTTAACTCTAATCTCAGGCCATTTAGTAGAGTTTTGCAAACACTAGTGTCACTATCGACTACTTTTCTAGCTCCAGCTTACTTGTAAGTGGCTTCAGATTAATGGAAATAAATGCACATTCTTTCGGCCATGAGGCTCGGTTCTGGGGAGTACTTCATCATTTCAGCATTAGAGTCGCTGCCCCTGTCTGTGGTACTGAACCGTTCAGAAATAGCAGTGCAGCTGTCACTATCCTGGGTGCTGATCCCACACTCAGGAAGATTTCAGTGCTGCAGCAGCGCTCTAACATTCAGACAGCATGGAAGTGCATCTCAAAGTGTTACAGTTTGTCCCTTCTGGCTTGAATCTGTTTGCCAACCCTTCAATCCAGATAGATCACATGCGTCTCTCTCGCTCTCTCGGCCTGTCAGTCTGAAAGGTTCGGGCTCAGACAAAGTGCAGCGTGCTGACGCATCGTCCGAGACCACTGACGCAATATTCTGAGATATCACACTGCTTAAAAGCTCTCATCTATTACCCACAGTAATGAGGAAGGAAGGAAAGGGAGAACGGGATGGGGAGGACATTTTAAACACTCTCACTATACACATTCGGTCAACTAGCTTTCTGCCTTCTTTATTACTGAAGCACGTCAACAACAATTTCAGGCTTAAACCTGCAATTAACACACAATCTGCCATGTTCTGTCTTCTCCCATTTACATACATAGCAGCTAATTTAAACACAACTGCCACTCAGTGGATGTTTTTTTGTTTTTGTTTTTGTTTTTCGCACCATTCCGTGTAAATTCTCGAGACGGATTTGTGTGAAAATCCCAGGAGATCAGCGGAAAAACTCAAACCAGCCCATCTGGCACCAACATCCGCGGCATGCTGAGATAACTGAGATCCATTTTTCCCCTCTGTTCTGAGATTAAACAATTACATGAATGTGTACAGAGCAGGTGTACTGTACATGTGTGTGTTCCTAATAAAGAGGACAGTAAATGATTACAGCATACAGCAGATTGCCTGGCTTTATTTTTGAAGAAAGGATCAGCAGCCTAGTCTCAAACTGATGGTGATGGAAGGTAAGGCAGATACAGGAGACGGGCAAATGAACAAATCATATCAGAGGTTATATATCCTGTACCATATATGATATTATGTCATTAAAAAATATATTTTAAAAGACAAGACAAGTATGTAGACAAGTTGTTTATAGACAAGTATAAATAGTGAAATTGATGCTCATGTTAAAATTCCTATCCAGAATAAACATCTGGTGAGGAATAATCTTATTTAATTTATTATCTATTCATTTATTTATTAATTTCTTTTATTTAGTATGCTGAATGAAAAGCTACTCTGCTTAACATATTAAAACTCATCAGGGCTGATGGGAAATCTTCACAGACAGCTCCTTCATTAAGCTCCTTAAAAAATTCTAAGAGCGTGTTATCAAGACTGATTTGAAAAAAACTTAAAATGTAGTTAATATTTTAAAGATATAACATAATTCTGCATAGATAGATAGAAATACAGACAGAAAGAGAGACAGAGAGGGAGACAGACAGACAGACAGATAGACAGACAGACAGACAGACAGATAGATAGATAGATAGACAATTGCTCCCTGACCCTCATTCTCTCTCCATTATTACGTATAAAATCAAAATGGTGACAAAAATAGAGCATCTGAAATGCTACTCTTCCCAGCTATACACTCGAGGTGTGACATTAGGTTTGAGTGGCTTCGAACAAAAACACTTCATTCTTCCTCGAGCATTCTGAATGCTGTATTTGAAAGAGAAGAGCGAATTCATTTCTATTTCTGAAACAAGGTTGGCTCGTTCCTTGCACACGCCAGAGGAAATGTAATAAAGCTTCACAACGGCGTGTTATGTTATTAGCACCATTCGTCCTGTAATGATCACTGGGTGAATGAAACATCTTCGACACTGAGGGAAATGTACCGAACTCTGACTAAAACCAAGGCGCATGTAGGCCCAAATGCATGATGGGGTAATCCTCAGGAGCCTGGTGCACTCAGAGTGTCAGAGTTTAACTGTAGTGTGATGTACAATGTTGGTGCATTAGGGTCCATTGTAACTACGAGGCTATAAAGTAATCAAATCCTTATATTTGGGTTTTATACTGCTTTGTGCTTGTTCTTGTCTGCTGCCTGGACAAAAAATTGTCCAGTATAATACTACAGCACATATATAACAGATGAAACATATTTTCTGGTGTATTCTCCTTCGCCATTATCTCAATTTGATGGCATTTTAGAGTAGCGGAGGAAAAACCTCTGTATGCGACCTGATATAAAAATAGCCCAGTTGTTCCATTTACTGCATTTCTGCGAGGTATCATGTCAGAAGTTGTGATGCGATCATCTCAGACCATAATGAAAATATATGGAAAAGAAAATGCATTGATAGAAGCAATTGTTTTTTTGTTTTTTTTACTTTGTTTCTGCCAGCAGTGTTCACTCTGATCAGTGGTTTTATTTGCTGCAAATGTTGTTTTATGCTTTATGTTATAACTTCAGCCTACGCTGTCATTTTTAGTAGTCTGTCCATAAACACTGTGAAACATAGTAACTATACTTTATTTCTACATTCTACATTTCTACATTACCAGTGGAAACACATTTGACATTAGGTAATTAAGTAACAACATAAAAAAAGCAGTTATATAGCAGTTTTATTTTAAGACACAAAGATCAGCTGTTTTATTTTAAGACGGACAAAGGTCAGCTGTTTTCGAATAGTTTTTGAAAAAACAAGAATGTCAAGTGCATTTACAAAAAACTATCAAACACCATGATGAATCTGGCTCTCATGAAGACCATTCCATTGAAAGCAAGAACAAAACCTACCTCCGCTGCAGAGGAGAAGTTCATTTAGAGTTACCAGCCTCTAATCACCGATTAACCAACAGCACCACAGATTAGAGCCATTATGAAGGCTTCAAGAGCATAATTAGCAGATACATCTCAATATCAACTGTTCAAAGAAGATTATAGTACATTTTGCAGGCCTTCAGTTTTATAATGTAGAAAGAAATAAAAATGTCCAAACTTGTCATTTACTGTATAGTGTGCGATTACAGAAGTTTACAGAAGTACAACATATACTAAGGGCTGTGAGATTTGGTGCATGCTCTTTTTTTTTAAAGAAATATTTCATCCAAAATGGTTACAGCTCAAGGCTTTGACCATGGTAACTAGAGTTTACGAAATTCCTCAAAGAAGCACAATGTCAGTAGTGCATGCTCAAGTTGGCCATTAGTTAGAGAAATATGCAGTAAACATGGTTAAATCCCTAAGACTCTCTCATTAAGGGCAGAAACTTTCAGACGGTACACTGGAGCACTAATGAGATGCATATTATTAGCTCACAGATACTGTTTACTCACCGATGTCCCAAGATCCACGCGTGTTGTTCTCGATCTCACAGCGTCCGATGAAGTACCAGACGCATGCCATCCAGTGAGCCAGCAGAGCAAACATCGACATGAGCAAGGTGAGCACCACGGCGCTGTACTGCGAGTAGCGCTCTAACTTTTGTAGTAAACGCAGGAGTCTTAACAACCGGACTGTTTTTAGTAGATGAACTCCAAAGTACTGCAGGATAAAAGAAGACACATAAAAAAAAAAAAATCGTATTATTGCGTATGTCTTTTTAGGTTGTTATGTTGGTTAATACATTGGACTATGGTCTGGAAGGTCCCAGGTTCAAACCTCACCACTACCAAGTTACCCCTTGTAACAGCCCATGGTTCTGTCACTTTTGGTTTGAGTGGGGTTGTAGTTCTACTACCATCCTCTAGGAGCTCTAATCAGGATGCCTCCTCTAGATATAGGCAGGTGGAGTAGTAGAAGGAGAGATTTGTTTGGTTTTGGAGGAATCATGGCAGTCTTATCATGTATTGCTTCATTTGTTGGTAGTTGTAAACTGCTATTATATTGACAGAGCATATAGGGAGATTTCTGCTGGATTTGATCTCCTTTTGTTATTCTATATGAACTGGTGAAAGTTTTGGACTCTGCGGTTTCTTCTTGGACTCTTTGTCATCTCAAGCCTTCTCATCCTCATCATCGTCTTCATCAGCATATTACCTTCTATGGATAAGTACCAAGAGACATTTATAGAAAGACAATCCCGATTTATCTTATAAAAGTGAATCTCCATTTATGAGGTTGTTTGGGTGTTTGTTGTTTTCCTTTGATGTTTAACTTAATAATGATTGAATAACCTGCTCTTGGCTTGGCATCTTTATTTGTTGTGCATTCATGTTCACTGATTGAAGTAGTTTTTTATTTATTTATTTAAGGTACTACATTCAGTTTGGTTGGTGGGCCCCTCCCTTATTAAAATTTGTAGCAAGCAGCTTCTTAAAAAAAAAAAAAGAGAAGAGCAGTTACACCCTGTTAGGTGCTTGCATAAGGCCCTTAACCCTCAACTGCTCAGATGTATAATGAGATAAAAATATATGTCACTCTGGATAATAAGGGCGTCTGCCAAATGGCATAAATGTAAGGTGTACCTCAAGGTTTAGTACTACAACAACAACTGCATTTTGTTACTTTTTTTGGGGCCACAAAGTTATTGACACAGGTTTTACACTGGCTAACCTTTCTGCCACAACCTACTACTTTTTTCAGGCTTGGGACTAGTATTTAGGATGCTGAGTATTATATATCAGCATCGGGTTAAGGGCCTTGCAACACCTACAAAATATGCAGAAAATTATAACAACGATCAGTTCTGTTTTTCTGCAGATCCAGAGAAGAAACAAATATATATACTCACCACACTGACATTGAACGCGTATAGCAGGTCAAAGGGTAGCGCGGCGATTAGGTCCACAAAGAGCCAGGTGGTGACGTAGTGCACGCAGATGGAGCGAGCATCGTACACCACCTGGCCTGATGTGCTCACAAACGTGGTGCGGAAATTCAACAGGATATCTGTAATACACAGCGCAATGTGAGGTTACAGTAGCTCCTAGGTTATTTATGTTGCATATTTAAATATCATTTCAGTTTTTGGACCCATGGGCGTAGGTTTCATCCAAGCAGAAACAAAGGTAATAGACCTTTTTTGGGGGGCACGATCAATTCTTAAATCTTAATATCCATAATTTGATGAACAAACAAACAAAACCATTAAGAGAAATAAGAATCACAGTTGGCTGTGTGCTTTAAATATTAGCTTTAAAGTCTAACAAGCATTTTTGGATATGACATTAGAACTAATGAGGTTCTAATGTCAAATCAAATGAAATGCAGCAGAGTGTTTCAGCTACATCAAATATCTTTCCTCTCCAAAGTAAATTCCAATCCTTTATTGTTTATTTCTGTCCGTTTGTCTCCATGTCCCTTGCGGCTTGACACAATGCAATAATAACACTTGTACTCGTCTCATGCTGAAGATGAGGTAGATAGTTAAAAATACCGGTGGCACATCTTACCTAGCATAAAAAGGATCTCCACTAAGATGTCGCTGACACTCGGGGGATTTCTTGGTGTTATGTCGTCGCGTCCGCCGACCACAGTGAAACACACGTTATAGGGAACAGTGACTGCCACGTAAAAGGTGGCTAAAAGAATCAACCAATCCCAGCCAGCCTTGAAGGTACCATAATGAAGAAGGATAAAGCGCGACTTCTGAATGGCTGCTACCTTGTACTCGGGGATGGGAGGCTTCTCACCAAACATGTTCTAAAAGAAAGGACCAGAGAATTATGTTACACTATATTAATGGAGCACGTGTTTCTTGTTCAGGTTATTGTACATACGTCTGGAATTTAATGATATACCATGTCTTTTAGACTGTTTCTATAGCTCTGCTCTCTGGCCTCAGTTCATATTCACTTATAGTACACTCGAAGCCACTTCAATCAAGAATGCAGTTCAGTGCTGGATTCACCTTCAGACATTTTATCATCCTCTATGTTTCTTTAGCTTGCCATCGTCTGCTCATCTCATGTGGTAACATACTGTAATATGCAGCATTATACAATATATTCTAATACATTATAATATGATTGGTGTTCAAGTCAAACCAGGACTCGTGATAAATTTACATAGGAGTTCAAGCACAGTCTCTTTAAACATTTGAATGGTGGAAACAATTTAACGAACCCTGTACGTCCATGAATGACCATCCCATCCAAAGGTGGCTCAGAGCCCACTGCAGGCATTCCTGTAAACTTTCAGCCAATGGAACGCCTCATCCTCAAAAACTAATGGATAACTGTCTGTGGGAACTGTACACACAATCATTCACAAACACCGCTTGCACACTACAGGAACTGAGCTGGGAGTTATTGCCACATCACCTGTACAGCCCTGACCTGTAAACCATTTCCACATGTTTGGGCCATTAAGGGAATTCCAGGGAGGCCAGCGTTTCAGACATGAAGCAGGCAGTCCTTTTATGGATCTGTCGTACTGAAAAAACGTTCTACCTTGATGGTATCTAAGCAGTAGTGAAATGCTGGGATGAGTGCATAAGTGAAACAGGAGATTATACAGAGAAATAAAGGGAGTTGTAACTTTCATAACTGTGCTCTGTCACGCTGTACCATCAAAAGTCCCGGTTTGACACGAACATCCCTCAGTATCTTATTATCACTGCATTTTCAGTTAGTTTGGGGATTATTTTTAATGTAAAAATAGTTACCAGGAAGACCAAAAAGTTTACCCCAACCTTTGAACCTTTTATATATACGTACACATCACCCATAAACATTTTCTCCGCTTTACTTCTAAACGGATGCAAAATCAGTCCATTACCTTGAAGCAAGTAGTGCAATGCTAAGACAATATCTTCTAAATTATTTTGTTTGACATCCTATGTTTTCCATATATACAGTACAATTACACTGCAGTCTGCTGGTGTGTATTTATTATAGCAATCACTAGACTGGTTTTACTGGTCCAATAAAAAAGTATTTTCTTTTTTATTTCTTTTGCTAATTGCTCTCAATTGTCTTCCTACTTTGCTACATTATTTTCTTTTTTCACCTAAATGCTGCATTAAGCAATGTTGGTTCACCTTCAAGTACCTTCAAGAGGTTTACATGAATTAAAACAACAACAACAATGATCTTAAACAAAAATGTTTAAGATAAAATGATAGCGACTCCATGGTTCTCTTATTGCTTCTGTTGTTTTACCCGCCACACTTTTCAGCTTCTGTGATTGAAATAATACAAAGTAGATAATATACTGTATAATAAAAAGATGCATTTTACAGTACACTAAATATTATCATTTTTACTAAAGCATTTCAAATCATTTATTAAATCAAAGTGATTTAAATGCATTTTTTTATTTGAACTGCATAGAAAGCTATCCATAATGTTCTTTCACGGAGCGAGAAGTGTACCATCTGTTTAATATAATACATTCACATACTGTATGAGTGTGTTATTTAGTCACATAACCACCACTGCTTACAGCCAAATGCAACCTACTGTATATTCTGTAACATTTGCTATTAACTAAAATACACATTTTTTTAAGGTACCTTTCCTCAAAATTGACTGTAACCCAAAGCTTCTGTGAAAGCTTAACCACTCTGGATAAACTGCTTTTTTGCTGCACTTACAGTACATGGACTCTAATATGATATTAATAATCAGAATAATAGTCCAATTACAGTATAAATAACCTTGAAACCGAAAGTTCAGTCCAATACCAATGGGAATGAGAGGGGTGACGTGTACACCATTTTATAATCTGTTCGATTGGAAAACATCAGTCATTAAAACGCTTGATCAGACTTTGATCTCTTGTTGGAATGAATGTACTCTTTCTGCATGTCTCTGCCCTATGATTAGACGATGAGTTTCCAGGAGTTGCTTTAACAGTCCTCTAGCACTCTCGTCCTGTTTAAAAGTTGCAGAGGTTTTGCTTGAGAGATTGCTGTCTAATTCAAAACAACAGCAGAAGCACAACTATTGTTCTCATGACATGATGTCGATCCATCTTCACTCTGTCACATTCTTTGTCTACACCGCTTACAGTATTACTGCATGTGCAGGGTCGTGGGAGGCCTGGAACCTATTGCTGGGCACAAAGGTTGCCATCACAGGGCGCACATACAGTACACACTCACACATTATGGGGAATTTTGGAAACGCAGATTAGACTACTCTGCAGGTCATTGGACTGGAGGAAACTCACCGAGCATGAGGAAATCATAAAAACTCCACACACAGACTTAAACCCTCAACACTGGAGGTGTGAGACCACCATGCTACCTGTAGTATGAACTCAATTTATTCATGTTTTCTGTTATATGTCTGACAGACTAACTGTCCTACACTTCATGCATGTCAAAAAAGTTATATTCTGGTTAAATGCTTTGAGCTTGTACACACACGTCTTATCTGATCAAGCGTCCATGTGAACAGTTAAGCTGGAATCTCTAATCAGCATGATTTCAATCAGATCGAAGAAAATTGACCGTGTAACATCAGCTCTTTAAGATTATCCCCGTAACGCACTCACGTTATTGATCTTGAGTTTGCTCTTGTCCTGTTTCTGCAGGTGTCCTGAGAGCTGGTAGAGCACGGCACGGCTTCGGCGCCGGTTAGCGTTGAAACCCTGAGGCCGTGTGACCTTGTGAACCTCCAGTCCGGTCTCCTCATCTGAACAAAAAAGCATGCTTTAATACATTTCATATATAAAAAACAGTTGCGTTATTTAAAAAAATTTAAAAAACAGACAAAGCATGATATCCTGTAAGTGAGCAGTAAATAAGGTTCTTATAAATAGAGACTATAGAAGACTCTCGCCCGCTACCTCGCAAATCAAACAAGGTAAGTACATGGAAGATTAATAATTGCCGCACTAATTACCGAATAGCTCAAAATGACTGAGGTTATGTAACCTCTGCAAACAAAGGCCATGTGAAGAGCACAAAAAGTATTAAATTGGTTTCCGCTTAAAAGCAATCTGATAGAGCGCGCAGGGTGTACTGTACATTTATTGCTGTCACATTCATTCATTCTGTTCTCTGCTATCTTGAAATCTCGAGGAAGAAAAAAACGCACTCACCTCTGTTCTCCGTCTAATTAAACTCTTTTCAAATTCACTTAAACTCGCTGAGATTTAATCTGACCTGATGGACGTAATTAGGTTCTTTTCAAACCAGGCTGGTCCGAGGTTAGTGAACAGGACAGCTGTTGTTCGTGGAGTACGGCGTCTCAAGTGTTCGTAAATCAGAAAAGAAAGCCTCCACAGGGAGCTCATCAAAGCTGCGCAGGTGTAATGCTCCGTCTGTGTCTTTCTCTTTGAGGCAGCATAGAGCAATTACTGTATCATTAGAGTTCATACTAGGCAGGGTTTGATTATATATATATATAGGCTGGATTATAGTGGTGAGTGTATGAGGGAATACACCCTGGACAAGGCAACATGGTGTAACCCATCCACCTGCTGGCATGTTTCTCAGGGTTTGGAGGAAACTAGAGAACCTACTTTCTTTACGATGTAAAGAACATACAGTATGAAACTATGCTGGCAGTCAATAGATACATCCATCCAGGAACCTTTGTAGTCCAACTAGGGACCATGGAGGCCAGTAGTGACCATTGTATTTGTTCCCATTTTTACAACCATGGTAGGACCTCTGGTCAACATAAACACACACTATGGGCCAATTTGGAAACAGCAATTGACCTAATCTGCTTGTCCTTGGACTGTACAGGAAACCAGAGCAACCAGAGGAAACCCACCAAGCTGTTCTCACCATGCAAACTCAATGAATCCCATGAGTCCCCGAGGCGGGAATCGAACCCAGACCCTGGAGGTGCAAGGCAACAGTGCTAGCCATTAAGCCACCGTGCCACCATAGAGCCTAATATTCCACTAATAATGTAAACAAAAACCCAATGAGATTAAAAATGCATCATTTAAACACGTCGGTCCCGGTCCAGTCCAATCAGAATGAATTTTCTAACAGGACGACAAGAGCAAGACTCACTCATTCACCCTCACTGACTCATCATCTATACCGCTTAATCCTGTATTCGGGATCATGAGGGGCCTGGAGCCAATCCCAGGAGGCAGGGCCAATCCATCACAGGGCACACACACACACACACTTCAGCCAATTTGGAAATGCCAATTAACCTAACCTACATGTCTTTGGGAGGAAACCCACCAATTGCGGGGAGAACATGCAAACTCCATGTACTGTACACCGAGACGGGAATCGAACCCGGACCCTGGAGGTGCAAGGCGACAGTGCTAACCACTACACCACCGCCGCTATGAGCAAGACTGTAAACCCTAAATAATATGTTCAATTGGTAAATATTCGCCATGTAAACTGTTTATCTGAACATTTCCCTCCTGTAGGCGTAAATGCATTCTTTGTGTGCTCATTTGCACCAGTAGGTGCCGTGACAAGTGTCCGGGAAGGAAATTTAGCTTTTTTTTTTATGGTAACCTCTATAAAGACAATTCTCTTCCACCTGTCTTTCATCAACAAGAGGCACTGATTGGCTCGAGATCTCACCCATAGTAAAACATCTAACCAAGCACAGCGGAAACATTAATGGATTTCTGCAACCAGTCATAACGCAGAAGCTAACTTTTAAATTGGAGAAAAACACTTTTCCTTTTTCCGTTATGTTTCTGGCCGTTTAAAACCTTCACAGCAGGCAGAACCACTTTGTTCATGTCAAGAAAATTACATTCTGATTAAATGCTTAAATGCACATCTTATCTTGTCAGCGTGCATGTAAACAGTTAAGTTGGAATCTCTAATAGGAATGATTTCAGGCAGATCCGTGTACCGTCAACAGTGCCGATGTGAAACTCTGCAGAGAAAGATCTAAGGCAGTGACTTCACTCAGTAGCTCAGTGTTTCTCAAAGCAATCACCAGAAAACTTATTTTTGTCTCCTTCCATCTATCAAATGCATTATTTTTCATGAGACAGTTGACAGTTGAGACTGTACATATCTGACCTGGCACATGATTAGTCAGTTTTACAGTAACATTAATAATTAAAAAAGGCAGATAGTTGGGTTGAGGTTACTGTATATGAAGCATGCATGTAAATATAAATGTAACATTAGTACATGGGATAGAAAAAAAAAGAGATAGGGGAAAATATATATATATATATGTGTGTGTGTGTGTGTGTGTGTTTTCATTTATCAAATATTTAATAACAATGTGGACAAATCCATCTGAAATTGTTAGATTTTGGAAACATTAACTTTAATATTATACAATAATAAATATTAGATTACATATTTTATTATATTTTAAGGATGAAGCAACAGTGAAAACTTCATATAGAAAATGTTTATCTACAAGCATTAAATCACACTGAAGAGAAAATGAGAAAAAGTGTCTCATTGTACAGTAGGTGAAAATGTGATTTTTCAGAAAGGATCATGTAACACAATTCTTCATAATACTTGATGCTTCTTATCTCTGGATCCATGTTTCATTTTTATTTATTTTTTTGTAAATGAATATATAAATATTTTTATCAGATAAAAGGAAACACGTTTGCTAATTCTTTTTTGCATTTGCTACTTCATGTACTCTAGTGTCCATAACATTTTTGAATCTTAATTGTCATTCGGATAAAACTCTAGATTTAAAAACCAATTTAGATTTCATACGAAAAGACATAAACCTGAAAAAGTGCATTATTCTAAAATGCAAAATCGTTAGGATATTGCATTGTGAATTTGACGTGGTTACGGACACTACAGATTTTTGCCATATAAGCTTTTACCAAAAAAAACTAATTTAAGAAACAATTTTTACAGGTCGTAAGCTTTGAGAAACTTTAGCAACCAATTTCAGTATTAATACTCATAAGGAAATATGAATAATTTGCATTTTAAATGATTATTGTTTGAAGACAGACAGTACAACGCTGGAAAATGGCCATTTTTTGAGGCAAATATAAAATCATCTCTTCAAAAGTTAGCGAGTTGAAATTTTTAGGGAAGCAAGATTGGTCAGTTCCATGTTGGATAAACTTCAGAAGTAGCTTCTTTGGCTCACACATTTTCTGTATTACATGTATAACATCAAAAATAAAATCAGCACCAAAACTGTGTTTTGGCTGCCAGCAAATTACTGGTTTAGAAGTTGATTTTGGTTTTATTTACACTTCTCAATAAGCAGACTCTGGTATCATTTGTGATGAACACTGTTAGCATACATTCATATCTTTCATCTATTATTATTATTGTGTGTTACACACCGTTTGATTGCACTCTCAAATCTGGTTGGATCGTGTGCATCACCTACCGTAATAGTTCTCGTGTCAGCAAGTCATGTGACTTAGGGAAAGGGTGTGGTGGTCAGGTGAAGGGTATTGTAACTCTGCGGTGCGTTATACAGCACAACACTGATTGTTTGGAAGCAGTCGCTTGGACGTGTGTTTGTGTGGATGCTCACCCAGCTCCGGACACTGCTCTTCATCCTGGTCTTTCTTATTATCCGTGATGTCTTTATGGGACACGAGGAACAGCACGACCTCTCCTTTCTCATTCTTAATGGGCACGATATCCAGCAGACACCAGAACTGGGTACCTGCCAATTAGAGAGACTTTTACAGCGTCTGTAACAGCTGCTCATTAACACACACACACCGGAACACAGGGAACACATTACAAGCTTATCACTGATACAGGAAACATGGTGGAGAACATCTTGAATCCAATTCACAATCTGTGTTTGCCTGACACGCGCGCACACACACACACACACACACACACACACACACACGCATTAAATCAGCTCTATCTGTCCAAGGAGATTGAAGGCTCTTTTGGGAGGCGTGTCTTTATCCCTCATATCGCCTCTGCCTACACTGGCTGAAAGTGAGACAATAAATAGAGCTATTTTGACAATTCTTATCAATCCTTAGAGATCGCAGTAGTGCAGATCCCTGTGTCTCACCTGCTGACACAAGAATAGCTGATACGACCTGTTACAAAGACAGCATCGCTATAAGAGAAGGTGATGAGGAACAACTCTGTTATACTGCACTAGACTTCTAAATCATCACATTTGTGTGTGTGTGTGTGTGTGTGTGTCACTTTCATTAAACATAACTTTCATTTTACAAACAAGAAAAAACATTTTCACCGCTTTGAAATTGAGTGTTTCAATAATACAAGTGATACAACACTGCATGCAGAAACAGTTGTTTGTGTGCCTGTGAGCTGCTTAAATCATTAAAAGTGATTTTTTTTTTCCTTTGTAGAAAACGAACCACATCAATAAGCAAGAGTACCGGTGTTTGATTTAATACTGCACAGCATAGCGTAGACTCAAGGGCTGGGCTAACGCCCTTAAAAAAATCGCGAGAAGAAAAGTCATTTTTAAGGTACGATATTTCATCATTATCATCATAACACATTTATATATGCATCACATAAATATTGTATGAGCCAATATTGGGGAATATCTCACGCTAAAACCTGTGAGGAGACAAATTTATTGGTATCGAGAATATTCCTTTGTCTTTATGTGCGAAAGGAAATAGAGACGATAATTCAGGTGTTTATTACATTTTAAAACTTTTATAAAGTGTCCGCCTTTCACCCTGCTGTTTTTAGTTATTATATGTAATTTATTTGAGCACTGCTCTGAATTTGACGTGCTGATGAAACCTTTACATCATCAAAATGGATAATTTTGACATAAAAGGGTAGGACATTCGTATTTATATCACAGATCATGTGAATCTGCATTAGGAAAAGGAAAATCAATCATATGCGACATAGGGAAAACTAAAGCTAACAGTAAGTTGTTTAACATGCAGCCCAAGCACGTGTTAACAATTTGACAATAATTGCACACCCTTCACACTACATCACTATTTATTCTATAGCACAAGTCACTTTAAGTACAAAACACTTTATAGCATACTTGCACACCCCCTGGACATCTCTATTTATATTCCATATTTTTCCATACTGTACACCTAGGTTCACCTAGGCTTTATTATATTTCTTATATTAGGTATATATTTTTTTCTATATTTGCACCCAGGTTTTTCTTATTTTCTTATTCTCTTATATTTTTTATATTTTTATTTTCTTATATTTTTCTTATTGTATATTTTTACTGTACATATATTTTATTATTTTATTCTTAGTTACATCTATTTCTACGTTCTTTGTTATATTCTTTTAGTGTAAATAGTCTTAAATAGTTTTTATTCTAAGGTCACGGGCAGTCGCCTAAGCATTTCACTGCATATCGTACTGTGTATGACTGTGTATGTGACAAATAAAATTTGAATTTAGGAATTACAGGAAGACAAGTTCATATGAACTCATTAATCAGAATAAAGAAAACGCATGAGGGCATCTGAATGTAGTTTCTGTTAAGTTGAATGGAACGTGTTATTCTTTTACTTTAATAATCCATTAATTAGAAGAATGATAGTAAAGATTTGTGCCGGATTACTTTCAGTATCACAATTAGCGCCTGTCTTCTGGGTCAAAGTGAAAAAACAGAACTTACACAAAAATTGGGGTTCTCAATCGAGTGTTGGGCTTCACCATTTCCAATTAGGTTCGATTCCATAGCACTTATGTTAACTTTTCTGATTTGCTATATTTCTTACCTCATTCACATTTTGAAGTATTAAAACTACTAAAAAGTATTTAAAAAACTTGAAAATGCTGCTGATTGTTTAAATGTCATTTCACATAATGCCACAATCTTTTTTCCTGCCCATCAAATGCTCCAAACTCCAGTCCACTAGGTGGCGGTATCACACCAATCGCCCATAGGCTCAAAAGAAGAAGACGTGATATTCTTGCAAAACATGAGTATTTAAAAATAGATGGATGGTTTCTAATGTTACAAAAGCTGTTGGGTATTGTTAAGCAAGTCTTCAATTTTAGACCACTTAATGTTTGTAAGTTTACCTAAATAATTTTAAAAAGTGTTAATCGAATGAAATCACACCCATTAATTCAATTAACTCAATCAACCGAAAGATCTTTTTTTTTTTAATTGCACAAACGATTAAATTGCACAGCTTCAAATTGCCGACCAACAGTAAAAAATGGAGTAAAACCTGGTAAAAATCCCTCTGTGCACTGATGAGGTCAGATGAGGACACACACACACACTCTCTTCATTACAGTCAGTCTAAAAGATGTTCTTTTTCAGAAATCATTAAAACCTGATAACAACATAAGCAGCACAATTAAAACTCTGACTGCGCTAACCAGACTCACACACTTCCTGTTGTTATGACAACGTCCTGACTAAACCTTGGATTTAAGAGTCACAAATAATGTGTATAATCAAGCTTCTCTACAAGGTCTGGTTTAAGATAAAGAGGGATTTCGGCACTGGAATTTAAACCATTCTGGTTTCAAACTTGTATTGCGAAATGCATTTTCCAATAAGAAGTAATGTAAATGCAGATAATCCGTTCCAGCCACCCAAATTTCTAATACTATAGTCAGATTTTTGCATATAAAACAATCAAAATATTTGAAAATGGCATGTAAATGAAGTAAAAATATGAAATAAGTAGATATTAAACCTTAGTTAACCTTAATTTAAAAAGCTGAAGGTGGCTCCTTTTTCTTCTTGCCACCATCCTTGCTAACATTCTTGGGATTCATGATGCTACGTCTTTACAAAATCTTGCACAAAATGCAAAAAATCTTACAAAAGAATTAGTAAAATTGCTTCGATTCACTGATGCAAACAAGTTTTGAACGGCTCCTGGTTGTACGCGCAACTTAGCCAGCCATCCCGAAATTCTTCATATGTTGAGGCAAATCCCTCGCAAAATTTAATTTCTTAAGGTACAAATTCTTAAGGCAGGGCGTTCATACGTATACTGAGTTACCAATGTATGTTTACCGTCCAAATCTATCACACCGTCATATAACAATCTTTGGAATCTGCAATCGGAATAAATTCAGTCAAATTGCGTAACATAACAGTGTTATGTTAAAGCGAAGTCATATAAAACCCAGACTAGATTAGACATAAAGCTTTCACCATTGCTCTAGCTTAATTAAACATTTATGCATAGCTTTTTTTCATTGCGTTTTAAATGCCTTATGTAGCATTTCAGTAAAACTTCATTATTTAATACAGTAAAGCTGCAATCTGAGGATTTTATCTCAGGGCCGGGTGCAGGGTACACACTGGATGGGGTGCCAACCCATCACTGGGCAGACAAGCACACACACACTCACTACAGGGAACTTGGAAACACAACTTAACCTAATCTGCATGTCTCCGAACTGTGGAAGGAAACCGGAGCACCCTGAGGAAACCCACCAAGCACGGGGAGAAAAAGCAAAGTCCACACAAACACACACCCGAGGTGGGACTCTATTCCTCGACCCTGGAGATGCGGGGCCACAGTGCGAACCACTACGCTACCGTGCCATGGTAACTAATGAGATCTATCTAAAGGAATAAAAATATTCTATTTAACAAGCTAACAATACTATAAAATTTAGTCAGTACAATAGATAGATATATAAATAGATTGAGTACCTTTATTAATCCCAAAGGCAAATGATCCCTTACAATCCTTAAACAAGCAAGTTATCTAGAGTTAAAGAGCTAAAGTTAGCTGTTCATTGACCCACAGATTAACCTCCATGAAAATCTCATGTCCCGACTGCGCCTAATTAGGGTTGGGAACCGAAACCTGGTGCCAATATGGCACTGTTATCTAGGGCCAAGGGTAGCACAGTGGTTAAGGCACTGGGCAATAGTTTGGAAGGTCCCAGGTTCAAATCCTACAACGAAACAAGGCCCTTAACCCACAACTGCTCAGATGTATAAAGAGGTAAAAATGTGAGTCACTCTGGATAAGGGTGTCTGCCAAATGTATAACAGGTATGTACTGTACTAGAAACAAATCAGAACTGTGCCTCACGTTGATGCTAGCGCACTTGAAAACGATTTCCTGACTGAGAAAATGTATTTTAACGCGAGCCAGAACGCTCTAATAATATAAATCCAACTCATGTTTGAGGTACCGTGAGTGTCCATGTGGTTTTCCCATTCCGACTTAAAAGCACAAGTTGGGAAATGAGAGCTTCCGCGTGAATGAAGTGATTACAGTTGCTCTGGTGGCAGCTGGTAGCGTTAGCTCGCTAAGCTAAACACACTTACTGTAAATTAACCATCCTAAGGTTTAAAAATGCCTAAAATGTTCAAACATGTGGTTGTATTATTGGTTACCGGTACCGATTCAAAGGTATCGATGTGGCACCGGTATCGTGAAAATCCCAAACAGTACCAGTGGCGGCCGGTCAATACAGTTCGGCAGAGAAGAATGCCCCTTTAACATGTAATTATTTAACATAATAATTATTTATTTTTATAATGAAATAAAGTCATTTAGTCACAATATTCCGCTGTTTTTCTTAATATAATTTATTTGCAATTAAAAAAAAATCTAAACTGTGTTACGTCCATTTGTGTTCGTGTACGCGGGGCGCCGGACAAACGAGTGTCTATGTAGGCGCATACGTTTTGGAAAAGCATGTGACCTGAGGCTGAGCTCTGATTGGATTTTGTCCCTCCCACTTTTATTCTTAGCGAATCAATAGTGTTTTTAAACATTTGGGCTCATGTGAATGGACCATTCTCAACGAGTCTTTTCCAGCACTTCTTACAGCAAGCGGAGCTGCTGATTGGATGCGATGTGAGTCATACCTTTATGTTATGCTAGTAGTAATGATGCTTAATCACCTGATGAATGCCTATTTACAGACGAGTATTAAAAGTTTCATTTGAATTTTGTTTGCGCTACCCCCCCCCCCACGAGGCGCCACTGAACAGTACCCAGTACCTCAGTTTAAAAGACTTGAACTGCAAGTCATAGAATTTAATTCAATGCTACAAGACATAAATGCAGTCCCAGCTCAGTAGTTAGCATTCCGCGTTAAGCAGTGAGCTAACTACTGAGCTGGGACTGCATTTATGTTAATTTGCCCTCTTATCTTGCTGTGACATTTTGGATGAAATATCATCATCCAGACATTATGGAGAGAGAGAGCAGCCATATAACAGTGCGAGAGGATGCATCCTGTCATCATACAATGACAGATGAGGGGCTTAGAGAAGAGATCACTGACTTGTGAGTAACAAATCCGTATGTCAGGAAGAAGTGCAATCTCAGCTCAGGAGGGAGATCAGACGAGTTAAATCACACAGATGATGAATCGGTGCTGAGGGAGTGCGCGAAAGAGATTTGTGAGAAAGTGCACGCTCAGTGACGAGACAGATGTAGCGGGAGTGTTGTTGAGATGACGTTAGATTAGAGCTGATGAGATGCAGCAAAGGAGCGTAGCACTTTGTGTGCACCACAGGCCTTATTTAGCACTCTTTTTCTAAAGATGTCAGATTGATTAAAGTTACAAATTACCAGGCATGTGTACATCAGAGCTGATTTGCCCTCGGTGGTGTGCACAAAACTCTATTATACAGTATATTTACTTGGTTGTGCATATAATTTACATAAGGGGTGCTTTTTCATTTTGAACACAGTTATGAGAATAAAAACTAACTTTATTCCTCTATATAACCTCCTGCTGCACTAATGCACTTATCCCAGTGCTTCACCACTGGAGTGCTTGGATACCATCAAGGTAGAAAGATATCAGTAAGCCAGAGCCATGATCGGACTGCCTGCTTCACATCTGAACTCCTGGCCTCCCGGGAACTGCTTTAATCGGCCCAACATTTGAAGACTACCGTATAGTCAGGACTTCATTCACAAGAAGTCCTGGTTTGACTTGAACGCCCCTCGTAGTTTAATCTTTGCCAAGTCCCACTCACAATTCCCATCCATCGTACAACAGTTATACAATCGGGGAGAGTGAAAGCTATCATGTGCCCTATCCAAAATGCGCAAGGTCAGCGAACCACCATCTTTGGCTCATTTTGTTTTGATTGATAGAGGAGATTGTATGCCAGCCCTCCCTCAGAAATGTTGCTCTCTTGGACTTCGGACTATAGGCGGCTGTGAAACTTTTGGGGAATTAAAAAAAAAAAATTTTTTAAGATGTATTCAGCTTGTGTTTTACCTCAAAGAATCAGAAGCAATAGCTGTATAATCATTTTAATTGCTACTGTAAATATATAAACTGTGATTAAAATATAAATGTACTCAAGACAAATTACCCTAAAATAATTCAAATAAAAAAATAGAATTTTTTATTTAAACATGCAAATCTTTTTTTGAAAGATATCATGTGACTAGGGGTCACTGTAATAACTGAGGAAGAAATAGGAAAAGCAAACACCTACAGACTCTGCAAAGGCGGGATGGACAGCAAAGTGACACATAGCACTTTTTAAAACTGAGTTCACATACAGTAAGTTCATTATACAGTATGTCGATCATGTTATTTTGCTTTATACTGTACCTTTACAAACCCAAAAAGCATTTTACAGTATGTCTCTTGTTTTGTGTTGTATCTAATTATTAGTGATGGGAAGTTTGGATCATTTTAAGAACTCGGTTCTTTGAATCTCGAACAAATCTTTTTTTTGAGTCATTTAGTTTATTTCGTTCTTTTGATCAGAAATAAAATAAAATGTTACATTTTCAATAAACAGACCACCAACGCGTCTACATACACAACTTGTGGCTATAGTTCCAGTAACGAAAATATTACACTGCAGCTAAAGACATATGACATATGACAACAGAATGAGCAGTTCACCTCTCATATATTCTGGTCCGAGTCGTTCTTTTGTCACGTGACACCCATAGATTTGAAGGTAACTACTCATTTCTGTTTCTTGTACATAACCTACGGAGGTTTTGCGATGCTTCGTGCATGCGCGCCCAGTAGAAAATGAAGGAATCACTCTCTGAGACTACTCGTTCTTGTGAGTCACGTTAAAGACTCGTTCAAAAAGAACGAATCATTCATGAACGACTCATCACTAGTAATTATCAGGAATGGGAATCACCAGGGGCCACCCAATACGATATCATCACAATACCTCAGTGCCGATTCGATGTGTATTGCGATTTCTTTTTGTATATATCCAGATTTAATTTTACATTTTAATACTTCATTCTAAACAAACTTGTTCTAGACAAACTTCGCTTATACATCACAGGATGCTGTTTTGCCTGCCAATATGCATACTTTTATACATTTAAAACTATTTTTTTTAAATAGATTTTGGAGTCAGTCTGGTGATACATGAAGCCGCATCCCTACTAATTAGTGTCTGTCTGTTTCCAGTGAGCTGGGAAACAATAAAGAGGAAGCATAGTGACGGTCTGGGCTAAAGACAAGTTCACCCGCACTAACACGAGTGCCGAACGGTGCTGAAAAGCAGCTGTTAAATTCACAATGAGTGCAAGAATTAAAGCTGACTCACATCTTACCGCCTGTCTCTATACTTCCTCACAAAAGTTATCCTGTCAAAGTCACTTATCAGTTACTTACTGCTGTCTCTAGTTAAGTGTTACACAGAATTAAAAGAAAAAGTTGATGCAACATTCATGCTGCCTGAGCCCTTGCTCCTTTCAGAAACCAGCAAAAGTACTACATTTGTTACTGTACTCGTCTTAGTATAAAGATTTATGTTGGCTTTCTTCTTGTCTTATTTTTGTCATATTTAATTTTTCTTTAGTCAATGCCATTAAAATGAAGCACAAACATGAATTTTAAAAGTTTAATTTTGTTTGTGTCCTATAAAAACACGCAAGTCATCCATATATAAAACTGCAGGAACTCATCGTGATTAATATGATTCAAAGTTTTAAATAAGTTAGTGTCTTATGGCCGAATTACACACACTTAGGAGCACAAGAGTTATTTTTGCCGGATTTTATCGCTCACTCACTTGTCCTCTATACCGCTTAATCCTGTATGCAGAGTCGCGGGGGCCTGGAGACTATCCCAGGAAACTTAGGGCACACCCTGGACAAGGTGCACATCTATCAAGGGCACACACACACATGTGTGGGAACGCCAATTAGCCTAATCTGCATGTCTCTGGACTGTGGGAGGAAACCGGAGTACCTGGGGGAAATCCACCAAGCACGGGGAGAACATGCAAACTCCATGCACACAGAGACGGGAATCGAACCTGGCCTGGGAATTGAACCCGGACCCTGAAGGTGCAAGGCGACAGTGCTTAGCCACCTACCGGATGTCTAGCCATCATTAGTAGAAATTAAAGTAATGCATCTAAACACCTCCCATCATAAGTTTTCATTAATATACAGTAGATATACACTACTGTGTAAAAAGGACCATTTTCAAACTCCATGGTCTTTCCTGATTTTTATTTCTTTCTATATTGTAAAGCAGTGCTGAAGGTGTCCAAAATACGAAATAACAGTATTTTGAACAGTGAATGCTGAGATGTATCTGATATGTACTCATGATCTGTTAAGCCTCCATGACGATCTCTAACCCGAGGTGCTGTTAAGTGATGATTTTTTAGACTGGTTTCCTGGGAAGGTCCTCATGAGAGCCGGTGTCATCCTGGTGCTTGATGGGTTTTGCAAATGCACTTGACACAATACTGTTCCTGCAAGAACTGTCCCAGAACACGTCTTAAATGAACAACTGTTGTTGTTGTTCTTGTTACGTAATTACCTAATTCCATAAGTCTTATTTCATAGTTTTGAAATGCCCAGTATTGTTGTAGAATGTAGAAAATAAATCACTAAACAAAATCCCTTCTCTTCTCTTTGGTAATACTGAAAGGCTAATAGTGTGTGTGTTTTTTTGTTTTGTTTTTAAAAATAACATTTTATATATATATATATATATATATATATATATATATATATATATATATATATATATATATAAACTTTTTTTTTTTTTTTTTTTACATATTAGCCTTTCAGTATTACTTGAGAGACGGGTTTGGAAACATGCGTTATTATCCTGCACAAGTATTTCGGTAAAATATTTTATTTAACAAATGCATTCAATATTAAAGGCAGTAGCGCTTGCTCGATCCCTTGCACCAGATTTCTACATTGCCAACACGTCTGATCCAGCTGAACAGCTCATTATTAAACTACTCAGGATCTGGGGCAACTGTGTTGGACCTTGAGACAAAAGGAAAACTTGAGTGTGTGTAGGGTGGAGAGTTTTTTAGGGCTGGTGCTTTGAAACTGGTGCTTTAAAGTGAATTTTAATTAATTCCAAACCCTCTCTTTTAGAATCGACACTACTTCCATTACTGGCTGAAATCACTGATCTGATCGGTTTTGTCGGTTGCTACAACGCAGAATGTACAGGTGTGGGTTTACACAAAAGTACAGCAATGTGATAGCAACTATCAATCATGTAGCACACGTTCGTTTCTTCGATTGATCAGGTGTGGGGGATTTCAAAGTGGTTTTTGATGGCACAGAACAGCAGAGCACAGTTATGAGGGTAGAAACTCCCTGTATTTCTCTGTATAATTACACTAATGCACTTATTGCACTTATCCCCATGCTTCACTAGTGCTTGGACACCATCAAGGTAGAAAGGTTTTTCAGTGTGCCAGAGCCATAATAGGACTGCCTGCTTCACGTCTGAAACGCTGGCCTCCCAGGAACTCCTTCACTGGCCCAAACATGTGGAAAAGGCTTGGAGCCATTTATGGGGAGGATCAGAGTCCCTATAGTGTGCGAGGATCAGGCGTTCCCTTCACTGAATGTTCACAGGAACAATGTCAGCGGGCTCCGAGTCACCTCATCATTTAAAACGTTTGCACCTTATAGTGTGGCTAAGGGTCTCATAACTGTACTGTGCTTAAAGTGTAAATGCCAGTTGGATTTCAGCCTTCATTCATAAGAAATGTTATTACAAGTCCCAGTTTGACTCGAACACCCCTTCACATGAATCAAGGCATCAACATCCAGTGAGAATTATCATTTTTATTTATTGTGCAATCAAAGTTTTTTTTTCCCCCACAACTTGACACCAATGGCAGACAGTAGATACGCAGCACTTGCGCTTTGTCCTCACGCATAAGCAACTATAATCTGTAAACCTCAAGTATGCAAGTGTCATCCATCTTACTGTATACAGGACAATCAAATTACCATGAAGTGACCGAGTGAAGTGACGCTTGGAGTGTGTGATCACGGTGAATTTCACACACAGGCTATAAAAGGTTGTGCTGAGCGTATAGCAAAGAGGTACTGTTGGCGCTTCAACGGGCTTTTGACTCTACTTACTAGTCCACCATCAAATCGCGTTTAAATAAAGACTATAAGGACTATCAGCTGCAGGTTAGTTTTTGTCGAAGGTTAAAAAAACAACAGCTTTTATTTTCCCTGGTGTCCTTTTGGACCAGCAACAATCAGCGGTTTTGCTTATTATTATTATTTTTATCTATTAAAGCGTATGCAGAATTAGAACTAGGCTTTGACATAGAATAGGCCATTTCCAGAAAAGTTATTAAACTGTATGCACTATTAGGTTTATTAGGTTCATTAGATTGATTGATTTTATTATTTATGCACAGTATATATGATTTCCAAATATCCGACCTATACCAAGAAATTTAAGAAGACGTCAGGGGGTGTTCTCTCTGCTACAGAAAACACCAGAATGACCTTTCCCTTTTTTTCAGTATTCAATCACTGAATCAGACTGAAGGCAAACAGCCAACAGTTCAGATTGTTTTAGCTTCAGGGGAGAAGCGTGAGCTGTACAGCATGGTAACGCACAACACAGTGGTGGTGGCTATTAGTCCTGCAGAAATGCTGAGTAGGACAGTATGTCCTGTCAGCGCTTTCAGTATGAATTTCCGCACATTCTCATGGGCCAAATGAGTTGGGCCGGTGTCAGGCCTGTGGGACCTTGAATCTGACACACTTAGAAAGAGTCTAGGAGTGCAGAACCTCCGGGGAATTGAAGCACTTGAGTGGGTATTCTCACTAGGAACTTTCAAATTAATGTAACGTCCAAAATGGAAAAATGTGGAATCAGGACATCCTTAGTTACTACAGTACATTTCATGGGTTTCTATTATTTCATTTCATATGGTTTCTAACATATTAGAGATTGGGATGTTTTTGGTTAGGTAGTGTAATTTATTTGATTGAACATGAAAACTCTACAGTATACAACACAACACACCATAAAGGTCCTTTTATACTGTATATACAGTATTCCTAGAATAAGCCACACCTACTGTAAGTGCCATGTCTATTTCTACAGTATATTTACATGCACCCTCTCTGATTACGGAGCATTACGTGAAGTGCCGTGTTTTGCAGCTAGCAGCAGGTGTGCATAGCATTAAACTATGTATAATTTACTTTAATATGGGCGCGAGGACGATCGTGCTGCGAAGGCGCTTTAAGCCTCGAGCTCGTCTGAAATTTTCACGATACTAATAAGGTATTATTTCCAGAAAAGCCTAAAAGGTGAGAAGAGACGAAGAGGATACTGTTGTCTCATAGCGTTATTATCCTGTGTACCCAGGTGCATCCAGGGCCGGCGATTACCCAGATAACAGCAATACGAGCAATCTGGAGGGATAAATGTGTTTTCTAAGGAACGAACACCACTGAATATTTGCCACCCAGTTAGAGATGATATGAGCTAAAGACAGAAATACGCTTCTGTATATAAAGGTTTTTACACTCAAGTGAACTCCACCCACTCGTCTATACCGCTTTATTCTGTATGCACGGTCGTGGGGGCCTGGAGCCGATCCCATGAGGAAACTTTGGGGCACCAAGCAGGGTACAACCTAGACTGGGTGCCAATCCATCACAGGGCACACACATACACATTTACACGCTAGGGGCGATTTGCTAACATGCACATTCAATCTCCATGCACACAGCCCCGAGGCGGGAATCAAACCCGAACCCTGGCGGAGCAAGGCGACACTGCTGACCACTATAATCCACCGTGCCGCCCCAAGTGAACTCCATTTCTGTTAAAAGAAGGTTTGTCACTTATTACTTAGGATTTTCCGTGAGTAATGTTTCTCTCTCATCCGTTCCGTCTCTCACCTCCTTTCTTGTAGAAAACCAGTTCGGTCTTGAATTCCCGTCGGTCGTCCAGAGCGCTCTGGATTTGCCCGGTCAGCCTGTCGCTCGTCTCCGGCCCGTACAGAAAGTTGCACGCGCAGCTCTTCTGCATCAGCTCAGCACGAGCGTAGCCCGTCAGCTCGCAGAACCCGTCCGAGCAGTACACGATGGGGTAGAGGGACTGTACCTGGGCGTTCCCCAGCACAAAGTTGCTATCTGTAACAGAGACAGGAAAAAATCTCATGGGATTTTGGGGCCTTCCTTTACGTACTGTATGTGTTCCTTTATGTATGTAATTGTGTTCGGTTATTCTGCACAATGGAAATTTCCTTAATCTATGCTCATTTAAATAAGCAGAGTAGCTTACAGTACGTTTTTTTTGTTTTTTTTTGTTTGTAGTAATCAAAATGCCATCTCGGTTTTGTATCTTGATGTCACATTAAGCTGCGCATCTCAGACCAATTAAAAATCCTTCTTAATGATTCTTTTAATGATGGTCTTTGAATAAGGGTTCATTCACCTTCGTGTTTTCAGTCCCAGAACAAAATGTTATGCTTCCAGTTTGTTAAGGGAAGAAAGCTGTATCAAGCACTATTTATATGACTAGATGTTAATTTTAAGTATCACCTGTTTTAAATTCCCTGATTATTGTCTAGACGTAACTGTGTCTATATACTAAGTGTATCTGCAAAATCTGGCAACCTTATGGATGATTTTCAACATCTAGACGGGTCGTCCAGAAACGGACGTTAGGGAGCCAAATGCAGTGATTCATGTCGCATCTCTTGTCGCTTTATTGCTTGCTCGTAGTGTGAACGCACTGCCACAACACTGTCACGTCATAAATAAATACCCTCCTCGCTGCACATACAGTACTGTATACACCTGGATGTCTTTAAATAAACAGCACAGGATTTAACAGCGCAGAATGAAATCAGGCAGCGTTTGTGAAGACAGGTGTTGCTATGAGAAAAGAGAGAGAGAAAGAGAGAAAAAAGAACAAATCAAGCCCAGAACAACAGAACAGCTGGAGACTGGTTTCGATGCTCAAAACCAGCAAAACCAGAGCAAAACCTGAGACCTGGCACAGTATGAATGCGTTTCCAAAAACAGATCCCTTAGCATCACCTAATGCTAATGTACTGCTTTTTGTCCAGGAAAGAATATTGCTATACGGCAACACGACGCATTTCTCCAGGACCTGATGGAGATAAGGAGTTGGAGGAGATGTTTTTTTTTTTTGGAGAGTCCATAAGAGATTCTCATGGAAAGATGACGCTATAAAAAACGAGCAGAGTGTCTCAAACCCGGGTTGGAGCGGCGGACAGACAGGATGTCAGCGCAGCACCTGTCTGCTAAACGGAGATGAGAAAGGGAAGAGAGCGAGACGGAGAACAGAGAGCTGCCAGATGATCTCCCATGGAACGCAGAGCGAGGGAAGGAGACATGTGCCGCTGCGCTGATTAGTGAACTGAGCCGCGATAAACAACAAAAGCAAAAGACAGATGCATGATAAAGCCTGGAAGAATCCTCACACCGGTTGTGTTTTCTATTATCCAATAATAACAGCAGCAACATGAGGTCTTGATGAAGGAACGTGAGCATTCCTCAGCTCTACACCAGCGCTGGAATGGAATGTCTAGTATTCTGTACTGTACTGTACACACAGCTCCGTATGGTATCGTTTTCTATAAATCACTGAAGCTACCGTATCGCAGAACAATCACCTTAACTTTTTTATGTTTTGTTCCAGATCAAGGCCTTTGGAACATTTTCTTTTTCTGCTTCTGCTTTAACACGACTTTTTCAGACTTTTCCAAAATCATCATCATTTGTTATAAAATCGGCTCTCTCCCATTACATTCCCACCGCACAAGTTCCACTATTCATTCACGGCTATGAAGAGTTCCTCCAGAACAATGAGGAAGTGCACAGTTATTTATTTAACACTGGATTTCCTACAAAAGCAGTGAGACTCGTCTCTGCACTATCGAGAGAAAACCTGAACTGACCTCTAAACAATCCACTGAGACAGTGTCTTTGGTGTTCTCTTATTATCTTAATAATAATTTAAAAAAAAAAGCTTAAAAAAAAAAACAGGAAAAAAAATGGTTCAGATGCTTTTAAAAAAATATTTTAAGAACCTTCCACTCAATTCCTAGAGACAGGACAAAAATATCTGGTCTATTTTCAGAACCGTGTGGAATAAATGTACTATGTTCACTGTCATACCCAGTACTGTTACGTTCTTGTTTCTGATTGGTCAGAAGGTGATGATTAATTTTCTGTAACAGCGGCCCTGGCAAGATAGTAATGTTAATATTGATGTGCTCATTTATTTACTGTAGGTAATAACTATATATATACAGAATATGAGATGTTGTGTTACACACAGTAGGAGTCAGGTTTGTGCGATTTTTTTTTTTTTTTCAGCACAAAATAGTCATTATGATCAACAGAATTTTAGTTTATTTTAACCAACAAACCAAACATGACTGAGCAAAAAAAAAAAAGTGTCACATAGGCAACATGCAGCACTGATATACATGATCATATGTTTTTATTGTTGTTTTCGGTTATCTATATGAACAAATAATAACAATAACAACAACAACAAAAATAATAACAACAATAACAACAACAATAATAATAATAATAATATGCTTGTTTTCTACCTTATTGTTTCTCATATTCTGGTAGTGGTAAAATTTACTCATCATAAAAGTAATGATAACTTCGTTTTAATTGACATACCTGAAAGCTTCCCCATTTCAAAACATTTTCCCTTGTCTACATAACAGGCAAAGTTGTAACTTTTATGCTTTTACATATTTAGATTGAAGTTATTTCAGAGAAGAGGACTTTCTTTGGGGAACTTTCTTTGAGGACGTTCCCCCGATTTTCTCCCTAATTTAGTCATGTCCAATTCCTCCCCGTCACTAGGGGGCACCCACTACCACTCAGCCGGGAGGGCAGAATACTATCACGTTTTTCTTTCGAACCGCGTGACGCCAGCCGACCGCATCTTTTCGACCTGCTCGCTCACGCACCGTTGTGGGCGGCGTAACACACTCAGAGGACAGCGCTATCCGCTCCTTCCACTTGCGTGAGCTCACAGACGCCCCTGACTGGCTGTAGAGCCGTGATTAATGTGGGAGCACTAAACACCTCTCATCCCTCCCCTCCGAGAGAGCTCGGCCAATCAGCTCTCTCTAGACCTCCGGCTGCGAGAGGTTACAGCATCAGCATAGAGCGAGCACTTTACCACTGGGAGGCCAATCATAAACATTTTCACACTTTTACTCATTTTGGCAGATTATTTTTCTATAAAGGTTGTCTATAACAGATCATTTAAAATCATCTTTTAAAATCTAATTTTAAACTTCCACATTTTGAGCGAAACACAACACAAAAGCCGACTCGTCGTGTTGAACCGATCACATCGCTTCTTTCAGTGGTTTGAATGTGCGCAAAGCTTTTTTGGAGAATGTTGAAGGCAAGAAAAGGATGCTTTGTCACGCCAGCAGTAATGAGAGAGTAATGAGATTTGGATGTTGTTTGAACACTATGTTATACTGTATAACAAAGCTATGTGATATACTGTATACTGTAGAGTAAGCAGAGTGGTGAAGCTGAGAGATAACATTACAATACTTTAAATATGCACAAGTGATTTTTTTATGCACAAGAGACATTTATGTACAATATGATCCCCATATGAATCATATTGTTTCTCATGATCTTCAACAATCTTTGTAATTAAAAATGTTTTATGTGCAAAAGAGAAAAAAAAATCCATACTTTGTTCCTTGATATAATTTGTTGCCACTACTTGCTGTCTAACACACTATAAAATCACAATCACAGCATGAGTTTGCTGCATTTTTAATTAAAACTCAGCCAACATATTACTGATACTAAATTACATACTTAAATAACCACTAGCGCAGCTGCATACTGATTTACCCCGTGTCCGTGTCCGTGCTATCAAAGTGTTAATTTTTTATCTCATTAACTTTAAGCTAATCTTTTCATTGGACATTCTACAACATAAAAAAAAAAAAAAGTATGATGTATCGTGATTATTATTAATAAATAAATAAATAAATAAATATGTGGTGATTGCTAAAATGCTGTGGTTAAAGAGGCGTGAAAGTTTGTATGAAAATAATGATAATAACATCAGTGTGGTAAGAATACTAATTCGGCTTTATGCCAGGCTATTGCGGTCTCGCACAATGCCATCATTAATTATTTTCTGCATCCTTATGATTTAACTAAAACATCATCAACCACTTCTACATATGAAATAAAGGGGCTGATCCAGAACTCCATATAGTATTTAACTTTCCATAATAAAAAAGAATACCTCATTCTTAATTATATTCTACAATAATTATTCAAATAAAGTATAAAATGACTTTTTGAATACCTCCTGATGAACTCATGAGCACCCATCAGGCAGCTCTCCTCTATCACACGACCACCTAGGGAGAGAGCGACGGCTGTGACATGCTTCCACCAAGGCATGTCAAGCAAGCCGACAGCATCTTTCTGAACAGCAGTAGGTGGTGTGACACACTTGGAGGAAAGCGCTAAACCCACATGTGCATGCATGAGCTCAGAGTCATGAGCGTTGCTGTGATTGCTAAGGGAACGAGAGAGCATGTGCCACCCTTCCCCGGAAGCGCAGCCGATTTGGCGCTCTTGGGTTCCTGATCACAGATGGCTCTGGCATCATCAATTCAAGACCTCCGGGTGATAGGGCCACTCGGGAGCCCAAGGGTAGACGCATACATGATGGTTGCCCCGCGTGTTCGTTTGGTGCATAGCCCAGAAACTGCAATATGGCCTTAAATTTAGGAGCAGGGTAGTGAGGAAGCACAACAAAAACGGCAGAAAGTTTCGAGGAGAAGCGATGTGCATGATGTAACACATTTAGTATATAGGCAAGCATTTGAACAAAAAAGGTTGTGACACTCACAATGCATGGTTTAACAACCAATATATTTCTGCCCTAAATGGCGATTAAACACTACAAGAGCAACATTAGCTTCACTAGCAAAGCTAGCTAACTAGCATCACATGTTAGTCAGTAGGTACAGTATACACATACTGTAAGTCGAATCTATTCCGAGAATATTGTCAAGCACATGGCATGTGTACCTCCTGGGATTTTAGTGTTGTTTGTGGGATCTCTAATATCTTTATACTGTAAGCTTCTGCACAATCTCAGAGCTGTCAGTCCTCTACACAACCTCACATCCGATGCTAATCTCTGTGTCTCTCTGTCAATCGCTTTCTCTTTTTATGTGTAAAAAATGGCTACCCTGTCTCCAGGATTCTGTCCTCTGGGTGTGGAGTGTTGTCCCAGGCAATGATCAACCTTACATCATAGATTTCATTATAAATCTGAGAACAGACTAGGGACCCCCAGGCTCAAAAACACATCACACAGGATTGATGGCCTGGACTATGGTGGCAGGAAAAAGAAATGAAATGAGTGGACAATTTTGAGGAAAAAAAAGAAAAAAGGTTAAATCCCAAGCGACTCTGACAAATTAAGATTTGGATTAGTGACACCTGAATATGCCTTATCATTAATAAACATGAGAGCCTCTCACTCACTCATCGTCTATACTGCTTTATACTGTGGGAGACACAAGGGTCTGGAGCCTATGCCAGGAGACTTAGGGTACGAGGCGGGGTACACCATGGACAGGGTGCCAATACTTCAAAGAGGGCACACACATACACACACTCAATCACACACTACGGGGCAATTTGGGAACGCCAATTAAACTAATCTTCATGTATTTGGACTGTGGGAGGAAACCAAAGTACCCTGAGGAAACCCACCAAGCACGTGGAGAACATGCAAACTCCATGCACACGGACCCCAGGCGGGAATCGAACTCAGACCCTGGAGGTACAAGGCGACAGTGCTAACAAACCACCATTGCACCTACAGTACATGATATTCTGTTTCATGAGAATTTCCATAAATGTGAAACACAATTTGATCGCAAAGCACAGGTTTAACAGATTAGGCTATAAAAGCACAACGTCCACAAGAACAGATATACCATAGAACATTATACACCACAAAAAAAAAAAAAAACAAGGATTCAGCAAACAGGGAAACGGTTTTTAAAGGATTCCTCTATATTCTATCCGCTCATAATATTATTGAAGAGATCCTGTTGCTGTACACACCGTCCATATTAATATGTGCTGACCCCACAGAACAGCCACACTGAGACACATATGAAATGCAATGTTTTAATGAAATTCTCAAATGCTAAAAAATAACTGATGCAATAAAATTGCTTAATATTTAGTAAGAAGTCTTTTATTCTTCAAAACCTACTGCATCCGGCTGCACATAGAGTCAAAAAAAAAAAAAAACCCCGACGTCCGCAGTACCATGGTGTCACTTGTTCAATTCATGCCTGCTTGATTGCTTCCTGAAGATCACGTACAGAAGACGGTTTCTTCACTGATCATCCTTCCATTTGGGTTTAGGTTTGGAGATGATCCAGGCCAGAGCTCCAGAAGCTAAACACCATCGTCACAGCCAGTTTTTCAACCGTTCAGCCAGAACTAATTAGTGAAGTCACCTGTTTTGTGCGCAGGGAGAACTACAGTATAATTGGCATATGTTGTCTTGATACTTTTGGCCACCACTTACTGTTCGTCTTAATTCTCACACTCAACTCTTGACTTTTATCATGAATAATATTTATGATTTTGATTTTTCTTTTTTTTCTTAGATTATTCTTGTATCTCTGTCCATGTGCTTCGTTACTTCATTTCTTTTCCAACAGTTAGCAGCTGGAACAAGGCAAAGCAATTTCTCCCTGAGGATTAACACATTTTTTGAATTTTGAAAGGACATACACTGGTAGATTTTATTTCACCCAAACATTTATCATGGGAGAAGGCAGGAAGCAGAGACGCTGTGTGTCAGTGCAGCTAAGACAACAGTTCAGGTTCCAGGAGATTTTAGACTTGGTAATTGCTTCTACGTTGCTCTGAATTGCCTTGGAACTGTCCTTTTTTTTATTTATTTTTTTTACAAAGCTAACTAGCTTCTAACACAAGGCTGAATCCCTAATCCCTCTCTAACTCTTGATCCCTTGATCAAGGGCACTACTTTATGTGTGAAACAATGGATTATACACCCTTCAGTACATAGTGCATTAGTATTCCATTTTACACTATTTCACCTCCCCTTTTGGCTACACAGTATGTACATAATACCTCATGAACTACTTTCACCACTGACGGCTGTGATGCTTTCAGTACTCAGGCTACACCATCGCGTCTATAACCGCATCAAGGCCATGCTGATATCCAGCACAACAGCACTCCCTCCCGTGTGATATTGCTTAAATACAGTGGAACCTCGGATTGCGAGTAACGCGGTTTGCAAGTATTCTGCATGACGAGCGACGAGACTTGGAAAACAAACAAGTCTTGGTTTACGAGTATCGAGTATCATGTAGCACGCATGCACGTCTTGTACTGTTTACTATAACACTGTGACCACGTGTGTTCACGTAAAACATCTTTTATTTTGTGTTTATATGCATGTGTGTACAGCGCGTGTACGCGCGTCTAAAGCAAAAGAAAGTATCATTAGAGAGGTTAAAGATCCATTTTCTCTCTCTGTATCACCCGGCACTTTGTGTCTGTGTGCGTGTCATTGAACACCGTGCCCCTTCACACACACAGACCCCTTCTCCCCTTGCCTTCACACTCACACACACACACACAAACACACACACAAACACACACACTCTGCTCAACATAGAAACACTGCTCTGTCGCGATTCTTTTCAAAAGTTAAGTGCAGGTTAATTTTTTTGTTTTATTTTTTACTTTACAGCAGTGATTGCATTAGTGTGTCAGAGAGATTTATTTTCCTAGTAAAACTGTGTGTGTGTGTGTGTGTGTGTGTGTGTGTGTGTGTGTGTGTGTGTATGTGTGTGTGAAACTCAAATAAGAGAGTAGGAAGATGTACTGTGTAAGACGAGAAGTGGGAGAGTGGAGGTGCTCATTACTCCTCTCCTCTTACTTTAGCTTCACACACACACACACACACACACACACACACACACACACACACACACTTGTCTGTCAGGATTTATTTTGACTTTTTTTTAAAGGTAAAGTGCAGGTTAATTATTTACTTTATATATTGTATTAATTATTTTTATGTATTTATTTTTTTGGGCTGTGGAATGAATAATTAGAGTTTACATTATTTCTTATGGAAAAATTTAATTTGGTTTATGAGTGTTTTGAAATACGAGTCTGCTTCCAGAACAAATTATGTTCGTAATCCAAGGTTCCACCGTACAGAGTTGGGTATAACGCGTTACATTTTAAATGCATGTAAATTACAGTTACCAATGTCAATAACATTACATCACTAGAGTTACAAATGTGTTTAAAAATGAATCAAAATACATTTAAAAATCATGTTTACGAGCATGTTAACGAGCATGTGCTTTAATCAATCGTCGAGAGCTTTGTAGTTTTAAATCTGATGTTGTAACAGGTTCACTCTTTTTGCACCATAGACACCCGTGCAAAATTAAGGGGTAATTTTATTTAGAAAAAAACGGGGAAGGATAAGGGTTAAAGGAGGGAGGAAGGAAAAAATGAGAGGATTTTTAACGTGAAAGAAGAGAGAAAGCCCGAGCTCCATTAACATACATTATCGGCAGCCGGCCCGACCTGGCGGCCACGCCCCTTCGTGCAACTACAGAAAGGGGGTGGGAATTTCACCTACGGAGGGAGCCTACGGAGTGAGGAGCGACAACAGGCATGCCCATCACAGACAGATGTTTTCAAAGTAACGTGAAAGTAACGTAATTAGTAATCTGATTACGCTTTACATGTACTGTAATAATCAGTAATGTAATCTAATTACAATTTTAGAGTAATAATTGGTCATTTGTAGTAGACTACTTTTCTGAGTAACTTCCCCAACACTGCTTAAATATTCCCATGTTAAAATGCTTCTCACTTAAATGTAAACAAAATACCTAAACACTAATCCTCTAATTTTAGACACCTGGCAACCTGGTACCAAACATCACCTGGCTGTCTGAAGTGCAGGAAATAAAATGACAAAACACGACGCTGACTTCAGTCGGCTAAACTGCACCACACTGTATCGCATATCTAAGCAGCCTCACTTCCAAAGTCTCAGTATTTCTTTGCTTTTGTCTGATCATCCACTAAGTGGACATATGAATAAAAGATTTTTTATCTGCTTTGTTTATTTTCAAGACACAACCAAAATTTAAATAGCATATTTATGCATATTTATCCCCCCCCCCACACACACACACACACACTCTCATCAACTGGTGTGATGCTGGTTGTATTTTCATTTCACGGTTCTTTTGGACTATGGCAGGCAGTGCTGTAATTATTTGTAACCGACTATAATCAGGCGTATTAAAAATCCCTCAGTGCAATCAATTAGAGAATTAAGTGCTTGATCAGTCAAAGCACAATGTATTTTCACTCCTGTTTCTTTGTGAAAAGAAACAAAATGGGGGGGAAAAAAACTGTTGTTTCTTCACTCATTCACTCATTCGCTGAATATGTAGCCGAGCATCGATCAGCTGTCAGTGTGCCTCATTAGTAAAAGCCTCCCATTGCTTCTTCAGAAACTTATAAATTAGATAGCGTAGCTGAAACTGAAAGCCAGACAAGGCCAGTGTAGGCGAAGCATCTCGAGAGACGTCTGCACTCTGGTTCTGTTCGGGTTTGGGTTTGCAGAATTCCGTGCCTCAAATCGCAATAAACCCAGAACACCCTGAAACACCTTGATAGTAATTTAATTGATGTGTTCAAGGAAAAAAAAATCTTAAACAAGTAGCTTTTTTCCTAACTATGATGAAGCTGATTGAGTGAATCGATATAAAGTTGCAGTAGCGAGGTGCTTCGTAACCTGCGCAGTATCTCCAAATTCCTGCATTGCTGCAGAACTTTCATAAATAAAATAGAATCCTTCAGTGGGAGCAGCTGCCCGTAGATGATGGTTGTGTGTTTCTGTGTGTGTGCGTGTCTATTTTAGAGAGAGAACAAAAATTCTGGAAGTTTTCTTATTCCTACTACGGCAAATATTCTCTGTTTTATATCAGACTTCAGTCAGCACTGTGTGTCCTATGCATTGGTAAACTAATAAGCAGTGTTGTTTTGCTGAGAGCAGCCTTGAAACCACAAATCAATAGTCTTGGTCATGTCCCCGGTCTTATGTCGGTCTCTGCCTAGGAAAAAGAAAAAATTGACACTCTTAGGACCACAAGATCATTTCCAATAACAAGTACAGTACATTGTCTCTCTGTATAAATGAGTCATACAGAGCAGCACTTACTGTGTACATCTCAAGTGTTTCAAGATCTTCGTCGTTTTATGTACAAATTAACATACTGTAGCAAGGGTACTTGTCTTTCACTGCTAGACATTGCATAAGCATAAGCTGCATAAGCATAAGCTAAAACAAATCCTAGTTTTCCTATTTATTTATTTTTTTTAAACCCTTGAACATCCTAAGAAAGTAAAAGTGGTGGAAAATCACACACCTCCGCCATGCTGATGATGCTGGTAAAAGTCTATTTATAATATATTTTTAAAAAGTCACATAGAATGCTTACCATTTTGTGTTTGGGAAATTAAATACCGTTTAAGAAATTAAACAGCAAAATAAAATAAAAATAAAATAAATTCAAGTATTTTTTAGCAACACATACCTCAACCATGTGGTAGAGATGGCTCAATAAGGTTAAGTTGAAGACCTTTAATCAATTAGATATACTGACTCAAAATGTGCTCTACCAGACATTTGAGCAGAATGTTGCGGGGTTAAGGAATTGTGTTTACTTGCTGTGTGCTTAAATCAATTGAAATGTGTACTGATTTGAATCCGGTGACACGAAATGTTTTGCATTTTCTTTCATCTTTGATTTCTTTTTCGCTACAGAACCCGGCAAGTAGAAGTAAAGTTTTTTACTTTGTTTTTTTAGCCTAGGTCTTACACACGCACGCACGCACGCACACACACACACACACACACACACACACACACACAGCTTAATGCTTGCTGCAGCTATGAATATTACATATTGTACTTAGAAGTAGAACACACAACAGATGCTCATAAATGCACACACACACACACACACACACACAATAAATGTATGCAAACTCAGGCAATAGTGATGTCCCAAAGAAACAGAACTGTTAAAGAAAGATCCAGTGCTGAGCGTGTGTGTGTGTGTGTGTGTGTGTGTGTGTGTGTGTGTGCGCGCATGTTTGTACACGTATTTCAGTTGTATTGCACTTCAAGAGCCCTTTGTTTTCTCATTTTGTTCTCCAGAAATCCTTATCCATGCCTGGTGGAAGTAAGAGAGCGTATCAAAGCAGCGCAGCTTCCATTAGCTTTAATATTATTCCTGGTCATGATGGCTGCCTAGGCAAAGTAAAGATGAAAGATAAAGTAAAAAATATATATATATATATATCTTCATATTCCCTACAGTACATGCTGGTCTGATATGTGGGATAGTTCTACGAGTAAGTTTTCATTCTAACTGTTGTTTCCAAGGTGTGGATAAGAATATTAGAAATTATTGTAAATATAATCTGTCAATAAATAAGCGTGTGCTTGATCTCATCTCAACAGAAGTGTGCTGTTCAATATAAGTATGACGATTTGCTACCGATCTATACACTTCTGATCACACTGATCGGCTGATTCTTTTCCGCGTGGTTTCATCAATGACTCCGCCCTCCATGGACATGCAAGTCATATGCTTTAGTCTTCACAGCCACTGGATGTCGACCCAAGTGGAAAACATATGGCAGATAAAGTGACTGAAGAGTTATGATAATTGTCTGATGTTAAACAGTTATGATAAACTGATGATGGTCATTTATGCATATTCCCTCACACTTTTCGAACTCCTTGTCAGTATTTTTGATTCTGTAAAGCTGAGCAATGTTAAAAGCGCTATACAGTATGACCAAAACTGAACGAACCGAATATAACTGGATCATTAAAAACACAATGAGGAATGAGGTCCGTCCCGGAAACTAAAAGAATCAACACTGAGGCGAAGCTTGTCAAAGCTGTCCTGGTGGCTCGATCTAAGAATTTTGTACAAATGAAGAAAATATTTTCATCATTATGGAGAATCGTGCTGATTCGTCTACTGAAATGCTTGAAAGTGAAAATCAACAGGTTCAGCAGGTGCAGATGAAAGCAGCACCGGCACTAAATCACACCAATCTGTCGTACGGATCCAGCAGCTGGTCCAGATATCTGTACCTCAGGATTGTAACTCTGTACCTCTGGCTATTAGCGTCATTGTAGTTACTGAATAATGAGCTTAAGTATAGTAGCAGTGCAAATGAAGTGTTTCATGCCTAATCAGTGTGTTCAGCGTTTCTGATTAGAACGTCCTGCGAAATAAAACCGAGCGTTCCGCAATTTACGTCTATTCTTTACTTATAACTTATAATTTTGAAGTGTTTACATTGACCTCATTATAATAACGTACACCGCCTGGGAAAAACAAAAGCCGCTGATTTAGACGAGTCAAATTACTGGCCTGCATCAAAGAAAGAAAACGTTAAAAATGACAAAAATTGGGGTAAGAACATTGGTTAAGGCAGTGGACTACGGTTCGGAAGGTCCCAGGTTCAAACCCCACAACCGCCAAGTTGCCACTGTTGGGTCCTTGATCAAGGCCCTTAGATGCTTGAGATAAAAAAAAAAAAAAGGTATAAATGTAATCGCTTATAAGAAAACCACTTGTTATTTTGACTAATCGGGACAAAACGTAAAAGATTGGACTTGGAGCTATAAAAAAAAACGGTCATATGGTCTGATGAGTCCAGACTGACCTTAATCCAGAGCACATGAAGCGATGCCCCCATCATGCATAGTGGCCACTGCAGTGTTATGATATGACTCAGCAACAGTCTAGACTTAAATCAGCTGACGACCTGAATATACTGAATGGCCAGGTTATTACATTAATGCATTGTTTCTTAAATTGTGGTTCTGGGTGCAGGAGAAATCATTTTTAAGCATGAATTGGCCACGGCATTGAGTGATTACATCAAAGGTGGTTAAAGCAAAAAAAATGTTTTTGTTGTTTTTTTGCCTAGGCAGTGTACATGCAGAATAAGTTATCCAACACCTTTTCACACACAGCACAACCTGCCTGATCAGATTCTTTGTCCACTAAATTTTTATGTGTCAGAACACACACACACACACACACACACACACACACACACACACACACACACACACACACATACAGTATCGGATGATGAAACCAGACTTATGTGTTTTTTTTTTTTATTTGTATTTTCACGCCTTTTTAAAAGATGTGTTAAAAACGATCCTGCAGATTGCACTAGACGCAGCGTGTCTTGCTTTCATTCACTCCAGCCCCTTTCATTTCGGTCTCTGAAAACAGAAGACATGAATAAGTTGCAGCCTATTGAGTGAGTATGAGCAGCCTCTAATGTACGCCTCTAATGCATGAATAGAATCTCAAGTTCACTCGGTCTATCAATAAATGTTCTCTTGGTTTAAAAAAAAAAGATACTATATCAATAATAACTGAACACAATTCTCCGTAAAAAGAAAAAAGAAAAAAAAAAAACTGCTGGTCCGAAGACAAAGCACCTTTATTGCCCTGAATTACACAATAACATCTCTGCACCTGTGCTTAGCCAGCAAGTTTCATTTCTAGTATGAAGCACAATCCAGATCATTTTCATCCTCTGCATTATTGAACTATTGCGTGAACTGATGCTGAAAAACATCCAGACAGAGCTGGAAGGCATCGAACAGAACAGCTACGGAGATCCGAAGTGGGAGGCATGATGATGATGATGATGATGATGGTGGTATGTGCATGTGTGTGTGTTTGTGTTGGAAATTAGCTTAGTATAAGAATGAACGAGCCTTTTGGGAGCCTTTCAAGGAGGCTGATGTAAAAACAGAAAGACAGAGCAAGTGTCCCTCTTTTGTGTCACACAATAAAGACGATAATACACTTCCTTATTCGCACCATGCACGTAAAACGAGTGGGCACCGACTGTGTGACATAACCATGAAGGCAGGAAGACGTGAAGACAGTGGCACATAGCTGTTTTGTGATTTGTTCCACACCGGCTCTTTCTAAACACAGCAAGAGGACAATGAAACCCAAACCGAGACAACGGGCAATTTATTAGCACTGAGCAACGCTGAGTTGGGTGGCACTTTGGCAGAATAATTACCAAGCCATGCCAAGCTCTCTCTCTCTCTCTCTCTCTCTCTCTCTCATGCGCACTCTGATGTGGTCCCTGGGGTCTCCAGAGAACGAGAGAACCGAAGAAGCAGCTCCCTGTGATTACTGGTTATGGCCCAGTGAGTGTGGGAGCATTCATACCGTGAACAAAAGCGCCCACCTGACAGAATGAGAAAGCGAGCGGGATGAAGAGAGTTGCGAGCGAGAGACTGCTGGTAACAATGCGGCGTGATGTTAGAAGGTGAGAACAAAAATATGGGGTTTGATAGGAAGCGGGAGACAGAGAGAGATAAAGAAAGAATGAGAACATTCAAAAATGATCATTTTCTCAATCATGAGACACGGAGGGCGGCACGGGGTAGTGTGTTATTACCTCATGGTTCCAGGATTCCTGGTTTTAAAGGAAACAGTTTAATTGTAGAGGGGAGAAGAATGAGTCCTGCTTGAGATGTGTCTAATACTACTTCTACTACTACTTACTGTATATCAGTATCTGCCACAGGACATCTCATTTGTTGACCCAAACATTGTTTTTTTTTCGCCCTGTGGTTTCTGTTTTTTGGGATTTTCCCCGATTTTCTCCCTAATTTAGTCGTGTCCAATTCCTCCCCGTCACTAGGGGGCTCCCACATTAAGGCTACTACTACCACTCAGCCGGGAGGGCCGAAGACTATCACGTGTTTCCTCCGAACCACGTGACGCCAGCCGACCGCATCTTTTCGAACTGCTCGCTCGCGCACCGTTGGGGACGGCGTAACACACTCGGAGGACAGCGCTATCCGCTCCCTCCGCTGCGTGAGCTCACAGACGCCCCTGACTGGCTGTAGAGCCGTGATTAATATCGGAGCACTATGTACCTCTCATCCCTCCCCTCTGAGAGAGCTCGGCCAATCAGCTCTCTCTAGACCTCCGGCTGCGAGAGGTTACAGCACCACCCGCGATTTGAACTAGCGATCTTCGGATGACAGGGCGAGCACTTTTCCCACTGCGCCACTCGGAGGCCCCGGTTTCTGTTTAACGGACTTTTATGTTATGAGACTGTAGTTCTGGACATTAGTTCATTTCATGCACCATGTTACTCCTCACATGGCACTAGTCTCACCATCTTCATTGTTTTACCTGACCCTTGTTAAATTCTGTACTCAAAAGTTTATTTTGACCTCTTCAGCTTTTAGACTCATTACCAGGCTCCCGCAACCCTGTATACAGGATAAAGCGGTATAGACAATGTGTGAATGTGTGAGTGAGTGATTACATTAAAGCTGATCAGCTTATTTTAACTTTACCATTTTAACTCTTTTCCCGTCAATGACGAGGATTTTGGTTAGTGGATGTATGAAAGATTTCGTATCTGCTTCTAAGTTTTCTTTAATGATTCCTTCCTATGTTTCCCTACAGTAACACTTTCTTTCTTTTCTCATGAGAGGTCGATAGTTGAGCCCTCCTGCCCTGTGTGCATTTTCATTGTGGTCTACATGCCAAAGAAACTGATTAGTCTTGTTTCCAACAAATTGTCTGGCTTCAGTCTGGTAATAAATGACCTGTACATGGATCACTCGGAGTAACTTCCTGTAGTGATAAATTATTGTTTCCAAGAAACCACTATTCACATAAATCTTAGGAAATAACATGTGAATGAATAATACTCATTTAAATCTAAACCTGATTGAAAAGAAAAGAAGGAAAAGTCTAGTTCATTAAGGGTTCTTAATCCGGGGCATCAGTGTGGATCTGTGGGTCTTTAACCTAACCAAACCAAATGGGCTGGGGCGACCAGAACCTGGCTTCACTTACCACAAGCTAGCTAACTTAGCTTTAGCTTAGATAAAATGCTAAGGTGGCTAATGGTAATTTATATGCTAGCGTTGCTTTGCACTTGTTTGAACTCCATCATCCAGACAGCACACGGTGCTAGACAATATACTTATGGAGACCAAACGTGATTTTGTTTTCGGTACCAGGCTGAAAACATTTGGAGCCAGTGGTGAACTGCACATTTTTTTTTGTGACATTGCTCAGAGCTGGGGGGGTTACCTCCTGATAATTACTCGTAAACTACATTTCTTTTAAATACTGAAAAAGCTCGGGAGATGCATAAAATGAAAAAATTCCAGCTTTAGGTAATCCATTATTCCACAAAAAAAAAAAAAAAAAAAAACCCGAGCATGAAAAGCATGTGTTCGGAGTAAACCTTGTAGAATCAAGAAGCAGCTCTAATTATTGTAAAGCATTCGCCCAGGATCTTCACAAACGTTCTTCACACAGTGTTCTGATGAATGAATATAAGCCTGAAAAACCTAGTTAGCATTAAGACAAATGCTAAGGTGTGTGTGTGTGTGTGTGTGTGTGTGTGTGTGTGTGTGTGTGTGTGTGTGTGTGTGTGTGTGTAATAGAGAGATTTAAAGACAAAGAAAGAGATAATGCGCTGAAAAGAGAGAGAGAGAAGATTTCTGCTGAGGACATTCTTCACATCAGGACAAGATGTCCTTCACCTCTGAACAAGCAGAAGACGAAGGAACGGCATTCACTTCAGAAGCCCAGGACGTGTTTGTGGAACAACTACGCTGTAATTATTAGTTAATGGCAGCTGTTTTAATTAGAGGAAAATATATTTAGGTTCATAAGATCCTGCAGACGTTTATATTCACATTTAGGCATTCGGCAGACGCTCTTATCCAAAGGGACTTACAAAAGTGCTTTGTAGTTTCCATCAATGTGAAGTTCTCCGGCAAATGTACAGTAATTAACACCCGGTATTGCAGCGGGGTTGCCAGCTGGTGTAAACTTTTAAACCCGAACTCTAATCATGACACCGATCAGCCGTAACATCAAAAGCTCTGTAGGTCCCTTTTTGCCACTACACCAGCATCGACTCCGTTACACCTCTGATGGCACGCTGTGCTCATCAAGACATTAGCAACAGATCATCCTGGAATTTGCAAAGTAGAGCTTCCATAGTTGTTTCCCTCAGCAGATCCCACAGAGGCTCAATCAGACACCGTAAGCACTTTGTCGTCTTCCTCAAACCATTCCACTTTGTTTTTTGGCAGCATGCACACTTCCAGCATCACGATTTGGCCCTTGTCAATTTCACTCAGATTCTTCCAACATCAACTTCAAATCAAGTGTCAAAACACTGCCAAATACATCCCACCCCATGACAGGTGCCGCTGGAACTTCACCTGTTAAATGTCACGGCTGTTCGATGTAGAGTAAATGTATTAAAGAAATTATTTCTTTAATTCAATCTACATTATTATATTATATTTATAATATGAAGAGATGAGGGGTGGCTCAAGATTTATAATAGAGGTTACTGCTCTTACTTCGACAGAGAGTATCTGTCGTAAGTTGAGTCAAGGCTTTATCACATGCTTCCTCCAGGACACATGATGGGTGAACATGTCAATCAAACTGCTGCACACGGCGCATTAGAAGACGGGAAGCCCATATTGACGCTGTGATTGATGTACGAGTGCACCGTTTCCCCCCATGAAACCTCACACTGATTTGGACCCACAACCCTGCAGATGTGACATCACTGAACTAACCATTAAGCCACACTGGTACCATTATGAAATTCCCAGCTCCAAGGGTGTGACCTAAATGTGGTGTATGTTACAAGAAAATATCAAATCTATTTTTTTTTTATGTTTATTCATTCATCCCTTAAAAATAACAATCTCTCTTGTATGAAATGAGAAAAAGCATTCTACAGTACAGTACATAATCGCCTCACTAGTTTTAACACAAGCTACTTATAAATAGTTCAGAATCAGGGTATGAGGCGGGGTACAACCTGGACGGGGTGCCCATCCATCACAGGGCACACACACACATGCTCATTCACACACTATGGGGCAATTCGCCAACGCCAATTAGTCTATTCTGAATGTTTTTGGACTGTGGGAGGAAATCGGAGGAAACCCATCAAGCATGCGGACCCGGGAGATGGGAATCGAACCCGGACCGTGAAGGTGTGAGGCGACAGTGCTGACCACTAATTCAACCAACTTAATCTTGAACGTTGTTGTTGTTGTTGTTGTTGTTGTTGTTTTTTTCATTTGCCTTGGATGATCCTGCAGCATCCTTCAGTCTGGAATTGTGTAACACAAGCACAATACAGATGATAAATCTTCATCTCTGACTAATTACTTTAATGTGTTTTTTTTTTTTTTTTAAAGAAAAGGTTATTTAAAGATTCCGTATCATCCTCATTCTCCGCCTATGATTCATTCTTCATGTTGCTTCAGGATGCTGCTGTTAACAGTGTGAAATCTGCACAAAGCTTTGGAACAAAATGGTTCTTCTTGTGTTTACGATTAAGATTTTTAAAATTATTATTAGCAGCAATGCAATATGGGTGCCGATATAATGAACTGTATATATGGAAATGTTTTAATCAGCAAGATGAACCAGGATATATACAGTGGGAAGATTTGGGCAAAATGTTGTCCAGGAGAGAGAGAAAAAAAGGAGGAAAATGAAAAAGGAAATGTTTGTGCTTCCATTTCACAGACTATTAGATGTTAATTGGGTTTGAGCTTAAATGATCTTATATAACACACAGGATGTTGCAGGGCCTGAGGCTTGCAATAGGCAAAAAAAAAGTAAAAAATGGTAAATTTCATTAGCTTTCTTAAGAAACATCTTGCTTATTAGTTTTTATTGCATATTGTTTGCTCTGGTCCTACCAGCATATTATAATACAGCATCCTGACTGGGTGGTAAGCCAAAGCCGTTTGAAGCACTCAGGCTTTGCTTTTGGAAGTCTAGCAATGTTTGTCTCATGAGAGAAACCACACACACACCAGCAAAGGAGTCATGTTGAGCTAGAGCTGTTTGATGTGAGTGAAGGCTGGAGTAATGGAGATAAATATGAGCTTTGCCAGCCTTTCTCCTCCTCCTCCTCCTCCTCCTCCTCCGGCAGTGGAGCCGAGACTCGAACGCGGCCTCCAGCAGGAGTCGGGGAGAGTGGAGCTGACTGAGACAGAGCCCGAGCTAATTATAACTGGGATTTGTATTTACGGGCCTCACCGTAACTGATTCTTAGAAGTCACATCTCTTTGTGTTTGTGTTTCTTGCATCACCGTGTTCACTATGGTGCCGAAAACGCTCCTGTCTAATTAACTCCATAACGAAGCCCGGGAATTGTCCTGTCACACCGTCGCTACAGTACGCAGAAAACAGTTCATGAAACACAGTATAGAAAGATTCGATGCTTGGTTCTTCTCCATCGCAGAAGTATCATCAGTGATGTGTTCATCCTGATCGGCGTGATCGTGGATCCAGAACCTGGAGCATCAGGGCCGTAGATAATCCCAGGAGCTACTTGAATGACACGCAATGCACTTTGGACAAACACGTTCAGGACTTGATGTACGATTTTACCCCGGGAACGGTTTTGGAAGGTGGGAGGAAAGAAAAAAAAAAAAACCCAAGAAGAAATCCAAAGCAGCATTAAGCATCAGTATTGAGGACGTTCTTAGAGACATCTTTCAATAAAATGCGTCATTTCTGTTGCACTTCCTTTAAAAAATAAAAAAAAAGCATATCTAAAGACCTAATGTTCTCAGGTTTTATTTATTTATTTATTTATTTATTTAGACCGCAACGACCCTGAGCTTAAGCAGCTACACTGATTTATTTTTTAGCCATCATGGGAACGAACCTTCACATAAATAAAAGAACGGGAATCTACTCATGTAAATTTAGACCACCGTAATGATATGCGTGTTCATTAAGATTCCGTTCCAACTACATCAATTTTCATGTTTAATCAATGTGGTTAACGTTTTTATTTTGGGCTGTAATCGGATTTGTTTGCTTGTATACAGTACTTGCCAATCAAGACTCAGACTCATTACATCTTCCCTGGTGATTTGTGAGCGCTCGATTCATTAAGCGGAACCCACAGTGATTTCCAGAAGGTAACCTCGCCTAAGAAGTACAGAACCAGTCGAAGGTTTGGACACACTTTCTAATTCAGGGCTCAGTGATTTATTTACTACATTCTAGAATAAGGCTGGAGGTTCTATCTATCTATCTATCTATCTATCTATCTATCTATTTATTTATTTATTTTTATAAAAACTATGCAATAACACAATTTTAGGTGTGTGTGTGTGTGTGTGTGTGTGTGTGTTCTCCTTTGGGTTTAAAGCTCAGCCAAAAAAGGTATAAATATGATCTGGTATGTGTATTATGCAGTATAATTGTGTTAATTATTAATTATAATACTTATGACATGAAGGTCGGTTGCTCTGGAGTTTTGGTTGTTCTTGTAACAACAGTATGGTCAAGTGCATTTACAAAACCTAGCAAGCACAATGATGAAACTGACCCTCATGGAAAGCAAGACCGAAACGTACCTCTGCTGCAGAGGAGATGTTCATTTAGAGTTACCAGCCTCAGAAATCACCGACTGACAGGTGATCCTCTTCTCGCACCCCAACTAACCTCATGTCTTCTCTCACTGCATCCTTAAATCTCCACTTTGGTCTTCCTCTAGACCTCCTGTCTGGCAGTTCCAACCTCAACATCCTTCTACCGATATATTTCACAATCTCTCCTATGAACGTGTCCAAACCACCTCAATCTGGCCTCCCTGACTTGATCTCCAAAACATCTAACATGGGTTGTCCCTCTGATGAAATCATTCTTGTTTCTCTCCATCCTTGTCACTCCTCAACATCTTCATCTCTGCTACCTCCAACTCTGCCTCCTGTCTTTTCACCACCACACCATCATACATCACATAAAGTCATTTTGGAGTGTCTTGTGCGCTGGTCTTATTACAATAGGTTTACGTCCCTTGAATAGGTGTAGGCTTTCTGTCTTTCTCAAAGGTGACGACCTCCCTGACAGAATCATAGCAGGGTTCTGTGTGAAAAGTCCCCTAGCTGTGACCTGCCTGCTGATGCCAAAGTGTAGTCCTTTGGTTCTTTACCGAGATGCCTTCTTTTGCAGGAGCGCCGTTCATGCACAGAGTAAGGGCTTATAAATAATGCAGGCTCATAGGCATGGTGATGGGAAAAAAGCTGCATAGATGGATACTTTGTGGGGAAAAAACTCTGCTGTGGTTGGAACTCTGTCACGAGAGAGCGAGAGCGAACGAGAGCGCGAGAGAGAGCGAGAGAGAGCATGTATTCATTTGACAGTAAGGTCTTTTCGAGTCCTGCATACAATATTACACTCAAGACCCCACATCTCACCTTGACCTACGCACTCGAACACGCTAACACTGACAATGACACCGTGACACACACACAAACACACCCTCTCTAAACTCAGGAAAGATGACAGCTAAGCAGTAAATAGAAGTCTGAACGATGAACGAGGAGCACGGAGACAGGAGACATGGCTGTGTGCAGCGTGACATTCTGACAGATGTTCTGTTTTTAGAGCGGACATGCTTGGCCAGCCTCTGTCCCTTCTGCCCTACACACATGCCGCATCTCATGGCTGCACGTGCAGTTGGCTGAACGACAAAAAACAGCAGCACTCGTTCGCGTTTACGCTCCTCTGGACTAATTGCGGCTTAAAAGCTGAAAAATTTCATCACATCTTTTTAAAAAAATATATATTTCAAATTGTGATTTATAATGGAGCTTCAGAATCAGTTTATCTAATCGGGCAAAAACATCTGTGTCTCATTGAACTTGACTCAAGTGCCATAGCGGTAAGCTCATCAGATTTACTGGTGTCTTTAAAATCGATGCCGTTTATATGCAGGTCTCGTTCCGCATGATAATGTGACAGAAGTACAAAGGGCGTTCAAATCAAACAGGGACCTGTGATGAAATTACTTGGGAATGGAGGCGTGAAACCGATCGACGTTTACAGAAGACTTCCAGCATAGTACGGTGATGAGACTCTTAGGGCGTTTTCTCACTGGGTCCGGGAACCATTTCCGATCGCGTTTGGCCCCGAGCTCGGGAACCAATCCCTGGACCGATTGCAGAGGTAGTCTCGAGAACGATTCATGTGTTCCCAAGCATTGAAGGCGGGACATATGTATGCACTCGTGCTCAAAAGAGGAAGTGACGTAATTACTTTAGACTCTTTGAACGGTGCAAGAAAGACGTACGCAAGTCGTACTACAGTCGCTCCCATGAACATTTAGTAAGTGGGATGCCTGATCCTTAAAGATCGATGGATAACTTGTAAATGCCACATTCCCCTTATAGCCCTGAACCTCACTCCAAGCTATTTCCATGTTAGTCCCATTAAAGGAGTCTGTTTTACTGCACAATCTAAAGTCCCGTATTAAAAAAAGTATCCTTTAACGTTTACATACATGATCACGCATTGTACACATTGCTCACCACACTGCAAAATTACACATTCATTCAAACCCCTTGAACCTTGATCCTCATCTACATACACTGCCTGGCCAAAAAAATAGTGCAATGTGGTGGCCAGTTCAAGTGTGAAAATGATTCCTCATGCTCTTAGACACACTCTTTCACAAACTGAATCTTGTGCCATGCGGGAAGAAAAAAAATATCCATACAGTTGATGTGATAAGCCACCCGGTCATTCAGTACATTCAGGTCGTCATCTGACTTTTATTGCCACATAATACTGCTGAAGCAACCCCAGATCATAACACTGCATCCCTTCTGCCTCCATGATCCATGCGTGGCTCTGTGATAGGGTTCATCTGGACTCTCATTATCATTATCATTATGCACTATCATGGATACTGGCTTCACTCATCAGTAACAATAGTGTTATTCTATCCATAGTGCTCACCATCCATGCATCTTGTATACAGGGAGCCTATCCCAGGAGACTTAAACCCTGGACAGGGCCAATCCATCACAGGGCACACACACACACACTCACACACAAATATACAAACTGCCAATCTGCATGTCTTTGGGCTGTGGAGGAAACCGACTCCAAGCGGGAATCGAACCCGGACCCAGGAGGTGTAAGGTGACAGTGCTAACCACAAACCATCGTCCCACTATTCTATATGCAGGGTAAATAAAACATAACATTTCAGTTGAAAGATCTATCAAAACCATCTAATGACCAAAAAACGTCTAAGACCAAGCATTAGAGAGATGTGATCATTTATGGTTCGTCTGCAGTGGGAGAAAACAACCAGTTATCTTAAACCAGACTGACAGTGAATAGAAAGTGGATTAGGGATGGAAATTATAAGGTGGACTGGGCCTCTCTCTATTATTAATCGGCTTTTGATAAGAGGTGGTAAATTGCAGATAATAAAGTCTTATTCTTACTGGATATTGTGTAGCTCAATAGCTCTTATTGGGTATTGTATAGCTGAATGCCCAGGGATATTCATTCTCACATATATAGCACAATGATGAGCACATGTATTGATTTATCAACATAATCAAAGCTCTAAATAAAAGTTGATTAAAAACCCAAGCTGGTAGTTCATCATTGTGACAATCGAACATATATATAATTCCCAATAGCAATTTTACAGCTGCTGGTTATTGTTCCCCACAGCACAGAACTGGAAGAGGGAGTCCCCAAACATCTAGAAATAAGATTTTTTTTTTTCTCTTCTTGCTGCATCAGGAGAAAAGAAAAGCCTTGTGACAACATCTATTGTTTAACAATACACACACATCGGAACTGTATTGAGAATGAGCATGAGTGAATCAGGGCGTCAATCAAGTGCTGTCTAAAAATATGTCTGGAAATAAATGAATAGATGAACACAGTAATAAAACATACTTTATATAGTAATGGAAAGTGGTTTGACACGCATACAGTAGTAGTTAAGCTTAGATCTTTCTTAGGGCCTTCTTTGCCCTGTGTGTGTGTGTGTGTGTGTGTGTGTGTGTGTGTGTGTGTGTGTGTGTGTGTGTGTGTGTGTGTGTGAGTATACATGCAATCACATACTCTGCCAAATATCACACATCAAAGTTCTCAATGTTCAGCAAGACACACACACACACACACACACACGCACACACACGCACACACACACAGCACCATCCTTTGCTATACTACACAACATCAAGCAAAGTTACGTTTCAGCTGCTCCTGCTGTATTGTTTCATGGAGATACCAGGATACGTTGCCAAGGCGACAAGTACCCGTTGTGTTTCCTTTGGTTGCTACGGCGAGGAAGCAGAGGGTGGGGTTTATGTAAACCAGGTACACGGTGTCTCGGCCAGCTGCACTTTGTTGCACAAACACAGGCGCGGGTTAACATATTACGCTGACTAGCAACATAAATAAGCATCAACACGCGTATTACATGCAGAACTCCTGATTGGCTTTTCCTTATAGACAGTCGCTGGAAATACAAAAAGTCTACAAGACTAAAAAAGACTAAAATGCTAAACAAATGGCTTTTTCTAAAATGTCACTTTAAAACGACTTTTAATCCAAAAATATAAAGCACTATATGAAGCAGATTTGTTTTTCCACCAGCACCTTGAAATCATCCCAGAGAGCCATTTGAATTATCCTCGAAGATTCCCAAATACAGAATCACACCATGTTCTGTCATGAACTCTCAAATTCAAATGTTACCGGTTTACAATACGAGGTGCAGTGAAGTGACCTTTACGATATAAAACTTAAAATAAATAAATAAATAATGCATGTGAAGGAAAAACTGTATATGGAATGAAGCTTAGCTACAGTATGTGCAGATGTATCGTGTTTTCAGGCGGTTGTTAATAATAATGCACACAGAAGGCTGGCTAAAACCTCTGGCTACTGGATGCAATCAGGAAGGGTCACCTGGCGTAAAAACCTGTGCCAAGTTGTGTGCGGATAAGATAGTCCACCGTGGTGACCCCTCGAGCCGAAAGACCACCAACCAACAGAAGGCTGGCTAGCCTGGTCCAGTATAATGATGTTAACGTAGCTAGCAAACATTAGCATTGGCCTCAGCAAGCTTTGTCCACCTGGATGTGTTTCCTACCTCAGCACTAGTACTGGATCGACAGTTCTGGGATCATGTTGGGATTTTAATTGCAGTCTTATATCTTTCACGTCTTTCCGCCACGTATCGGCACTACCATTATGGGAAAAGGGTTTTAAAAAACACATCAATAAATCTTTAACCAATTAGATTTCAGGGCCAGAGGTGGCGATTTTTAGTGTCCTTTGTTAAACGTAGCTTTTAAATCTTTCTGGCAAGGATACATGATTAAAGAGATATATTTTAAAAAGGTTTTTCAGGACTGTTTGAATATAAATAATGTGGTGCACATATACTGTACAGTAAGTACTGTACATTACTGAAGGTCGAGTTCTGGTTAGACGTGCAGCTTGTTCCAGGGAAATAAAAAGAGGTAAAGTTGTGTTAAATCCACTGGAAGTTCGGAGGATTTGGAAGCAACTCAGTTGAGCTCAGTGGGACTGCAAAAGCTTGTATGTTTGCACGGGAACAAGGCTTGTGAAATTTGTTTCAAACTAATATTTTACTCGTATTCCGGTGACAAACTTTGACATTTGGTGGACGCCCTTTTCCAGAGCGACTTACAGTACATTCAATCTCATGACACTGATTATCTGAGCAGTTGAGAGTTACACTAAGGGTCTTGCCTAAGGGCCCATCAGTGGTGCTGGAGTTTGAACCTGGGACCTGGCGATGAATACCATTGAGCGATCCCTTTAAGTCTTTACGCTAGCAAAATGAACACAAGAACACACAACAACCCACAGGTCATCATCAGGGCATCGATGACTTAACGACTCCACTGGGGTTAATACAGTACGGTACAGTACATGCCACTTCAAGCCACTTAGTGAGAACACGTGACGCCTGTCGTATGAGAGGTGGAACATCTTCAAAAACCTCGATTCATGTTGAAAATGATTCATTTGTTCATCTAAATCTTCAGTGAACCTCGAGGTTATCCGGGCAACACTGGAGGCCAAGGCAAACAAAGGAGATGCAATTTCATCCATCATACTGTACCGTATCACACACTAGAGGCCATTCAAAGATCCTTAATTACAAGCACCTTAAAGAGCCACAGAGTCCAATGTGCTGAAAACTGTTCGTCACTCGGACAGTACGGTACACGGTTTCCTAAAACAGTCGAAGACACCCAGATTAATGAGGGACTCCAGACCATTTCTTTTGCTCTTGTTCTCCATGTGCCCAAGACGGCACCATCACCGACATGCTGTAAGAAGGACGTCGGGTCATTACGGTACGCGTCATTCTGCAGGCATTCATTCTGATTTCAATCTTCCATTAACATTCATTCTTTAATCTTATCACAAATTAGCGCTTCTTGTGAGGTTCAGGCTCCAGGCTTCTGCTCCGAACAAAATGAATACAATTTCTCTCTTAAGCGCCGTCTTAGAAAATAAAACTCCATAATGAGATTTCATGTCCGCTGCGTATGAGCCCTTGCTCGTGGTTAAGCCGAAGTCATCATATTCGCTGTGGGAATTTTTTTTTATTTCATTGGAAATCATATTATTTATACGAATAAACTGAAGGAAAAAAAAGAGAGAGAGATAGAGTGAATAGATAGATATAGTTTTTCAACTGATGGCAAACTATCACAGCATAGTGCAAATTTACAAGGAAATCATGTCTGAATGAATATATTATTAGGAGATGTGGTCCAGCATGCAATATCAAATCATATGAACCGCTTCGGGCCCCCGAGTGGCGCTGTGGTGAAGAGCTCGCACTATCGGCCGGAGATCGCTGCTTTGATTCCCGGGTAGTTCTGGGGCCTAGAGAGAGCTGATTGGGGGCACATAGTGCCCTCACATTAATCACTGCTCAATAGCCAATCAGGGGCGTCTGTGAGCTCGCGAAAGGAGCAGATAGCGCTGTCCTCTGAGTGTGTTACACCACCCCCAACGGTGCGTGAGCGAGCAGTTTGAAAAGATGTGGTCGGCTGGCGTCACAGGGTTCAGAGGAAGGACCTGATAGTCTTCGGCCCTCCCTTGCTGAGTAGTAGTAGGCTTAAAGTGGGAGCCTCCTAGTGATGGGAAGGACTACATTGGTGGAGTGGTGTAGTGGTTAGCACTGTCGCCTTGCACCTCCAGGGTCCGGGTTCGATTCCCGTCTCTGTGTTCATGGTGTTCGCATTTTCTCCCATGTGCTTGATGAGTTTCCGGTTTCCTCCCGCAGTCTAAAGACTTGCAGATTAGTCTAACTGGTGTGCCCGTAGTGTGTGAATGAGTGTGTGTGCCCTGCGATAACTCAGGAAAAATTGTCATCAACCGCGGCAGTCTACAACGATATGCGCTTGACTCACTTCATGAGCCTCAGAGGAAGCATGTGCTAGCCCTAATCCTGTTTGACTGGTAGTTCGTGGAAAAGAAAAAGCAATGAATATAAACAGATTGCATACACAGGAGGTCGGACTGTTGCCATGGAAATGATGAAGAGGCTAGTCAGGGGGTTTAAGAAATGGGCCTGGAGTTTAAAGCCTGAGTTTGAACTCAAGTGTGTCATGGAAGGTGGTGAAATAAACCTACGGGACAGAAAAGAAAACAAGCTCATCAGCATTAATACCAATATTATTGCAACAGGAAACGTGCTTCTTTGAGCAAATAGAGGTCAGGGACAAGGTAGCGCTCAGACCAGCCTTTGACTTCTGAAACTGACCTGTGCATGTTGTGTTGAGAAGGTGAGAAAGAGAGAGTGAGGGAGAGAGTGAGCACTACGCTTGTCCTGCCCTTGTCTCCTGTACACTCAGCAAGCGCTCCGCTCAAGGGCTCCAAGACGAACCTGTGACCCTGCACTCACGTCTACCAGATGGATACGAATAGTAACGCCAGCCAATCTCAACACCGGAATGCCTGATCATTTTTAAGTGCAGGTCTTGTCCCAATGCTCTTAAACCGTCCCAACTATACCCAACACACACACACTCCTAAATCACTGATTAGTCTTCACCTCTATATTGGTACCTTATGCTCATCGGCACGTCAGTAATGAGGTGATTCCGTCCCTCATCCTTCTACGACAGAACAGGGGTGGGGGTGCGTGAGTCAAATCTGCACCACACTACATCACAATGACTCACTTTGTATTCCCAAAGAAGACCTTCACGGGAAGACAAACCAGCAAGGCAACCTTTATGAATACAAACTAAACGCAAAGTCAGAAACAGTGCCGTAATCGGTGACGTCGGGGGAACAGAATGAATATGTCGTATAAGATTATGAAACTTATGTCTAGACATTTTTTATGTATTTTAAGCCTTACATTTTCTTCATTCTATTGGCAGAGATTAAAGCAGGATTATCTACCAACGGAATACGATTAATTCGTAATTAAAATGAGATTTAATAAGAATAACTCTCTACAGGCGTGGCCAAAAGTTTTGAGAATAAAACAAATATAAATTTTCACAATTTGTTCTGCTGCTTCAGTGTTTTTAGATCTTTTTGTCAGCTGTTACCAGTGTTGGGGGACGGTACTTTTTAAAGTAACTAATTACATAACAAAATTACTGTCTTCAAAAAGCAACCAGTTACATTACTGCGTTACTTTCTGATAACGGTAACTAGTTCGAGTACTTTTCCATTGCAGAAAATGTAACCTCATGCATGTTGCCCTTCTTTTTCAAGAAGAATTCGCCCGGACAAGCTGGCAATCAACTTCCGCGCCACAGCTTGACTGACGGCAGCGCGTTCCTCTTGACCGCAAGCTCTCAATGGGAGTTAGGTTGGGGGATTTTCTATGCTACATCATGCTGGAAAAGGCTGTGCCCATCACCAGACTGTTCTTCAATGGTTGGGAGAAGTTGCTCTGAGAGGATGTTTTTGTATCATTCTTTGTTCATGGTTGTGTCCTTAGGCAAAATTGTGAGTGAAGCCGCTCCCTTGGCTGAGAAGCGACCCCACACATGAATGGTCTCCGGATGCTTCACTGCTGGCGTGACACAGGACTGATGACAGCTTTCACCTTCATACTGTACATTTCAAGAAGGGCAGCAAAGCAGCCACTTCTCTCCAGGAAAAACATCAGGTACAGGGATCAGACAGCTGAGGACTAGGGTGAAGTCATTTTCTCTGATGAGGCTCCTTTCAGATTGTTTGGGGCATCTGGAAATATGCACTCTTGTTCATTAAAGTAGTACTTTACTGCCTGCAGACCACACTATTAATAAATGAAAACGTATACGTGTTCTGTGCCTGCTCCGGTCTCTGGGCATTGTGCTCCTGAGACGTATTCGTGAGCGGCCTGATTACCGTCTTTATTTTTATTTGATTTCGAGCGCCACGTTTGCGGCTACTGTGTTTCAGCTTGTTGTTTTTCGTGCCTGGCAGTTCATAAATATTAGGCAAGACAAGGCCACAGACGGGCAACAGTATACTAGGTCTACCAGCTGGCTTTGGGTTTTAATGAGTGGACAATACACAGCTTCTGGATCTGGCTGCCAGTGAGTGCTAAACAAACAGGAGCTTACAGGAACAAAGCCATCACTTACTGAGATTACACGGTTGTTGCCCTGAAGCAAACAAACATGCAGAGCAAACACTGTGTCTCTTTTGTTTTTTTGTTGTGTGCATATGTGTGCATATGTGTGTGTGTGTGTGTGTGTGTGTGTGTGTGTGTGTGTGTGTGTGTGTGTGTGTGTGTGTGTGTTTGCTAAGACAGACACATGCCGAGATTTTTAATGATCAATCAAGTCCGAATGTATGCATCTTTTTAAAAATTATATATTTCTCCATGCACACTTGCTTGAGCACACACACACACACACACACACACACACACACACACACACACACACACACACACACACACATATCTGGTCAATGCACGCTTCTTCAGTGTCATTAATTGCTCATTAGGAAGCCAGAGGGTAGTAAAAGGAAGTTAATGATTAACTTTTAACAACACAGCAACAGGTAGTCACGGAGACAGAGACACGACACGGTCACGAGAGAGATACTGTACACGCCCATCATGACTCGACTGAGTACGGGAGTCACATGTCCTCCCACCCCGAGGTCTGTAGTGTAACGCTGATGAAGGAAAGCCGTCTTTGTAGACTAGATCTCTTAGTAAATATCTTGGTACAGCTTGGTTCATGATAATAAATTATTATTATGATTATTATGATTATATTATTATTATTATTATATATAATAATAATTATATATACAGTATACAGTATAGTGTATATTAAATATTTGAATATCATTGATATTAAAGCTTTATCTATCTATCTATAAGAATAATAAAATATTTAAAATGGTCATAAATTATCCTAAAATTCTAGATATAATATATTATTACAATATATAATATAATATTATAAAAATATTTCAATAATAAAAAATATATAATAGTATATTATAAAAAAAAAACACACACACAGGAATACACACACTTCAGAAAAAGAAAAACTTTGCAAAAATTTAAACTATTATAAATTATAGTATATATATAATATTATATAATATATAATTATATATATATATATATATATATGGATAGTTTATGACTACATGATGAAAAGAAAATTTGTATGATGTATATTATGTTAATAGAATATATACATATTGTAATACTAAACTTTGTTATACATAAAAATTATATTGTTATATAATCATATATTATTTTTATGTATAACATTAAGTTTACAATGTTTATACAAGTTTTTCTTTTTCTGAAGTGTGTATTCCTTTTTGGCTATATATATACACACACATGTGGACAAAATTGTTGGTACCCTTCGGTTGGTACTCACAATGGTCACAGAAATAACTTTAATTTGACAAAAGTAATAATAAAGAAGAAGTCTATGAATGTTAACCAATGAAAGTCAGACATTGCTTTTCAACCATGCTTCAACGGAATTATAAAAAACATGAACTCATGGAACAGGCTTGGACAAAAATGATGGTACCCCTAACTTAATAGTTTGTTGCACAACCTTTTGAGGCAATCACTGCAATCAAACGATTCCTGTAACTGTCAATGAGACTTCTGCGCCTCTCTGCAGGTATTTTGGCCCACTCCTCATGAGCAAGCTGCTCCAGTTGTTTCCGGTTTGAAGGGTGCCTTTTCCAGACAGCATGTTTCAGCTCCTTCCAAAGATGCTCAATATGATTGAGGTCAGGGCTCATAGAAGGCCACTTTAGAATAGTCCAATGTTTTCCTCTTAGCCATTCTTGGGTGTTTTTAGCTGTGTGTTTTGGGTCATTGTCCTGTTGCAAGACCCATGACCTGCGACTGAGACCCAGCTTTCACAGTAGGGACAGTGTTCTTTTCTTCATATGCTTCATTTTTCCGTCTGTGAACATAGAGCTGATGTGCCTTGGCAAAAAGTTCCATTTTTGTCTCATCTGTCCATAGGACATTCTCCCAGAAACTTTGTGGCTTGTCAACATGTAGTTTGGCATATTCCAGTCTGGCTTTTTTATGGTTTGTTTTCAACAATGGTGTCCTCCTTGGTCGTCTCCCATGTAGTCCACTTTGGCTGAAACAACGACGGATGGTGCGATCTGACACTGATGTTCCTTGAGCATGAAGTTCACCTTGGATCTCTTTAGAAGTCTTTCTGGGCTCTTTTGTTACCATTCGGATTATCCGTCTCTTTGATTTGTCATGAATTTTCCTCGTGCGGCCACGTCCAGGGAGGTTGGCTACAGTCCCCATGGATCTTAAATTTCTGAATAATATGTGCAACTGTAGTCACAGGAACATCTAGCTGCTTGGAAATGGTCTTATAGCCTTTACCTTTAACATGCTTGTCTATAATTTTCTTTCGAATCTCCTGAGACAACTCTTTCCTTCGCTTCCTCTGGTCCATGTTGAGTGTGGTACATACCATGTCACCAAACAACACAGTGACGACCTGGAGCCCTATATATAGGCCCACTGACTGATTACAAGATTGTAGACACCTGTGATGCTAATTAGTGGACACACCTTGAATTAACATGTCCCTTTGGTCACATTATTTTCAGTATTTTCTAGGGGTACCATCATTTTTGTCCAGGCCTGTTCCATGAGTTTCTTTTTTTTTAAATAATTCTGTTGAAGCATGGTTGAAAAGCAATGTCTGACTTTCATTGCTTAACATTCTTTAAAAAAAAAATTTATTATTACTTTTGTCAGATTAAAGTTATTTATGTGACCATTGTGAGTTTTTCTTTCAATGACCGAAGGGTACTAACAATTTTGTCCACGTGTGTATAGTATATATATAATGTGTGTGTGTGTGTGTGTGTGTGTGTGTGTGTGTGTGTGTGTGTGTGTTGTGTATATATATATATATATATATTATATATATATATATAAGGCTTTGTTCAGTGAAGTCCAGTAGATAGAATAAGGAATATCAACAGTACAATAAACCGGGCACAGTTATATCATTACCTCCAGTTTCTCAAAAATAAATAAATAAATAAATAAATAGAACAGCAACATTAGCGAAAATGGCCATCACGATGGGCAGCAAGCTGAGAATGAGACAGAGAAGGCTGGGGGATATGCTTGAAATCGGATGAAAGTTCACTAAAATTAACTAAAAAGCCTATAAAAAGCTACAGCCTGTGTGTGTGGTGGAGCACCACTGAGCTTCCCATGCCTCAACTACAGCACATGTCCAATACAACTTCAACACCATCATCAGTCCAGCTGGATGTTTTTTTTTTAGAAATGATATTACTATCTAACAGTTGTTATATAAAGGACATCGGTCTAATGGGCAACAAAAATACCAGACCTACTGTATGAAATGATAACCATTTAAAGGGCCCATTTGTGTTACTGTTTTATCTAACAAGTTAACAAACTACTAGGTTTGTACAGCTGCATATATAATCTGCAGATAATGTAGTATATACAGTATAATGCTTTGATATATGCTGTACTTGTATGTACTTGTAATGCAGTACAGAATGCAATTACAGAAATGAATAGACAGTAATGTGCTGGAGATCTTAATAACGAGATTTCTTCTTCTTTTCTCCCTGATATCAGTAGTTGAGTTTAGTTGAAATTAATTTTCCAGTCGTTTATAAAAAAAAAAAAAATTTTTAATTTAAAAAAAGACAAACATTTACAACCTCATTACTTGTAATTATGGTGTATGCACTCATGGAGCACTTCATTAGGAACACCTGTCCACCTACTCATTCATCTAATTAGCCAATCAGGTGGCAGCAGTGCAATGGGTAAAATGGTGCGGATGCTGTACAGTAAGAGCCATTTGTGGAAATGTTCACGTGATAGACCAGAGTGAGGACAAAAATGTGACCTGGGCATGATTGTTGGTGCCAGACAGGCTAGTTTTAGTATTTCTACTGTATAACTGCCAGTTATCACGTTGGGTTTCATTTCTTTAAGGCGGAAAACAGAAAGCTGGGACGGTAGCGGGCACGGGCTCGCCCAAACTGAACAGATGAAGGTTGGAAAAACGTAGCCTGGTTTGATGAATCTCGAGTTCTGCTCAAGCACACAGATGGTAGAGTCAGAAATTGGCACCAACAGCATGAATGCATGGATCCAACCTGCTTTGGGTCGGCAATGCAGGCTGGCGGAGGTTGTCTAATGGTGTGGGGAGTGTTTTCTTTTGTGTCTGCTAATAGAAGTCAATCATCAATCAAACGCCACGGACTGCTGTTTAAGTTCTCTTGCTGAGCATGCGCATACCTTCATGACCACAACGTACCATCTTCTAATACTGTAGCTCCATCCAGCGGGACTGAATGATGCACTACGTCATCTTGAAACCTTTTGCAGTTCTTGATACCCACAGAGCTGGACCTGCAGGGGGTTACTTCTTACAGACTGCAGGATTGAATGAATGAATGTCCCGGTCGGGAGGAACTGATGTCATGTGGTTTCTCAAGGGTAGAACATCAAATGCCACGGTTGGACAAATGGACAGTGGATTCATGGGCAGCGTCTAGTGATCACACAGGAGGGTTTCACTTTTACCCTGCGGGGGTGATACCTCGGAAAGCCTGTGGCACTGGGTGAGTTTATTTTTAGAAAAGCTGCACAGGTGCGAGTACAACCATTAATCACTCTGCTCAGTCCACAAATAGAGCCAGTGGAGCCCTGGGCAGAGAGCTCCTTCTAAAACACAGAGGGCTATTAGGTGACCTGCGGTTTTGTCATTTGGAAGTAGCCTTCAAAATAGACGTGGTGACCCCAGTGAAGTGTCCGTCCATTTGCTGTACAGGTACTGTACCATTCCATCGTTTCCCATACACTCGTCACTTTTTCAACAGCGATCTGCCCTTCTCTGTCCTGGCAGACGATGATGTCGGAAGAAAAAAAAAAATCAAAAGTGATGGAAACAAAGTATCAAGAAAGAACATAATGTTTCTTCTAAATGGCGGGAACATGAAGACAAGAGACAGCTGCTTTCTCTCCGCTCCGCCTGAGTCTTGAACTAATTGTAAAATATGACCTTTAGAATTCAATGGCCACACCATGTATAGCCTCCCCTTAGGCACTGGTGTCTCTCTCTCTGTGATATTTTCATTGTCTTTCACCCTGTTGCCTGTTTCCTGTACGTAGCTCAAGCAAACAACAAAATGTGAATTAAAGCCTCAGCAAGGCAAAATGATGACAATAGAAATCTCAGATTAAATTACAGAGGAATAGAATGCACCATTAGCTCTAATGGAATGAAAATAATAAGCAATCGGGGGAAATGAGTAGACAATTACAGCTAATGAAGCTCAGAAAACTTTTTTATCTTAAGCTCTAATGCACACTGATGCTATTATGTCATTTTAACGAACTGCTTATGCCTTGCTTGGCCACTTGAACCTGAACCCAGCGAAGCTGAACTTTTAAATGCTTACCTTAGGTTATTAGTGAATCGTGAGCCGTCCTCTCGTCCTTTCTATGCTAACACACACTTGTTCTATTATACCTGTAGAAAATTCTAATCATTTTTCGAGATGAGACGAGACGAGACGAGACAAGATGAGGTCTGCTGTAGGAGGATCTCAATCATCTAATTGAGTTGTCGTAGAATCCCATCATCTTCCTATCAAAGGTCTGCCGGAATCACATACAAAATAGAAACATAGAAAATCCCCCGTGCATTTCAAGATTAAGATGCATAAAGTGGACTTGATGAACACCAAAGCACATCCCTGGTGATACCGCTTCACAAAAATATGACCTTTGCCTCAATGGAAAGTTGTTTGATCACTGAGTCTGACCTTTTCATTCTCTCCTTGGTGAACAGTTGAAAACTATGAAGGGCCCACAGAGCATGACCTGGTTCTTTAGCACTGAAGGGGGTGTTGTGGGAGAGAACGGAGATCCCTAATCAATGTACTTCTTCATAACAGCTTTTTAATCAGTGCATGCCTTCGTGTAATACAGTACACTCATATATCATATACGGCCTCTTGTAACTGGTCACTGGCTGGACGACATACATTACAGCTAAACCATGTTAAACATTACGCTCATAGACCATAAGAAACAATCAAGATGTTTCTCTTATGATTTTATCACGCTATTTGCACTTGTTTTTTTTTTGTTTTTTTCGTCACGCATCTTTATTTTTCCCTTCGCTCCTAGTTATGTCTTTGCAAAATGCCTTTCTTGTTGTTTCATTTCCAAATGATCTACATCTGTCTGACTGATGTCTGTAATGAGAAGTGGAAATAACTCTAATAACACTACCGATGAATTTTTGCAGTGCAATGAGAAAAGAAACAGACCAGACCTGATAGGTGATAATTGTCCAATAGGGAGTGATTACTCTTCACAGCCTGTGAGGGCACACACTCTTTTCTTTTACCCTTGTTCAACACCCTTGTTCAGCTCGTTCTGTACTGTTATAACAGGAACGCTTTGTCGATGAAGAGAGGTGCACAGTGCAAGGTGAGATTCAAACCCCCAACCCTGGAGTTGCGAGGTAACAGTGCTAACCACTAAGCCGCCAGTAATACATCTACAGTATCAAATCAAAGTTAAATTCATCTAAGGGCATTGATTGCTCAGTGGTAAGTGGTAAGAGGAAGAATAACCAGGCTGGTTTGAGCCGACAGAGCAACTCTTTACAAACATGGTGAGCAGAAACCCATCTCAAAAAAGCTACAAAAGCAGAAAGCTACTGTATATCATGAATCTAAATCTACTGCACACAGCCTCACCCAAGTTGGACAGATGAAGACCAATAACAAGCCTAGGTGGTGTGTGTGAAAATCCCCGGAGATCAGCACTTTTTGAAACACTCAAAACAGCCCATCTGGCACTGTCAAACTTGCCAACAATATTTTTCCATACACTGATCAGGCATAACATCACCGCCAGGTGAGCTGAGGAACACGATTATCAGCAGTGTTGGGGGACGGTACTTTTTAAAGTAACTAATTACATTACATTTTGAAGGCAGTAATTTTGTAATCAGTTACATTACTGCGTTACTTTCTAATAAAAGTAACTAGTTGGAGTACGTTCCCAGTGCAGAAAATGAAAAACTCCTTTGTGCTTCCTCATGCACGTTGTTTTAGTCAGGACCTTTATAATGATTCTACCATCATCACTCAGTCAAGTTTGGTCCATAATCTGTTAACTACTAATACCCCTATTTCACCTATGCGGTTTCGCGCGGTGGCCGTAAATACGGTTCATCATGATTCACTGGGGGTTTCGGGGTGAGATAGGGGTATAACAGCAGGAATAACAGAGGGGGGCGGGTTATCGGGGGCAGGGCTTGTAGGACGACTTCCTCACACACACACACACACACACACACACACACACACACACACACACACTAATGGATTGGGAATGACTGCTGTCTGGCTCACGGATTACATAAATTGCCTGAATAACGGATTACATTTTTGCAAAAGTAACTAAGTAACTAAGTACTTGAATGGCGGACCTAATGCGCCAGATTACTCGTTACATCAAAAAAGTAATCCGAGTACGGACGATCCTTCAGATCTCAATCTGATCAAGTATCCATTAAGTCTTAACTGCTGATACTAGCGGTTCCTCTATCAATATAAAAAAAAAAATCACAATACACACGTTCGCCTTAAGAACTCGTCTCCGGGAAACAGATTATGCCGAGGTAACACTGTAATCAGAAATACTTCAAACTAAGCCCTTAGGACTGATGTCCAAGATTGAGTCAAGACATACTGTACAGTAGCACCATGGTTCCCAAGAATGTTGAAATGGGAGAGTTTCATTTCTAAAAGAGAACCAGTGCCAAGAGGAATCATAAATTAAAGTTAAGTGAGGTTTAATGTTCCGGGTTCGATTCCCAGCCTGGCTCAGTTCCCGTCTCTGTGTGCTTGGTTGGTTTCCTCCGGGTCCTCGGGTTTCCTCCCACAGTCCAAAGACCTGCAGATTAGGCTAACTGGTGTTCCCAAATTGACCGTAGTATAGTATATACACACACACACATATTTAATACTCACTTGTCCCAACATCGTTAAAATGAACCATTCTGAACGGCGAGAGCTGACCTCGCACGCTGCAGATCAAAGCAATCACAAGGTCGCAGAACCTATATACATTTATCCGCCTTGAAAGGATGATAACAACTGAAACGTGGATATTTAAGAACAAGGACCTATGTCAAGCGGAAGGTCACTCCGACTGAGAGGTGTACGAGTGCGGCTCCCTTCCAGCCGTTTAATTCTGTAAAAGCTTAATTAAAATGATTTAGTCAAAGGGGCTATCAGCCTAGTGGCACGACACGGGAGCAGGGACCAATTATGCAGCCTTTGACAAGCGCGAGATCCAATTTCCTCCTAGCTGGAGCTGCACCTCATTCACTGACATCAACGATGAGCGATCGCTGAAGTGAAGCGAGTGACAGCGAGTTAGCTAATATAAACTGAGGGCAGATCGAAGGCCAGATCCGTGACTACAATGTTTTCTGACCTACTAAATGAAATCACCATGAGAGCACTTTGATATATGAAAATATATTTACAGGTCTTTGAGAATCTCACCCGTGATTTGCAGTGCAGCGATGATTCTCTGATCAGCCTTTAACACACACCTGTAGGATAAATGCAGTATACTGTAGGGAATTAAAAAAACCTGGTACACAGTAGAGGAAATTCATTCAAGCCTGACCACGCTACACTGGGGATTTGTAATCTCTACACAGGAGCAATAAATACAAAAAAAAGGGGAACGACAAACAGTTCAATAAAAGACCACCATGTGTACCTGCCTTAGAGGAATTAGTGTATTATAATTCCTGCACTGCCTAAGACAGGCAGCATTTTAACATGAAGCCAACAGAGTGAAAAGGCTGTTGAAGCTGTAGTAATATGCTGAAAGTGTCTGTGGTCACCGCAGTTCACGGACAGCATGATGGATCGATGTGTGAACATTAACAGGAACTCCTACTAACACCGAGTGGCTCAGGCTCTCGTCAAGACAAGGAGAAAATAAGAAACAGAGACAACAAAATGGAAGGCGGAGGGAAAACAGATGAGTATAGAGAGGAATGGTGCACTAGTGGAAAAAAAAAACAAGCACTAGAGGCAGCATGTGAAATTAGACTTGACGAGTTATAAGACATTTCATGTATTTAAAACCTCCACTGACATAATAAAAACCTCTGCAAACTTGTGTGTTGATCGGATGATCTACTGTGGTGAGCCAACAGGACAGGAGCAACCAAATGTCTAGTAAGTACCGTTGTACCTTAGCATGAAAATTCCCCACCTTATAAATGTTTTTCCCCTTAAAAACTGATTGCAAGAAAAATTTTGCAAGAAATTTGCCTCAGCATGTGAAGCATTTTCAGCATACGAGCAACTGAACCGAGCTGAACCGAGCTGAACCGTATGGTGGTTAAGTTACGCATATGTCCAGGAAATGTTGGACAGCCAAGTGAAGCAAGTTTACTTATTTTTTTTTTTTTTTGCATTTTGTGCAAGATTTAGTGAAGACAGAGCACAAGGGGTCCCAAAAATGTTAGCAAGGATGCTAACAGGAAGAAAAGAAAACATTTCTAAAACAGCCGGTGCCAAGAGGAATCATAAATTAAGGTTAATTGAGGTTTAATGTCTGTTTATTTCATATTTTACTTCATTTACATGTCTTCTCTAAATGTTTTGATTGTTTTTACATGCGGAAATATGATTATAGTGTTGGAAATTGGTAACACTGGTGATATTTTTAGTTGGCTAGAACAGATTATCTGCATTTACATTATTTCCTATGGGAATATGCGTTTCGCAATACGAATTTTCACCTTAAGAACTCGCCTATATAACGGACTAAATTGGTATGTCGAGGTACCGCTGTAATCAGGATTACTCAAAACTAAGCCCTTAGAACTGAAACAAATTCACCAGAAATGGAAAGACAAAGACACATAAACTCAAGGCCCGCGAGCCAAGTATGGATAGCTGGCTTATTTTATTCAGCCCACGTGTCCTTGCAAAAATATAATACTGAAACAGCTCGTGGTTGGTATAGGTCAATATTTTTGCACACTCTAGAATTTTCACTACTTCAAAGAGGACTGAATCATCGAAAATGATTCAGAAACGCATTGAGTGTTGGCCTGTAGTGTGAATCAATAATTTGACTGCGAACCAGCCGATGTAGAAACCAACCAATATGCGGGAAAAAAAAATTAAAGCTGATTGAGTGCAAAGACGGGAGAGATTAGAGATTAAGACCATGCAGGGTCTTAGCAGAGACGAGCTGGTGTGAGTTCTTAAATCTCTTTTTAATTAAGTAAAACACATAACTTTTAAAAGTTAATAAATAAAACCTCTTTCTTAGTTTTTTAAACCGCTAACCAGGTACGATATTGTCACGTGTCGATTCGATTGGTTTTGTGATTCTGTGAGTTCTACAATCTTATACAGTAAATATCCCGGTTCTGTATACAGATGTCAGAACAATTCTAAACAAACTTAGCAAGGAGACAGTGGTAACTGTCCACTAAGCCATTATGTCTCCATAAAAATAAAATAATGAATTAAAATAAATAAATAAAAACCTTTTCAATATAATAACGATCTTATCATTAACCTATTTTTCTTCTTAGAAGCAAATTCTGTATTCTACATTCAGAGCCCGTTAAAACGACAGAATCAATAATAGAATGTAAAAAAAAAAAATTTTTTTTAAAGTTGGATAACCAATTTGATCAATTATCAGAGCAAGAATTTAAATATTTTTGAATAATTAGAAGTGCACCTACTGTACGGTTATACAAAGTGCTACATATTACGACCTCAAATGCACACATGTACTGTACATTTTAAAAATTCATCCGATTTTGGAGTCAGGAATTGCCACATAAAAGAATCATCACAAAACATCTCTAATGCTTATCCTTTATACGGGATCCCAAGGGGGACCCACACCCACACACCCACACACCTGATCAAACACCATGGCCAATTTGGAAAGTCCAAACAGGCCAAACTGCATATCTTTGAACTGTCGGAGGAAACCAGAATACCCAGAGGAAACCCAAAACTGGAGGTTTAAGGAGACAGTAGTAACCACTAAGCCACTATGCCTCCATAAAAATAACATAAAGTTAATTAATTAATTATGTAAATAAATAAATAAAAAACACGTCCTCAATATAATGACGAGCTTATCATTAGCCTACTTTTCTTCTTAGACGCATTGTATTCTACATCCCATTAAAACGACAGAATCAATAATGGAATGTTAAAAAAAAGTTTGATAAGCAAGTTTTTCTATCTTTGAGTGGCCCATAAACAGCATTGGCCAAACACAGAGCAGGAAGTAAGTAGAGAAAGAGAGAAGCATTTATACTGTATGTGGACACGAAGCAACTTCTCTATTTTACTTCATTTTTAAAGCAAATTTAACGAATGCCAAGAAGATTTATTGCAAGCCCTCGCTAATAGACCTGTTTGTAAAGAATCTGTCAAATATCATTTGTCTATTGTTTCAGGGGCAAGCAGCGTTTCTACGTGAACTTTTCCCCAGTCCGCAGCTGCCCAGGTTGTGTGTGAGATTTGTTTGCCCTAATCATGTACTACAGCAGCCTGGAACAAACGGCAGCTGGTATGTAACTTTAAACCCTGAGGTGCGTGCTAGATGGCTAATATCATTAGAAGGGCATTGTGTTTCGCTGAATTTAGTCATAATCATATTGCATGTGCTTTAAATCAGTAGGAAGTAACAGGCTTTGGCAGATAAGTGGGGAGAGGCTGTTACTGTGTTGACCCCCCAGGTATTATAGAAAAATCAACCATGAAGCACTCACACACACTGAACCGTGGCCTCTGTGTTTTCCCAAGAGCTCCATTAACAGCTTAATGCAAGGTCACCACACTGTGATATCGAAACATGCTTTAATGCATTATTAAAAAATATCCGGCTCATATTAAAATGTGTCCCTGAGTAATGGACAGTGACAGCTGCCTACATTCAGTGGGTCAAAGGCTAAATTTTATGCGAAACCAAATTCTATCAAGTAACAACCAATAAGTTTACCATAGAAGTTTTAAAAGCTCTTTGTTTGCATTGTAAGACAGTTCGAACGGAATGCCTTTGCGATGATGTCCGCCGTTGGGACTTTGATAAAATGACGCTAAGATAATGTTGGATGAGTTACCAGTGATCCTGACCTCTTCTGCCCTCTGGACCTGTCTGACACATGCTGGTGCCACACTTCTAGTTGGAGTTGGATGACACATGGAGGTATCTAGCTTCTCCTGAGGATGGCCTTGTACGGTCTGCTTGGGATATGTGTGGTGATTGAGGATGGTTTCCACTCCATGACCACAAAGATCGCCTTGGGCTTGACAGATGTGGGCAGTTTTTCTCTGATGGCTTGTGACTGCAGCTCCTCAATAGCTTTAGAACTGAAGTTTCCATGAACAGTCTTGTACACGAGCCTCATTTAGCAAAAATGGACTTTATAATAATTAAAACACCGCAGGGCTTGCTCACCCGGGACAAACTGAGCCAGTAGCGGAAGGATACGTGTTGGTTTTCAGGTACTCCCAACAAGGGGTCGCCACAGCGGACCAGACGATCCACACACAGCTTGGCACAGGTTTTATGCCAAATGCCCATCCATTCCTCCCAATCGTCCCATTTCGTTTGGGCCTGGGATCGGTTTTGGACCTAGTAGCTGGGATGGGAGCTGCACCCGGGCTGCATTTCGCATGATTTACACTATGAATATTTAATAAATGATCAATTATGAGCTGTTCCCTTATTTTCTAGTTCTAAATTTGTCTCATAGCAATCCCGAAGGAACCTACATAATTACTTTTGTGCGCCATTCATTATTAATGATACAGTACAAAATGTATGGTTCAACGCAAATATGTAGTTATGGAATTTGTTCATGATTTGCTTTTGCATAGTTACTAGATAACCGTATTAAAACATGTCTTCACTGTTAATTTGGTCAATAAGGTGTATAACTCCATTATAAAGGTATACTACCTTTCCATATTCTATACTTTCTCCATTCCATATCATCATCCTATCAGTCCTGTACTGTGAAGCATGGTCTATAGAGTAAATCGCTCAGAGACGAGTCTTTTCAGGAAGCGGTGGACACTTTAATTGGCTCTGAGGATACAGAGTCCCAGAGAGACAATGTGGGGAATGTGCCAGTGAATATTTACCTCAGTGGTGCACTAGAGCACAGCATTGGAGTGCAAAGCAGTGATGATCTGTGTGACAGTGCAACTGACCTTGAAGGGAAAAATGTGAACGAGAGCAACGGAAAGGCGACAAAAGGGGTTTAGGTGACAGACAGTCATTTTTGGAGTGATGGACATATACAAAAACCTATAGAAAAACATCGGACCAATAAAGTCCCATTTCATTATGCTACTGTGGCTCGCTGCATCCATGTACCCACCAGCAGATTGAACACTACTCATACTGTAGTGCTGGTAAGATGGGTGAGATGAGGACACAATAGGAAAGAAAATAAGGCATTGTGAGAAAAAAAAACAAAAAAACAACACAAGTCAAGAGAAATCATCTTAGAATAACAAGAAGCGAAACAACGTACGATTATGCTATTGGCACAACAGAAAAGGAACAAACTAAGATGGAGAAGAAAGACTCCTCAATTTTGCTTCTTTCCAGCCTTCTATGCAGGTTAGCAGTCATACCCGTGAGAGTGTACCGAGACGAGGTGGAACAGTTGGCACAGCTCCCCTGTGGAACGTTACAAGCACAGACATTAGCGTCTGATGCCCTGTCTGTCCCCAGAGGAGTTTGTGAGAAGCTTCTCCATCAGAAGTGTCACCATGTTTCTTACCGGTAAACCGAACCCATCACTCTGTTACAATCATGTAGTGTAAATGCATGCAAGTGTAGTACTGCCAGAGCGCCACGGATGATGTTCCGTCACTTTTTCTTGAAGTGATGTTCCGTCTAACCATTATGGTGTATGTTATGCAAGATCATTTCTTTCTTCTTCTAAGAACAAAGGGAAAGGTCTAAATTGTCCGAGTGACATTGAAGGTGTATTAACTCCTGCGTTGAGGAAAACATTCCACCTTAAAAGCTGCCGAGAGCATATCAGTAACACAGAATAGATACAAATGGCTGTCACGTTCAAAAGTAATGAACACAGTCATGAGAGTAAAAACTCCCGTTTTTCTCTATATAATCCACTGCTACACAAATGTACTCATGCTGACATTTCACTAGTGCTTGGATACCATAAAGGTCGAGGTTTTCCGAGTACACCAGAGCCATGATTGGAGTGCCTGCTTGATATCTGAAACACTGGCCTCCCAGGAACACCTTTAATCTCCCAAACATGGGAAAATGTCTTGGAGTGAGGACAGGACTGTACAGGGTATGTGGCAGTTAACTCCCAGCTGAGTTCCTATAATGTGCAAGTGGTGTTGGGGAGTGATTGATTGTCCAGCGTACAGTACTGGTTGTATAATAAGCTAAGGCTCGTCGCAGTTGATATAGATGAGGCCAGATTAGAGATGTTTAGATGCTGCCTATTCATAATCCAACTGTTAACTCATGTAGCTAATAAAATGTAATCATTGCAGAGTAGTGCTTTTAAAAATCGCCATGCATGAATTTCTCTGATTACTTTCATTATCAGAATCTGTGCATTATTAGGCTAGCTCAACATCATTTCCCATCATGATGATTGACTCTCATTGTGTTCTAGTGAGCACTAGAGCTGTACGATTGAATCAATTATGCATCTCAATCTATATTTTCTTAGTCAATTCAATGAATTGAATCGGTTTATCTGTTTTTAATTCAGAACCTCTTCACCGCCTGCATTTTGCAAGACTATCACTCCTTCTTCGCTTGAGGTTATGTTGGCGTATGGAGCAGAAGATTGGCAGGAAACAAACAGCCGTAGGTGCATCAGACATGACACTGAATCAACAAGTAGTATTAGATACTTTTTCGCAGTTGTAATACCTTGTAACATAAGAAATAGAGCAGTCTGGGACAAACCAGTCACAGTTGAATCGAAGTGAAAATCGCACTGCACAGAAATAGTACTAAACCAAATCGACAGTCTACTTCCGATCCACAGCTCTATTGACCACTGATATTTAAGTACTGTCTTTCATAGCACTCGTCTAGCAAGGCGAGTTTTAGTTCTGCCGTTTACTTTTCTCAATATTAAATGTTTATCTGCACTTGCGTCTATCTCATCCTCAAAAATCTGGGGCAAGAAGTCATCCTTTAAAGCGGTCCAGTAAGTAACCGTCTGATGTGTTGATAAACATCTTGAGGCCGATACTGGACACAAAATGATAGCAGTACATTCGCATACAGGACCAGTCAAATATTTGGACGTACTGTACTGTAGGTTTGGATTTATTTTCTACATGCTAAAACAATACTGATTTTTTTTGTTTGTTTTCCAAACAATGCAATAACACATACTGTATGGCATTAGATAATTAAATAAAAACAAGTCAGTTGTTATTGTAAGACACCAAGGTCAGCTGTTCTGGAACAGTTCTTGCAAAAGCAGTATTGTTAAATGCACTTGCAAAACCCATCAAGCACCATGATGCAACTGGCTCTCATGAAGATCATCCCAGGAAAGCAAGGCCAAAACGTACCTCTTTAGAGTCTCACCAGCCTCAGAAATCACTATTTAACAAACAGCACCATCAGACTTTTTTTACTGGTATGTAAAAAAAAGTTCCAGTTTCCATCTAAATAGCCGGCGATCCTAGAGAGGTGTATGTAGTAGAATGCACACTTAAAAGGACCACAGTACAAAAACTTCCTTCACATACAATGCAATTTTTGTAAGGATGTTTAAATATTCTGGGTAACTCCGTCACAATTGCCTCTGACATTTGCAAGCAATCACTTAAGATTTGCATACGTAGCACTTTATCACAGTATCCACATGAGTCGCTAAGCAGCTGATTAATTATCAGCAGGCAGCTATTAGTAATGACAAAGTGAGGTCAACCATCTCAAAGAGGGCGAGGTCAAATAGGAAACGGCAGTGTAATTAGCATAGAGCGGCTGTGTAGCAGGTGAAGAAGCTAATCTACCTTAGCGTGTAAATGAGATCACTCATCATAAACTCTCTTCTCATCTGATATGATCTCGATACTGAAGCATTAAGGGGCAAAGACGTCAGCTGCTTCAAATCCAACTGCGATATACTGCGATAAACTTTCAGCTTCCACTTTAATAGGAACGCCTGTACATTCGTGCACAATATTAGGAACACCTGTATCCGTGCACCTGAACATTCGTGCACAATATTAGGAACACCTGTACATTCATGCAATAGATTAGGAACACCTGTATGTTTGTGCACAATATTAGGAACACCTGAACATTCGTGCACAATATTAGGAACACCTGTACATTTGTGCACAATATTAGGAACACCTGAACATTCGTGCACAATATTAGGAACGCCTGTACATTCGTGCACAATATTAGGAACACCTGTACATTCGTGCACAATATTAGGAACACCTGTATCTGTGCACAATATTAGGAACACCTGTACATTTGTGCACAATATTAGGAACGCCTGTACATTCGTGCACAATATTAGGAACGCCTGTACATTCGTGCACAATATTAGGAACACCTGTATCTGTGCACAATATTAGGAACACCTGTATCTGTGCACAATATTAGGAACACCTGAACATTCGTGCAGAATATTAGGAACACCTGTACATTCGTGCAAAAGATTAGGAATACCTGTATGTTCGTGCACAATATTAGGAACACCTGTACATTCGTGCACAATATTAGGAACACCTGTACATTTGTGCACAATATTAAGAACACCTGTACATTCGTGCACAATATTAGGAACACCTGTACATTTGTGCACAATATTAGGAACACCTGTACATTCGTGCACAATATTAGGAACGCCTGAACATTCGTGCACAATATTAGGAACGCCTGAACATTTGTGCACAATATTAGGAACACCTGTACATTCATGCTGCGAGGGGTGAATAAGGGGAACCATAAAGGCCTTGTTAGCCCAAATTATTTTTAATTTTAATGATAAAAGGACTGAGGTTTTGGTATTTGGTGCCAGGGGTAGAGTTCCACCTCTGGATTTAGGAGCCTTGGAGCAGTATGTTAAACCCACAGCGTCAAATTTAGATGTTATTTAGTTAGTGTTTTGTGAAAAACACTTTGGCATTTTGAAAAAAGCCATCCACGCCTTTATCATCACTTGCATCGATTACTGTAATGCTTTGTATTTTGGGGTTTCTCAGGCAGAATTACACTTGATCCAAAATTCTGCTGCTCGACTCTTAACATCTACGCGTAAAAGAGAACATATCTCTTCAGTTCTGGCTTCCTTTTTTTGGCTCCCAGTACAGTACCGAATTCATTTTCAAATTCTTTTGGTCAAATTTAAATGTTTACATGGCCTTGCCCCACCCTACATCTCGGATCTGCTTCAGCCCTGTGCCCCACCCCGGTCGCTCAGATCATCAGAGAAACTTTTGCCAACTATACCCAAAACCAAATGCAAGCTCGGGTGTGATCTGGCGTTCTCAGTGGCGGCACCCAAATTGTGGAATGACTTATACCCTTGACAATTTGTGAGGCCACATCACTGAGGGTGTTTAAGTCCCATCTTAAAACTCACATGTTTTCTTCGGCGTTTAAACCAACATGAGATGTTGATTTTATATATTGTGTTTGATTAGATATGTGTGTGAGATGTGATTTTAATGATGTCTTTTTATATTATTTTATTATTTATGTGAAGCACTTTGGGCCATTCTTGTTGTTAAAGTGGAGCTGAGTTGAGTTGAACATTTGTGCACAATATTCAGAACTCCAGTACATTTGTGCACAATATTAGGAACACCTGTACCTAATATTACATGTACCTTAAGTCAGATAACCACTCTTTACAACCACGGTGAGTAGAAACACCTCTCTGAATGTTGTATGATGTGAATATTGTATCATCTGTCATTTTTTTATAATAATTGAAAGGCACATTAATTCTACACTGGTAAATATTTTCAGGGTGAGTACAGTGCTAATTTATTCACACACGGTTCAATTATTTTTTTCTTTGTTATATTGATTTATGCTTTTTATGGTTTGGTTCATAAGGTATAAACTTCCACAAATGTTCAAAACTTCAGACTTTTACGATCATTTTATAGATTCTTTGGTCAGAGTTGAAAAAGACAGTTTGTCTGTACTCCGTACTGCAAACCGCATTAATACTCCCATTACCCTCAGACGTCTCAGTCTTCAACACACACTCATTACCCCCTAATTATATCTTCAATGCCTGTTTCACCAACTGCTCACGCATACCTGCAGTAATTAACAGCCTGGCACGGATAGTTAACACGAATCGATCTGCAGACAGAAGCCGTAGTATATATCCATCAAAACATGTCACTGGCAATAACAACTAAATAAAACATTTATAACATTGATATACACTCTCATGTCCATATTTTTAGGGACACCTGCAGATTCATGCAGTTGTCTTATGAGCCAGTTATATGTCAGTGCAAGTAAAAAAAAAAAGAAAAAAAATACAACATTAAAATTCAGGTCGAGAGTTTCATTTAATTTTCATTTTAAACATTAGAATAAGTGTCACCATTGATTGTGGCATTGTTGTTGGTGCCAGACGGGCTGGTTTAAGTATTTCATAAAATTCGTGATCTCCAGAGAAATTTCCATTCGGTAGTCTCTAGAGTTTACACACTATGATGACGAAAAACATCCGAGAGAGAGAAGAATGAATGAAGCTTGTGGTGGATGAACTGCAACAGGAGAAGAACATATCAGGTTACGGTCCTGTCAGCGAGCAACATGAATCTGATACTATCATGAGCACAGCCTCCACAGTTAACCAAACTGGATAACTGAAGACTAGAAAAAGACCAGGCCATATTTTTATTTTTTTCTAATCTTTATCCGTTGAGTGTGGCTGAGCCTGTGCCAGAGGAGGTGACTTTGATTGTGGGAATGTGTAGATGTGCAGGTGTTCCTAATAAAGTGGCCAGTATCTTACTGCATGAATGTGCAAGAGTACTGTTAATAAAGAGCGTCGTGAGTGTATAATAAAACTGTCTTCTCCGTGCTTTGTATCTCACAGTCTGTGCTATGTAATGTGCTCACGTGTATGAAAATATGAGGGGCGTTCGAGTCAAACCGGGACTTTTAATTGCGCAAAACATAGTTATGATGAGAAAAACACTGCCTTTATTTCGCTATATGATCCCCTGCTACACTAATTCACTCACCCCCGTGTTTCACTACTACTTGAATAACATCAAGGTAGATTTTTTTTCCTCAGTACGCTGGCCTCCCAGGAACTCCTTTAAGTTCGGCAAGTTGCTGACAAATTTTCCATAGATTTTCAAGGCCCAGGCGTTCCACTCGCTGAAATGCAGTGGGCTCATCCATCCTCAGCGCGGATGTACGGCCTTCTTTAGAAGCTTTGCACCATGTTTGACTGCGGCGAGGAGTCTCGTCACCATATTGTGTACTGTAGGGTTTATGCCGTCATTCACGGGAAATTTCAGGACAAATCCCGGTTTGCCTTGAATGCCAATTGTATTTTTAAAAATCCCGAATGATCAAAAGTTCAGACAAAAGTCACGCTGTGAACAGAAATCGCAAATCCTTTATACTTTGGTATTCTGTTTAAAAAAAATAAGAAGATATTAAAAAGATAATTAAAGTATCTAACTAAAAAATAGACAGAGATGGGGGTGCGCGGTTGCATAAGGGCCTCATATGGACATGCTTATCTGCGGTAATCACCTGACGTGGGGCTCAGCAGACAATAAAACGACATCTGGCACTGGAAACTGTGCTTTCCTATAACCTAAAGGAAGCCTACTGGTGTGTTGTGACAGGTTGCATCAGTGATAATCAGATTGTGTAACTCCATGCTTCCCACGCAGGCAAATGGTCCAATATTTTTTATTATTATTCTTTTTTAATTACAAGCAAATGTACATTTTGACTAGCACTGAATGAACAGAGAAATGAGAGATGATTTTTCTTACGTTGCTGTTTTTTTTATTTGCATCCTAATATATGCGGTGGTGCCGATGCTTTCCTCAGTTGTTTTTCTCGAGTAACGAGTTCTGTCATAAAGCTGTAAATGTCAGCGTGTCGCGTGGCAGGGACAGACAGATTGAGCCATCAGACAGACTCAGACCTGTCAGAGGTCTTGGCTCACTCTCATTGTGCTACTTGACATAACCCCTTCTAGTCACTGGGAATCTGCCTCACACACACACACACACACACACACACACACACACACACGGCTATTCAAGGCAGGGCTTTCAGAGAGGGCACGAGCATGTATTCAGTTGTCAAAAAATAGAATAGACATGCCTGGGTGAGGTGGGCGAAAAAATATGGTGTGCTGGACGTGTCTTTTAGAGGAGAGGAGGCATCATTAGGAACAAAACTCCTAAACTCAGGTTACCATGTGTGTGGAGTCTCTCTGCATGTATGGGTTTCCTCCAGGATTTTCAGTTTCCCCTGACCTCGCAATCAGAGGAAATAACGAATGGGGTAACGAATAAGCAATACAACTAGAGATTCAGGGGGGGAAAAATCGTTTCAGTTAAGGATCATGATTCTTTTGTGTTAAAGAATACAAATAACTTAAAATTCATGAGTTTAAAAGTGAAGTTTAATAAAAAAACAACAACAGAGCTCTATGCTTACAGAGCGTCACATACCTTTAGTCTGTCATCCACCATAATGACCATTTCTCAATAAACTTAATAATTAACTTTTTTCAAATATTTGTTTAATAATCTAGTGTGGGAATCCACGAATTACCACAATTATTTCTTTTTAAATAATAAAAAAAAAATCAGATATATTGCTGCTCTGTGAGCATATAGCTTTTCTGTTTCGTTTAATTTTAACCGACACGTTAAAAAACCCATGTATTTGAAGTTATTTATATTGTTTAACTAATAACTGTATTAATAATGCTAGAAGGAGGGCCTCCGAGTGGCGCAGTGGTTAAAGCGCTAGTGGTTAGATCGCTAGTTCGAATCCCGGGTGGTGCTGTAACCAGCCGGAGCTCTAGAGAGAACCGATTGGCCGAGCTCTCTCAGAGGGGCGGGATGAGAGGTACATAGTGCTCCGACATCCGCCAGTCAGGGACGTCTGTGAGCTCGCGCAGCGGAGGGAGCGGATAGCGCTGTCCTCCGAGTGTGTTACGCCGCCCCCAACGGTGCGCGACTAAATCAGGGGAAAAATCCAAAAAAATGTATATATATATATAATGATAGAAGAAATAGGTTGCATTTGATAACTCAACGTTCAATTAAGCTGGATAAAGCTTTAGAGCCTAAAATATTCGCTCGCCTGCATTCACATGCATATGATCTTGAGAAACATCCAATTCTTAATCCACAGGGTTTAATATGATGTTGGCCCCGCCCCTTTACAGCTATAACAGCCTAAACTCTTCTGGGGAAGGCTTTCCACAAGGTTTAGGAGTGTGTTTATGGGAATTCTTGACCAAAGATGTTCTATCGGGTTGAGATCAGACCAATCAGATTCTTTGTGCGCAGTCATGTTGTAACCAGTACAGGGCTGCTTTTCAGAAGTTGGGCTCATCATCTTACTTCCAGTGAAAAGGACTCTTAATATTTCAGCATACCGAGACATTTTGGACAATTTTCATGCAAAAGTTTGGGGATCGTCTATTCCTGTTCCAGCGTGACAGCGCACCAGTGCACAAAGCAAGGTCCAGGAAGACATGGATGAGCGAGTTCGCTGTGGAAGAACTTGACTGGAAGAGCATGTTTATAAAATTGTCATTCAAATCAAAGGTAGTGATAATATCGCAACATGTGGTTCCTTGTTATTCTCATCCCTAACAAAAATGACTTCAGATATTAATATTTGAATGCTATTAATACCAAGCCATGGCCTTGGCAAGCTTTGAACTCCGGTGGTAAGAACGAGTGATGGGTCGTTCATGAACGATTCATACTTTTCGAACAAATCTTTAACATGACTCAGAAGAACGAGTAGTCTCAGAGAGTGATTCGTTCATTTTCTACTGGGCGCGCTGCACAAAGCATCACAAAACCTCCGTAGGTTCTGGACAGGAAACAGAAATGAGTCGTTACCTTTGAGTCTTCTAGTATCAATCGTCGTTCGTTTGTCACGTGACTCCCATAGACGCCATGCAGTGCGATAAATTCAAAAGAACGAACGACTCGGACCAGAAGATATGAGAGGTGAGCTGCTCATTCTGTTCATCATAACATGTCCTTAGCTGCATTGTAATATTTTCATTATTGAAACTATAGCCAAAATGTGTGTATGTAGACGTGTTGGGGGTCTGTTTATTGAAAATGTAACATTTTATTTTTTTTCTGATCAAAAGAATGAAATGAACTAAATGAACGAGATTCAAAAAACCGAGTCACTAAAATGATCCAAACTTCCCATTTCTAGCAAAAGCACTGCATGCTTACCCCTGGACCGCGCTCTTGTCACTAGTAAATGCACATACATACAGTACGACAAGAGGCGCAAACACCATGTTAGAGCAGAATAATTTGGGAGCTACGATTAACCTCAAAGTAATATTTTTGAAAGAAAATGAGGCCGAGAGGTAGCATTACAACACAAAGTGATGTGTGATATGAGATATAATAATAATAATAATAATGCACCGTGTCCGTCCCAATCTCCAGTCAAAAGTCTAAATCCTTGTTGTTCAAGCATTGTGCGTAAACAGTCCAAATAAAGATGACAAATTCTGTAGTTTGCGATCATTCAAGGTTATCCCAATGTCATTTTATCAAAGTCTTTCCAACCTTCAAAACAACATTGAACACATTGTCCTGCTTTTGAATGACTTTGCAAAGTCATTACAACCAAATTACAACGGTTATCCAACATTAGGGTTCCAGCTGCGATATGGCCACATCACATATGGAGAGTGGACATGATTGCCCCTCAGTGCATCCCAAATAGCAACAAAAAGCAAGTAATCGACCGAGTCATTAGCTGCAGCAAAATATGCGATGATTATCTGATGAAGAGTGGAGGATGGAAAAAGACAATGCTATTACAGCAGAAAGACCAAAACAGCTTCATCCTTTCTCATGTTATCATTCCTTTACAAATTCTCTTGGCAGACCACCTCGCTACATTGCATGAAGGAGTGCCCGCAAGTACATTATGTACAGAGACAGGATTCTCAGGACATTTTGGCCTGAAAGTAATTGCGACAGAAGACAGTGGAAATAAACATGCATGACAGCCTTCCCCGAGCTGAAATTATGCATGCAATCCGATCACGAGCGGCCACCGAAGATGCATTTATGAGCCAGGTGTGAACGGATATGCAGTGTTTCTTGGCTCTGCACTCGCATCACGCAGGATGCATGTTGTGACGGCTGTGATATGGTTAAGCGAGACGCATTCTAACTCCGGATCCGGTTTCTCAAACGTGCTGATCCATCATTTCTTCATAATAAAATGAAATGAAGATATGGGCATGATATTAATGAAAATAAATGTATAATGAAAAGTGCCTGAATATACACTCACTCACCATCTATAGCGCTTTATCCTGTATTCAGGGTCATGAGGAGCCTATCTCAGGAAACTGAGGGCACAAGGCGGGGTACACGCTGGACAGGGTGCCAATCCATCGCAGGGCACACGCACACATATACACTCACTCACACACTACGGCCAATTTGGGAACGCCAGTTAGCCTAATCTGCATGTCTTTGGACTGTGGGAGGAAACCCACCAAGCACGTGGAGAACATGCAAACTCCATGCACACAATCAGAGACGGGACTCGAACCCGAACCCTGGAGGTGCAAGGGGACAGTGCTAACCACTACACCACCGCGCCGCTCCTACATATACAATATATAAAGTAAAGCAAGACTATTTCTTCCGGTACCGGCTTCCTGTTTCTTCCTCCGAAACTAGATACAGAAGCATCCGACTGATACTTCAAATCCATGAACGCCCAGTTCTTTTCTTTCTAAGCACTAAAAAACTTTCATTTGCGCACACAACCATGTACAAATAGTATAGTCCTGATTACTTTCTTTCGGTTCCTGAATGGGGGGAAAAACAAGCAGGAACGATACTCTCAGGCAGAACAAGGCCACACACACACACACACACACACACACACACACACACACACACACACACACATATCTCCTGCACTGATAACTCCAAACCATTATAGTCTTTCACCAGGGCTTTGGTCAATTGACGTCACTGTGTTCTCCTTTGGGGGCACTGTGTCCAAGTAGGAACCGACGATACAATAGAGAGAGAGAGAGAACAACAGAAAGAGAGAGATAGAGATGGAGATAGAATATGGTGGCCAGCAGATAGCTGACACGATGTCATAGCTGCACAAAAATTCTTTCAGCGGCGAGTAGCAGGGAGCGGAAAGGTTTGTTTGTGGCTCTGCAGGAGATCGAAACCTGTATCTGCACCACCGGGACGCTGTCCATCATGGACCCAGGAGAAAAAGAAGGAGATAAATACAGTAACCCCGAAGAGATGACGAGCCTTGAATGCCGGAGAAAAAAAAGAAGAATCACTGCGAGCGTTAGCAGGTTTAAGGGTTAATTCCCTTTCAAGCCGATAACAATTACAGTTTCATTTTCAGTAAAGCTCATAATTAAAACAGATTGGTCAAGTAATCGATGTAATCCCCACAGCGACCTGATATAATCTCATAAACTCCACAACAGCTTGGCGCAGCTTTTAGTACGAATAATGAACAAGAGTTTTTATTTGTCTTAGAAGAAAAACGTCGCACATCAATTCCATTGCGGATTGAGCATTCAGTCACTATGGCTGTCTCTGTCTTATCTCCTAATCTCCGTCCTCCCATTCCAGATGAAAGAGATCTAGAGGGGTTGCTGGGTGCTGCAGGGCGGGTCACTGGGCACCAGTCGCTGCTGTTAAGACCCTACCAGTAACACTGCTCTCTCAGGACGTCAGTTACAGCCCTGGTTTCTCCATGGTGTGAGAAAAAAAAAAAAAAAAAAACTACCACAATGGAGACAGAAAGGCAAACTGTTCACCATCTGATTGTAATTAGTTTTGTACACGGCTAAAAGCTGAGAACCTGTGTGATCTTCTCATTATTACCATTTGCATCTTGTTTACATTGTTTGTTTTGCTCATCCCGAGAAAAAGGTCATGGAGCATGCTCAGAGACGGCAGCACTGTAAGATGGCAGGGTGATGAGTTATGTGATGGCAGGTGCACGAGATACGAGTTACGTAACAGAAGTGTTAACAGCCTGGCACAGGAGGAATTGCGCTGGTGGTAGTTGGATACGGGGAGGGGCGCTGCGTTATCTCCGCATGATCCATAAATCTGTACGTACTGCAACTTCAGCTAATTGGCTCCAAGCATCTTCTTTCTCTACTCACAATGCCAGCTCATGTCAAGCAGAGCATGTTGTTACAACTGCATTCAATGCCATACATTATAGTCTCGCCAAACATTCTAAACAATATCCCCTGTTTCATTCTATAACCTTTTTTTTTTTCTGATTCTACAGATGCCAATTTAACACCAAATTGTACAGTCTCGGAGTAGATGCACCGCGTATCATGTGCAATCTGTTGTTATGTGGATGGCACACTACAGCTTGCAGACGAGGCCCACACGTGGAGAGGAAAATAAAAGCAAAAGCTGTCCATCTTGTGACTGTGTCAAGGACAGCTGGCAGTTGTACTGTAGTTGTTTCTCGACTACTTTCTTACAGAATCAAGAAAATACGGGAAACAAGAGAAAATAATATGGAGTGAAAACCGGTTGGGCGGCATGGAGGCTTAGTGGTTAGTACTGTTGCCTTACACCTCCAGGGTCTGGGTTTGATTCCCGTCTCAGGGTCTAAACGCATGGAGTTTGCATGCTCTCCTCTGGGTGCTCTGGTCTTCTCCCATAGTCCAAAGACATGCAGATTAGGCCAACTGGTGTTTCAAAACTTCCACTTCATTTGAAGTCCTACCACAATTGTTTAAATGGGAATAAATAGAATGGCGTCCGCCGTCCCTATCTGGACTACAGAGGTTTCTAGATGAATGGATGGGATACTGGTTTGGGATGATACAGGAAGTGAGTCTGTTCTGAAAAGAGAACTGGAGGTATATCAAAAAACAAAACAATGCTAATTTTATTCTGTCCCTCACCAGGTTTCAGGTTGAGTTTGTTTGGGTATGACATGCCAAATCATTTCTTACAGAATAAATATTATTGTGTCTATATTCCGCCCTCACCTTCCCATACAAATACGCAGATGATAGAAATGCATTCAGGGCTCTGCTACACCGTATTGTTGATTCCGGACTCTTATTTGCTCAGCTCACAGACTGACAAAATAAGGTCTGATTGCTGCACTGTTCACGTTATACACAGATCAGACATAACATTAAAATGCAAAGCATCATGCCCAATATTGTGTAGGTGCCGTCGGGACAGCTCTGGTTTCGCAGGCTCTCCGGGGGGGTGTCGTGGTGTCTGGCACTGGAAAAGCAGTGGAACACTGGATGCAGCAGAGGATGCTTTGGGTGCTGTGGGTTGCAGGACGGGGCCTCCGTGGATCAGACCTTTCTTGGATGTTAAGTTGGTTAGAGATCTCGGCAATTTGGAGGATATCTTTTTTTTTCTTGCCATTTTTGCCTGCTAAGCCAGATACGTGGCATGCTGGGATGCTCTGGGATTTCTAATACCGTTCTTTCATAGCCAGCACTGACATCGACAAAAACTTACTGTAAGCTACTGTGCTACTGTAGGATCGTAATGGACGGGATGACCTTTGGTCCCCACATGCATAGGTGAGTCTTCGGTGCTTGTGATCCTGTCACCAGATTACTGGAATATAATTAGTGCTAGTCTGATGGCTGATCGGTGTATCAGCGATCACTGTGTACAAAAATCTGTCACCAAGTTAGAGTGAATGTGGTTGTTTCACATCTCCAAAATTAGTCTGGAATTTGGAACGCTGGGCCAAAACCGTGAAAACCGAAAACGAGGATATTCTTTACTTCTCTCTCATCATATCATTCTCAGATCAGCTGTGCTTCTTTCCAGTCCCTTGCGTTTTTTACTCGTTTTTCAACTTCCATTAGATGCATCAATACAAAGTAAAAGGGCCAACATAATAGTGCACTCTGAGTCACTCGGTGTCTGACAACAACAAAAAATCGTACTGCTTTAAAATGGTACGCCTTTTTTAAAGGACGCTTCAAGTAAGTGATCAAAATGTTTGTATGTATAACCCCTCTGTTGTCTGTCTTTGGCTATTTTGGCCTGTGATACATGGAAATAATGTGGGAGGCTCTTGCTGGAAGACTGGCACCTTGTTAGAGAGGATTAAGGAGCATTTTTATCACCTCACTCGGGGAATCTCTTATCTCCGACGCCAGGCCGCTGAATCAAGGAACCAAAAAATTGTACACACACCAACTGATAGAGAAAGGGCAACAGAAGGCAAGGACATTTCAGGTTTTACTTTAGCAAATTCACTACTGCTGCCCGATTCAACCTCACTTACTCATCGTCTATAACGCTTTATACTGTATACGCGGTCACGCGTGGCCTGGAGCCCATATGAGGCAGGATACACGCTGGACTCTTTGGACTGTCATGTGAAAGGCCCAGGTTTGATTCCCAACAACTGGATGAAGTGTCGGTCCCAAGCCCAGATAAAATGGGAGGGTTGCGTCAGGAAGGGCGTCTGGTGTAAAACCTGTACCAAGATTGTCTGAGGTGGCGCCCTATTGCCGGGAACAGCTGAAAGACTAACAATTTATTTAATTTGCAACAACAACTAAAAAAAATTATAATTGCTATTAAATAGTATGAGTTAGGCTAATCAATAATGCAAGTAAAGAACGATTAATATGAATGAGTACAACAAAATCAAAAACTGATAGTTCTGTTTACTTAAAATTGGAAACATCATTACTTAAAAAAATTGATGTGTGAAGAAACCAGAGTATCCAGAGGAAAACCACCCAGCACAGTGAGAACATGTGCCAAAACCCAAGGCGGGAATCGAACCTGGAACCTTGAGGCGCAAGGCCACAGTGCTAACCACTATGCAGATACGATTCAACATGCTAAGCGTGTGCTAGCTACAGTAATTAGCTAATGTTGCGTTAACCCTAGTTGGAATTATAGCTTTCAAGCATCGACAAGATTTGAATGCAAGTGCGATGTTGTATTAAACAAAGCAGACGAACCAAAATCAAAGTTTGTAAACATCAGTAATCAGATTTAAGAAGGTTGGGTAAAACGCAATAAACCAAATGGACAGGATCAATATAAGAAAAGCATAAAGGAAAACAAACTGCTCAATAACATCATTAGTGGAGCGCTAGGAGCAAGACTTAGCAAAAATAGATTAGCTAGAAATTAGCTAGAAGTCTGTATTATTTATGGAGACAGTGCTAACTGGGAATTGTGATTAAGGGGGTAGCGACTGGGTATGTACTGTACTGTAGATTGGTGTTTGGTTAGTAAAGTATGACAAGCACAATGTCAAATACGGTGATGTTGTTTAGACATTAAAACACTTCATACAGTATTCTACAGCAAATTAGCTAAAACGTTAGCAAGCTGGCTACATTATATTATATTGTTGATAGAAATCAGCTAACCTGTCCTTCGTCTTCATATTCGTTGATCGCCACTGAATGATAAACATGACAATCGAGTAAAAAAAAAAACTTGCAAGTGACAAATCACAACCTAATTGATGAAATATGATAAAAAAATGTCTGAATAATGACGCCTGTTAGTGTGAAGCGTCACATATTTTCTGTTGAGATAATAACACCATTATTCCATTGGAGTCTTTAGAAGCCTCGTCTGCAGTAAATGTGACGGCAAGACAAGCTTTCAGTTCAGAGAGAGAAAAGCTCTGAATTCATTATAATAGGCTTTTGGACACGCATGAATGAGCTGTCTTTCTGTGAAACCGCCAAGACCACCGAGCCACAGGCTGACAAACGTGACCCACACTATCTTTTATATACAATATGATTTCTTTGCTTTAATAATTCTAAGTCATTGTGTCTAATCTGCCCCCCCCCTCCCAATTTCTTAACCACTCCAGGGGGGAAAAAAAAAACAAAAGAAACGGTGCGTCTGCAATTCGGTCTCTTTTTTGGTTTATAGGCGTAAGATAGCCGTCAGGACTGAAGTAATGAAAATGAGTGGCGTGTCTCGATAGCGCCCTGACCGGCGGCCCGTTGTGAGACCGTGTCCCGCTCACCCCGCCTTCACCATGGTAACCGGCCACGTTCTCCATCTCCCTGCACTTTCAAATGAGGCCGAATCACATTCAAAACAGCCAGTTTAACAAGCGCCATTCTCAAGAAGAATAGAGGCGGATTACATTTATTTTCATCTCTCATTCATCAAAATTCTAATAACGGAGCTCTGTGTGGAGTGCGGTATGAAAAAAAAAAACTTCAAATAAAATCAAAGTGCAACACATGTCTGTGATTAACTGTTTATTTTGTCTGCAAGTTAAAAATCTCGGCGTGCTTTAATTAGCACAGGCAACCGGCTCTTGTACTGAAGCATTCCTCATTGATCTACCATTGATATTCATTCCTACTGATTGACTTTCAGCGATTGATTTTCTAAGCAGAGTGCTTTGAAGTTCTTTGAAGCGCAGCATTGAGGGAGGAGTCTTCTGCCTCTGTATGAACCTATCAATCATGCGAAATCTATGGATTCGAACGCAACTTACAAACGCCCACCTACACGCTGCCTGCCCGTTGTGCTCAGGCGTCAATCAGAGTGATGCTGAACAAAACAGACAAAACTTTATTCAACGCAGAACAAAAGGAAAATCAGGGAATTGCGTATAATATTCCTTGTTTCGATTTCCATTATCACAGTGTCACAGGGCTGACAAGTCATCAGAAACGGCAACGTGTTCAAAGAGACTGTGTCACATTTTTCCTCAAACTAAAATCTGCTAATTAGAGCCGTGTGTTGGTGATTAGGACCAAGCACCAAAAAACAAGCCATATTCCTAAACAGCCATTTATGTAGTCAATAGAACAACAGAACAGCAAAAGAACAATCACAGCCTGCCGTATAAGGGCTTAAGGTTGTTGGCACGGCCTCCGAATTCCCCAGATCTGATCGAGCTCCTGTGGGATGCACCAGAAAAACAAGCCCATTGCACTGAGGCCCCTCTCTGCAACCCACGGCACCCACACAAGATGAGGTCAACTAAATATGAATATGCTGAATGATCAGGTTTTTCCATCAGTGGATTTTTTTTCCCTGATCTCACAGGCATATCTCAAGATGACGATGCTAGAAGTCATCCTACCCAAATTATAACAAAAAAAAAGTAAAAAAAAAAAAAAAGTCCAGGTAGAAGGAGATGTCGTTTTTACACATGAATTGGCCAGACTTTAATGCCATTGAGAATCTTTGGAATGTGCTGGGTCAGGGGTAGCTCAGTAATTAAGGTTTTGGACTATGGCTCGGCAGGTCCCAGGTTCAAATCCCACGGCCACCAAGTTGACCCTTGAGCAAGGCGCTTAACCCCTCAACTGCTCAGATGTATAATGAGATAAAAATGTAAGTCTCTCTGGATAAGGACGTCTACCAAATGCCTAGATGTAAATGTTCTGGAGAAGACATTGCGTGTTGGTCTGGCTCTCCCATCATCAGTACAAGATCTTGGAGAGAGATTACTGCGACTCTGGATGGAAATAAATATTGCAATATTGTATAAGCTTATTAATATGATCCCAAAACAAGTACATGGCGTAAATGTTATTAGACTGTTATTTATAATATTATATAATATGTATATTATTAGACTGAGTATTAGACTCTTCTTTAGCCGGGCAGTGTGTGTATATGATTACCTACACTGCTTATCCTGTGTATGCCTGGAGCCTATTCCCGGGAGACCTGTATGGGTGCCTTTACAAAGCATAAGCATATACACACACACAATACTTATTATAGCTATTTGTAAAGGGCAATCCTTTTCAAGATATCCTTGGACTGGTGGAAAAAAATCCACCTAGCACTGGATGAACATACACATACTGTAAAGAGCAGAATCAAAACGTAATCTCCTAAGATGAAAAAAAGAATGTTTATTTTTCACGAAATGTGAATAGATTTTAAAGTACAGGAATATTATAACACATTTCCTTTCACTGTCTTTTTTTCTGCCACTTCGTGACTTGGCATGTTCGAGTTGCTCCAAGCAATGTCATGGTTACTCAGAAGACTCATCAAGACGTCCAGAATAAACAGTAACTACAGCAACGAGACTTAATATCCATTACCTAACTGCATCTTTCTAAGCACAGATACACAGATTCTCCCTCCTTCATAGAAGGAGAAACATGCAGCAACTTTGAAAAGCGTTTAGAGGAAGAAAAGACAATGATAAGAAAAGGTGGTTTCCAAAAACCCGGAGATGCTTGGCCCCTAGATACTGTAGATTCACAAACGGTTTGTGATCAAGTACACACAATCTTGTTTGCGTATCCTTTTACGTACTGCATTTGTCTCATGCCTTGAAAATAGCCACAAAATGAAGAGCTGAAGAGCTCAGATATTTCCTAATGGAAGAAAAAAAAGTGATATTGAAAGCTCATTTCAACTAGTGCTGCTCAGTGAAACAGCACGAGACAAATGTCCAGCCACTGGCAGAATTTTCCAGGAACAAGGCCTACCTAGAAGCCTCACTTTATCAAAAAAAAAAAGGGAAAGGAAAAGAAAACAAGCACACCAATCACCGGACTAATCCACCATTATTGAACACAAATAACCCAGAGTCAGTGTGAACAGCGAAGGAAAAAAGAAGGTAACCTAGTATATAGTATCTCTTCGACTGGTACATATGTACAAATCATACTGAATGGTAAAATGTGTAATCACTACAAAACGAGCAGTGTCAATGAGAAGAAGAATATGTAATGGAAGAACAAAGCAAAGTACAATGCAACAATTCTGTTGCAGAATTATGAAGTCAAGGATAGGAATCATAGAGAGAAGCGCTTATTCTGTATAGGCTCGGAGGAAGCCTGGAGTCTATCCTGGGGGACTTTGGGAACAAGGTCTCAACCCATCACAAGGCACAAGCACCTACAGTCGTGGCCAAAGGTTTTGAGAATTACATAAATATTGGAAACTGGAAAAGTTGCTGCTTACGTTTTTATAATAGCAATTTGCATATACTCCAGAATGTTATGAAGAGTGATCAGATGAATTGCATAGTCCTTCTTTGCCATGAAAATTAACTTAATCCAGAAAAAAAACTTTCCACTGCATTTCATTGCTGTCATTAAAGGACCTGCTGAGATCATTTCAGTAATCGTCTTGTTAACTCAGGTGAGAATGTTGACGAGCACAAGGCTGGAGATCATTATGTCAGGCTGATTGGGTTAGAATGGCAGACTTGACATGTTAAAAGGAGGGTGATGCTTGAAATCATTCTTTCATTGTTAACCATGGTGACCTGCAAAGAAACGAGTGCAGCCATCATTGCGTTGCATAAAAATGGCTTCATAGGCAAGGATATTGTGGCCACTCAGATTGCACCTAAATCAACAATTTATAGGATCTTCAAGAACTTCAAGGAAAGAGGTTCAATTTTTGTTAAGAAGGCTTCAGGGCATCCAAGAAAGTCCAGCAAGCGCCAGGATCTTCTCCTAAAGAGGATTCAGCTGCGGGATCAGAGTGCCACCAGTGCAGAGCTTGTTCAGAAATAGCAGCAGGCAGGTGTGAGTGCATCTGCACACACAGTGAGGGGAAGACTTTTGGAAGATGGCTTGGTGTCAAGAAGGGCAGCAAAGAAGCCACTTCTCTCCAAAAAAAACATCAGGGACAGATTGATCTTCTGCAAAAAGTATGGCGAATGGACTGCTGAGGACTGGGGCAAAGTCATATTCTCAGATGAAGCCTCTTTCCCGATTGTTTGGGGCATCTGGAAAAAGGCTTGTCCGGAGAAGAAAAGGTGAGCGCTACCATCAGTCCTGTGTCATACCAACAGTAAAGCATCCTGAGACCATTCATGTGTGGGGTTGCTTCTCATCCAAGGGAGTGGGCTCACTCACAATTTTGCCCAAAAACACAGTCATGAATAAAGAATGGTAGCAAAACACCCTCCAACAGCAACTTCTTCCAACAATCCAACAACAGTTTGGTGAAGAACAATGCATTTTCCAGCACGATGAAGCACCGTGCCATAAGGCAAAAGTGATAACCAAGTGGCTCGGGGACCAAAACGTTGAAATTTTGGGTCCATGGCCTGGAAACTCCCCAGATCTTAATTCCATTGAGAACTTCCTCAAGAGGCGGGTGGACAAACAAAAACCCACTAATTCTGACAAACTCCAAGAAGTGATAATGAAAGAATGGGTTGCTATCAGTCAGGATTTGGCCCAGAAGTTGATTGAGAGCAGCCCAGTTGAATTGCAGAGATCCTGAAAAAGAAGGGCCAACACTGCAAATACTGACTCTCTGCATAAATGTCATGTAATTGTCGATAAAAGCCTTTGAAACGTATGAAGTGCTTGTAATTATATTTCAGTACATCACAGAAACAACTGAAACAAAGATCTAAAAGCAGTTTAGCAGCAAACTTTGTGAAAACTAATATTTGTGTCATTCTCAAAACCTTTGGCCACGACTGTACACATTAGAGGAAATGCCAGTTGCCTGATCTGCATGTCATTTAAGGTAAACCTGGTGAAACCCCACGAAGCACAGGTAGAACATGAACCCTCGTCCGTGGAGGAGCAATACACAATGCTAATCACATCACTACCGTGCCACCATGTCGTCCAGAGAGAGAGAGAGAGAGAGAGATATTCAAAAAAAATAATTCCATAGCTGAATTATGAATGTACAGTATACCACAAGGTTGGAGGTCGACCCACACCTCTGGACTGTTTGGAGTTTACGTGTGTCCTGGGCCACAGTCAAAAGACATGCTTTGTTAGCTAACTGGCATTTCCAAATGACCCGTAGTGCATGAGTGGATCTGGAAGTGTGTGTGCTTTTGCCCTGTGAAGGGTTGGCACCGTATCCATATTGTGCAATGAGTGTCCTGGGAAAGGCTCCAGGCTCCCTTTAAAGGTGTATTCCCTGACAGAAAATACAAACTTGTTAGTCAAGAGAAGACAGAAAATGTGGAAAAAGATGGAGGTGGTACTGTATATATAATAAAAAACTAAACAACACTGCACTCTTGCATTAATACTACCACAACTTAGCGAGATTACTAATATGAAAATCCATAATAGCCACCGTAACATGATTTAAAAAAATTAATAAATAAAAAACACTCTTTAATTAATACCATCATTTTAATTTCGACCTTTCAGCATGGAAGCTTTTTAAATGAAAAATGAATGAATTGTACAGTGATCATCAGTGTTGCTTCATTCTGTCCTACCTTTAGCTACATACAGTATACAGAATTATCTGCACTCATTTTAATCATTTTAATTACATTTAATTTAGAAAAGACAAATACATAATTTCTTGACATAATCTCCTTTGCTTTTCAATACACTTTGTCCATCTGTCAACAAGCTTTTTTTTTTTCATATTCACTCATTACAGAAATGTTTTAGACTGAGCACCGCTGTCGTCATTTCTTCACACTGTAAACCCGAATAAGTTGGCAAAACTCAAAAAAACTTGAGGTAATCAGTTACATCAATTTTTTAAAAAGTTTTTAATTCTAAGTAAACAGAACTATCAGTTTTTGAGTTTGTTGTACTCATTCATATGAATCGTTCTTTACTTGCATTATTGAGCAGCCTAACTCATACTATTTAATAACAATTATCTTTTTTTTAATTGTTGCACATCCAATAAATTGATGTCGGTCTTTCGGCTGCTCCCGGCAATGGGTCGCCACAGCAGACAATCCGGTCCGCACACAAGCTTGGCACAGGTTTTACACCAGACGCCCTTCCTGACTCAACCCTCCCATCATATCCGGGCTTTGGACATACAGTACACTTCATCCAGTTGTTGAGAATCGAACCTGGACTTTTCGCATGGCAGCCAAAACATCTCCCACTGAGCCACCAGTGTCCTACTGCCCTGATGACATCAGACATAAAAAGTTGGTGGAACTTTAAGGTGACAGTTACTCTTACTTAAGTACTAACAGTTACTTAAAGTATCAAATTTGTTCAGCTAACTTGAAAAGTGTAATTTCTACAACCTCATGAATACCAAAACGTTCTAAATACTCATCAAGCTCTGTTAATTTGAACTAATTGTAACTGTAAGTTAACAGTACTCAGTATGTTGAATTACTGGGAGCATTAGGGTTTACAGTGCTTCAGAAGTGAATCTTCGTGCTCATACGGTTGCTTTCAGGGGGCGAAAGTCAGATGGAGCGAGATCAGGACTATAGGACTTTCACCCGCACATACTGTACAGTGAGTGACTGGGGAGACAGTAGCCTTGAATGGAAAGTGCTGATAAATCCGGAGTGCGGATCATTGTTGACTCATTTTAAAATGAAACCATGATTAAATAGTACCCGTAGTTAAGCAAAGTGTAACTGCACACAACAGAAAGTAGGGAGATTTGAATATAACTGCTTCGATTCAAGTGACCAACCAAACACAATAATAGCTGTTTGTGGTCTGCACTACTATAAGGATATCTTTTAAATCCCTGGCTATGCCACACGCATCCCCGGGGATCCACACTGTTTCCCCTTGGATCTAGAACACAGAGAGCTGGCTGATGCGTGCGGTCATTAGCTTTGGGTTCAGACAGGCTAAGATCTTTCAGGACTTTATTCTCATTTGTATGATCCTGTTATCCGCTCGGAGGAGAGATTTTCTGGGCAGGCGGCTCATATCTCACTCAATCAGTCTGACACCTTGGGCTGCTCCAAACGACCATTTAGGGTTAAAACGCCTCGGTGGAAGAATATGCAAAGTGCCCAATACAGAACACACACACACACACACATGCACAAACTCATAAACACAGCAAGGGTGGACTGATGATGAAGAAGGGTGAGGGGTGGAATTAATAAAATGAAGATGAGATGGTTTCGAGTGAATGAGGGACGGGGTGTGTGTCGCCGTCTTCAGCGCTCCTTTGTGAACTTTGACAAGCAGCCACACTTCCAGTAGATCAATGGGGCGCGCGGGCGACATTAAGACTCTGTGCTGTTGCCGTGACAGAGATTAATCACATCCAGTGCTGTCTGTCCTCAGGGACTTCATCTACTAAATTACTAACCAGCCCGTGGTTTGGACTCTCCGTTTGCAGATAAGGAAAATAGACAATCCACTACCGTCCGCTAGATTCCAGTAGGTTGTACTCTACTAATGCTATAGCCTACTATACCCTGTATTAATAACCGAAGGTCTTAGCGTGGCAAATGCGTGTTAGATTTCTTTTAACTCCGGGTTCACTCGTTTGATCATTTGAACTTGGGTTACCGTTTGATGTCTCTATGGGTTTCCTCTGGGTTCTCCAGTTTCTTCCCTCCAAAAAGGAAAAAAATAGGGGGAAATGAATCGAGGTGAAAATCAGTGTGAGCATGTGCATGTGTGTGTGTATGTCAGGGCGTGTATTACATACTGTATGCATCTGCTTCTTTCAGCTCTCTTTCTCTTATCAGACAGGCTTCAATTAAAGTGACAACTCGCTGTTTTTAAAGAAAAGCAGACAATACCTCGGATCTGATTTAGACACACATAAACACACACACACTATGGAAGCTGAAGGTGAAGAGACATCTGAATCTCAGCGCCAGTCATTTTCAATCTCTAATAAAGAGCGATGTGCTGTCTCTACAGTATGTGTATCATCAAAGCTTACTCAGGCTCTAGACCAACAAGTACATTGATTGGCTCATATGTTTAATGGTGTGACAAAAAAAAAACACACACACACACCTGCTTTCGGTCAGCAATTAGATCCAGGGAAAACAGGTTTCGAAACATGGACATCACGATCAGAAATTATTTGGCCATTAGGTTTATCTACTAGACTGTATATTACAGTACTGTCTGTTAACACTGAGCTCACATCTGACAGGAAATTAATTAAAGTGCTGTTATTTGTCCTGGGGCCTCCTCGTCTCTAATAAACTACGGCATAATAAGACTCTATGGAGTCAAGATCAATCCCTTTTTACAATATACAGTATGTGTTTATTCAGCACGTCTACTGTACAGAAGTGCCTTTAAAAACAAGTTCATTTGAAAGCGTATAGTGTTTTATGGGAAAGTTGAGCATCAGGACTATAGAAGCCTGTTTCCGTCACAGTCAGTCAACTCCAGAATTTTCTTAACACTGGGCCTTTGAAAGAAGTTCCCGACCAATGTGTTGTTTTATCAGTTGATTCTGTCAAAAACATATGTAGCGAAAAGACTGGCCATGCACTCCACAGTCATATTATTAGAGACAAAGGGGACTGTGTGAAAAGAATGGCAATCCAATACCCATGGTAAAATATGGTAGTGGAAGCTCTTTGGTGCTTTGATGCTGTTTTGCTGCCAGTAGTTCAAGGGTTCTTGTTAAGGTCAGTGGAATAAAGAGTTCAATACCGGACAATCTGGTTGCCTCTGGAAGGGAGTTGGGTCTTCCAACAAGATAATGACCCGAAACACACACCAAAATTGGTGACACAGTTTTACAATGGCCCAATGACTCAGTCTCCAGGAGTCTCACTTATCTTCTATACCACTTTATCCTGTATTCAGGGTCGCAGGGGGCCTGGAGCCTATCCCAGGAGACTTAGGGACGGGGTATACCCTGGACACGATGCCAATCCATCGCAGGGCACAGACACACACACATATTTGGGAACACCAATTAGCCTAACCTGCATGTCTTTGGACTGTGGGAGGAACCCGGAGTACCCGGAGGAAACCCACCAAGCACGGGGAGAACATGAACCTGGCCAGGGTTTGAACCCGGACCCTGGTGGTGCAAGGCGACAGTGCTAACCAATAAGCACCGTCATTCTCAATAAGATGAAAATGTTCTGCATGAATCTCTTTACGCATGAAGGTTCTTCAACTTGACTGTAAGCATGGCTGGTGGGGGGAGGTGGTTGCTCAGTGGTCAAAGCCTACTGATCAGAAGGTCCCAGGATCAAACGCCACCACCACCGAGTTGCCACTGGTGGGCCCTTGAACAAGGTCTTTAACTGCTCGGATGTGTAACGATATAAAATTGTAACTCTGGATAAGGTTGTCTGGCAAATGCTGTAATGGAAATCCATCATCAAGAGATCATGAGTTTGATTCCCAGGTGATGCAATAGCCATATGTACAGTACCTTGGAGTCTAGACAGCAGATTGGTCACGCTGTCTCAGAGAGAGGGATGACATTCACACACTCTCGCGGCAGTTATTGTGACACTAAGCAATCATGATAGTCTGTGAACACTACTATGCAGAAGGGTGCTTTCTTCCAAGCTAGTTACACTGTCCCAAACATTATAAGAGCAGCAGTTCAGCAGTTTGCCTGCTATCACATGACTCAGAGAAAGCACAAAAACAAAAACTAATTGTATGGTTCTTTTTATATATTAATTTAACTCATTTTTATATAGGGTGCCTATATAAAATATTTCTGGAGGTGACTATATGAAAAAAAATATACATATTTTATCTGTATATTTAAGTGCAATTGCTTGTCCTGCAAATGCAAGTTATTTTCACACATGTGTAACTTTTTTCACAAGTTGTGAGTTATCACAAAACTCAAACCTACTGTACCATCTCACAACTAGAATGATCTCTGACTGTGATTATTACTTGAGACTTGACTGTAGTATTGAATGCACAATGTCAGACAATGTTTGCCCTGTACGGATAAAATGGTCCTATGAAATGGTCGGGTAGGCTACTGCCCCGGTTGACACGGTTGACTTATTATATGCTTGATGTTAAATTAAGACATGCAATTTAACCATGCTCCTGCAGCAAGATGTAAATAAGCAGTACAAACTAAGTGATGTCTTCATTTCATCAGGAATTATCCACTCTGGGAAAATCTCTCAGGGTAGTTCGTCTGTGTTGCTCTTCTGGCTCGGCTAGGGGTGGGGGATATCTTATTAAATCAACACACGATTGCGAAATGTCAAGTGTGAGATATAAATTCGTAATTACAGGATAAACAGTCACAACTGTGTAATAAATCGGTTTAATACTGTATTGTCTCATATGCCATATATTGGGAGTACGAATATCAGTATCAGTGATTAAATTTATTTTTTCATTGCGCCTCTCTCTACAATTTCCATATTGTATTAAACTAACAAAGGTTTCCCAATCAACACGTCTTATGCAATGTATTATTTAAATATACAGAGATCATTTTTACTCGAATAATTACATCATCTTCTTTAATCCCAGTATAATTTTTCAAGAACAATTATGCTTTGTCGTTGTCTGAGTTTATTGCACCAGTAAGATTTGCTTTGATCATTTTTATTTGTATTTTTATATGGATCTTTTAATGTCCTGTAATGCCCATCTGGAACAAAATGGAAATGGAAGCTGATTGGCTCAGAGAAACTCTCGCATCAGTGAGACATTCAAACCCCATCCTTCTGCTACAGTATACAGTACTGAACATTGTTTAAGCGATACAATCGGCTAAAACGGACACTGCTTTAAATTTGACATTCAACTAAATAGAAACGCTCTGACAACTAATGCCCCATGCTGCTATCATGACCCAGCATGCACAGCTTTTATGGCCCCTGACTGTATAATCCCCACACAATGGGTAAGACGGCGTTTAGATGCGCACAGCTTAGCCTCAGCTTTCCTCCTGCCTCGTAATTAAAGATTGTGTCAGATAAATAACTTTCACGCCATAGGAAGCGAAAGGACAAGACTAAACATTATGCTGCTGCAAAGTATAGAATTTCTTCTATAAGGTTGCACAAACTGTTTCTATCAATCATTTTCAAATGACTGTTCTATAACAATTCGTGTAAAATAGCCTGCAGCTTTGGATAGGAATGTATAATAATGAAGTGCAATAAGGAAAGATTTTTAGACAATATATATGAAGTTGACAGCACGAAATGAATTCCTTTTTGAACGACTCTTGGTGTGAATGATGGGTAGACTGTTGATTCAAATACAATTGGTATAGCAAAGAATCACCCGCTTTTAAATAATCACATTTCGTTGCTTTGCAGCCTGAATTGAACACAGACATGGGTTTGTTTTATCCTGCTGTATTAACTCTTAACAACTTTTAACATCTTAATGACAGATATAAGACCAACATGTCAGACAAAAAACTAAATCACTAAGTTGGAAAAGGACCACCTCCGTCTGACTGTATTTTGTCTAATTACATTTTGCTTTAATTACGGCCTTCAGTCTGCTGGGTTACAGTTTGTCTTTAATGTAGTTACCAGCTTTGCGCATCTAGACTTTGGATTATTTCTCCTACTGCTTAAGTTGGGTTACATTTGATGGTGACTACCCAGTCTTTAAGTCATCCCACAGATTTCCGAAGGGGTTTAAGTCTGGGCTCTGACTAGGCCATGCAACGACATTAACCTTTTTCTCCTTCAACCTTTTTTTTTTTTTTTTACATAACCATTTTAGATTTGAAGAATATGTAGAACCCAGCTATAAAACGGAAAATGACATCATGAAAAAAGAAAAAGAAATCGACTGATGTGATAACCTGGTCATCCAGTACATTCAGGTCATCAGCTGACTTCCTTTCAATGGCACATAGTGTAACATTACTGGGCCTATACCTGATCACCTGAAGCAACCCCAGAGAGTTGACAGTTCGGCAACATCATTCCAGGCTTTACAAATGTGTAATTTCTTAAATGAATTCCAGTTTTCCTTGCTTGATGCTTTGACCCTTTGGGAATGCCATGTTTTTTTTTTGGCATTGATTTATTTATTGATTGATTGATTGATTGATTGATTGATTGATTGATTGATTGATTGATTGATTGATCGATTGATTCCTTCATTCATTCATTGCTGTAATCATTTTCAGTAACCATCTCCTGGGAACACTGGGTCAATGTATCACACACACTCACAATCATTCATGTCCAGCAGCAAATGAATGTAGTCCATCCACATCCACATACCTGTATGATTTTAGAAGGTGGGAGGACACCAGAGAACCCAAAGGAAATGCATACACCAGATACGAAACTCCACCCAGGCACTACCCCAAGCTCAAGATTGAATCCCACAACCTGGAGCTGTAAGACAACGACGCTGTCCACTGCAACACTATATCAATATCATATCAGAATTTTTTTCCCAGCCAGCCGTAGTTACATTTATTTTTTTAGACATCATTGTCACCAAAGACAATCATGTTACAGTCCCATAAAACGTGCCAGATTACTTGAGCCATCAGGTCCTGATAAATGGATTCTGTGAAAAATATCTATGAACTAATCAAGAGTAACTCGTTTAAGAAATGCAATCAAAATGAGAAACCCATCAGCATCTTATAGCAGTCACTTGGCAACTTGAAAGCTGATACTTCCATAAGGAAATTGGCTCTGAAAGCTGTGATTTTAAGCCGAAAGTGGTCTAACTGATCTAATAGCCATGTCTGGCTTCAGCAGACCAACCTTTATGAGGAAAACAATATTTACTGCAGTAAACTTGTTTACAGCAGTGAAAAGTTTGAGTTCCTATTTAATAGAGAACTCCGCTGGTAATACTCTAATAAACAGCATAATGATTACTGCATTCCTCCCTTCATTTTTTACAGTGCTTATATATTGCCTTTCAGTGGATTATCCTCTAGGCAGCACGATGGCTCAGTGACTTTTGCAGAAAATACAAACTGCTTCCATCTTCCTCAAATCCACTCATCGTGTCGTCTTCTTTTAAGTTTATGTGGAGTTGGTGCAATGACCGCCACCTGCTGGACTGGAGTGCAAAGCGGTCGACTGGCAGAAAAAAGAAAATCAATTGCTTTGTACGAGACATGACATTTAAACCGTCGACCACACAAGTTACAAAGCTTTTCAGTGTTTCTAATATACATCTAGTAGTTTTAATACTTCCAAACATAAATATCAGCGCTACTGAATCAAAAATCTCCATGACCGAAAATTTAATCGAATCAAATCCACAGTCTACCTATGACTTACAGCTCTATTTGGCAGCCCACCCAGGATGTCCCCTGCCTTGTGCCCTAAGCTGCCTAGAACAGTCTCCAGGCCCTTCTTGAGCCCACACAGGATAAGCAGTATAGACAATGGTTGGATGTATTTTCTACCATATTTGTATATTTCTGAGGCAATGAATGCCAAATATATATTTAATGTGCCTTCCTTCAGTTCCTTTAGTCCAGTTTTTACAAGCAAAAAGAAAGCCTTGCATATACTGTACAGTTACCTCCCCCCCAACCTCCCCCCCCCCCTATATTCCAACAGTGCTAACAGGCCGTGGCACAAGTTTGAACAGGTTAAAATCCATTCTCCCTTGTGGAATAGTTCATCACACAGTCAGACTTGATGGACCAGGGATATTTAATCAAGCGATTTTCCCTCTGCTCTAGTTAAGTGACTGTCTGCGTATACAGCAAGGCCAATTACCGACTGATTTGCCGAGGCCTGACTCCGGCTGGAGCAGAGGCGAATGAGAGATCACAGGTGCTTAGTTTGAGCTCATGGTGGCTTTTCTTTCATTTCCTCACCACTCAAGAAGCAAAGTGATTTCTTCTTCTAATCTGCCGCTTCTGAGTCATCAATAAATGAGCATGACTCTGTCGGGTCACATGACTGAGTTGCGAAAGCCATGGCCCTCATTTTCCTCCATGCTGCATGAAAGTGCATACACCATCTACATCTACATCTACATCTAGGCATTTGGCAGACGCCCTTATCCAGAGCGACTTACATTTTTATCTCATTACATCTGAGCAATTGAGGGTTAAGGGCCTTGCTCAAGGGCCCAACTTGGTGGTTTGGAGGTTTGAACCTGGGATCTTCTGAACCGTAGTCCAATGCCTTAACTACCCCTACCCTTGGGTCTTTTGGGTCTCCGTCCCAAAAAGCCTTTTGGGTCTCCGTCGTTTTCTTTCTGTGTCTCCCAACACACAGACATATGGAATATAACACGTGTGAGAGTGCGGATATACAGTACTGAATATCTACTGTATATGACTGTGATTCGGGTGTAGCCCACTGTATGTACAGTACGTGACCACTGGTTGACTGCTGTAGTCAATCAGAGTTTTGCTGATATTCAGAATAACTCAATGATTGTAAATGTGTCAAATCTATTTCGTACAAGAGTTCTAAACATGAAATCAATATTGAGTAAGTGACATTTAGTTTATTGTTTAATTTTGTTTATTTTTGCACTGCTAGCACAAATAGAAATCACAACCATTTCATAACATAGCATGTCGGCTAGCTGGCTAGCTAACTCATGTCGATTTGTACATTCCTGTTAAAGGTGCTGTGAATACTATTGTTGTCCATGATAAGCTTTTTTTTCAAGTAAAAAGTTAGCATTTGTCTGCTAATGACAATCACTAACACATTTACATTTGGCAGATACCCAAATCCAAAGCAACTTACTTTTTTTCCATTATTGGACATCTGAGACATGGCGAGTAAAGGGCCTTGCTGAATGACCCAACAATGGCACCCTGGCACTGCTGGGGATTGAACCTGGGACCTTCAGATCAGTGGTCCACCACTAAGCTACCCTTGCCCGGTGTAGGTGTTGCAGTAACGGTTTCAAACTAGAAAATGAATTGCAAGCACAAATAAGTGGAGTGATACACACACACTGAAATGTCCCATTGTGGCTGGAGGAAATACGAGAACAATATACCACGCCGCTTAACCGATCAAAAGTGGAATATGGACCATAACTAACTGTTGTCTAATTTAACTTTGTTAAATAAACTAGCTTTGATTTTACTCACTCACCCATCGTCTATACAAATTTATCCTGTGTTCAGGGACGCCGGGGGCCTGGCGCCTGTCTCACGAGGTGAGGTAAACCCTGGACAGGGTGCCAATCCATCGCAGGGCACACACACTCACATGCTCATTCACATGCACGCTTGTTACCTGGTAATTTGGGGACAACGATTAGCCTAATCTGTACAGTATGTCTTTGGACTGTGAAAGGAAACCAGGGGGAACCCATCAAGCACAGAGAGAAACTCCATGCACAAACTGCATGTACACAAAGTGAGGTGGAAATCAAACCCATGATTGCTACTGTGATCTAAATGCTACTATAAATCTAAAACAATGTTTAAAACAGAAACAACCTATATTAGAGATCAACTGATATGGGTCTTTCTAGAGCCGATGCCAAAGCTGATCTTCCGAAATCAGGGCAGTCGTTCGCCAATATACAGTATGATTCCAAATTCTTTTCACTGATATGTTTGTCCAGTTTTCTTTTTTCCTTCCATCTGATTGTAAGGGATAAACCCTTTTTGTTGTAGTTTAATGTGACTTCAGTTCCCAGTTTGCACCTCGGTCAGGTGACGTGGTATATATATATATATTTTTTTTTTTTTTTATTCTATAATTCCATTATTCCATGCACATTACAGTCCAATACTATTGTGTTTTCCCCTATACCAAATTTAGGGACGTGAATCACCTGTGACCACCGGATTCGATATTATCACAATACCTAGGTGGCGATTTGATCTGTATTGGGATTCTATATGTATTACAATTTTATAAATATCCCGATTCAATATATACTTTTAGATTTATTTTGAATTCTGAACATACAGTACTTAGCAGATATTTTATAATGTGTAAACAGTTTAGAGCGCACCACCTAAAAAATTAAACTTGGAACTGTAGGATTAAATAAATAACTGGAAAATGTTACCTCTTCACAGGCAAACGTCGAGAAATGGTCAGATAATTAAAATAGATGGATTTTGGAGTGAGTGGGGCGTATGTAGAATTGCCACATACAAGAATCGTGATATATCACTGAATCGTTTTTTCCCCGCACCTCTACTAAATAGTGCATTTAACTTTTCAGCAGCGGTTAACATTAGCGAATAGCATTATGCTAATATAACATTGCAAATTCTTAGGAATGCTAGCACAATCGGCATCATGCAGTTTTATTTTCGCTACACCAACAATTATAGGTTGGTTAGGGACTAAGAAAAGTAAAGGAGAAAAACTACTTTTTCTGTCTATGGGTTCACTGCAACAACGCCGGGCTGCCCTGCAGATGTACCTGCCTGTTAACCGGCTTGATATACTCAGGCATTGGCCAATGCTGAACATTAAAAAATGACAAAAATCAGCCCTTGGCTGGCTGGTAGGTAAATCAGTCAACCTTTAATCCATATTGGTTCAGCACATATTCCATAATGTCTAGAGCAGTGGTTCTCAAAGTGGTTCCATTCCTGGAGGACCTCCTGCCATGCATGTTTTAGTGTTTTGCTCGCTCCCGGCACACCTGATTCAACTATTCTGCTAATTAACAGACGTTTCTTAATTGAAGTGAGTGTGATAGAGCAGGGAAACCTGTAGAGGGCATGCGGTCCTCCAGAACCAGGGATGAGAACCACTGGTCTAGAACATACTGTGACTCTGATGCTCTAAATGCTGAATGTCACTCCTCCCCAGAAGACGTAATTAGTCTACCAAATTAAGGGCTTGACATGAAGCCCTCGGGGATCGAATCGGATGGTGAGAGGCGGACATGCGTCCATGGCCCCCTTTCATTACATCTAACAAGCTCTTGTCAGCTTCCTTTCACCATTTCTCCTTGAGGGAATCCCCATTACAATTTAAGAACCATGCGGATACAGTATGTACCAGTTCGACGAACATTCATAATCCAAACGATCACACCACCATCTAGATGCAGACGTTTTCCCGGAAGGCACTGCAATCCAGTGCAATTTGTCGTTCAAAGCCGGTGAAAATGGGCACATCGAGAGATTTTAACAGCTCGTTTTAATATCCATAATTTACTACTAAAACATTTTCCAAGCCTTCTTATTATACCAATACAAACTCGAACCAATACACATTGTCCTTCTTCAGGCGCATAACCCACCATCCTTCTTTCTCTAAATTGTTCCTATCACCCCGATGACAGCAAAGCTGCTCACTTGCTGCTGATGAAAGAAACTCCAATCAGATGTGACAAACCTCGGGCTGGGACTGCCATTTCTCATCTCACCTCATCTCACACACTCCTCCTGTGATCGCTCCGCCATCAACGTCTCCTCATCCTCCCTCAGCCATCTGTCCATGCGCAATGTCCATCACGGAGACGCTCACCCAGCAATCTTTGCTTGGCAAGATCACATGCTGGAGCGTTGACAGTTGGGTAGCACATAAACTGTTATAGACTATCACCAGAAAACTCCTGTTTCTCAAATTTGCAATCTAGTGAGTGTACAGCATATTCCAGGAGGGGACTTGTACCATCTAAGAACTGTTGGTGAAATCGAGTAGTGTGTCTCACTTTTTTTTTTTTAATGATCTGGACATTGACATTAAAGTTGATGCATATTGTATACTGTAGACTCAAGCTTCTTAGAAGCAAAAAAAAAAGACAGAGAAAAACTAAGTCTGATCAGCTTTTCCATGCAAACAACAACCGTCACTTGACCTGACGCAAGATTACAGTGAAAAGCAGTCGTTCTGTCAGACCTCCTTGTCTTAAGCCGGAGAAACTTAACAAAGACTCCATGCATATGCACTCTTTGAGATGAACTAATTACTCTTTGGATGGAAGCCAGGTCATCCGGCCTTGATGTGTCCTGAGACCACACCGGATGTTAGAGGACTCGCCTCTGATGCCCATTTACAACAAAAAAAAAAAAGCCTTTCATTTGCCTTGTCCATTAATCCCTTGATTACTGGCACATCGGTTTCTTTTTTCACTCAGATGCCTTCCTGTTTACTCGAAGACAAATTTCATCTTGCTAAAGGTCCTAGCTGACATCATGTCACTTAGTCAGAGTTAGCATAGCCTCTAAATTACGTCTCGTTTGACGTAATCCATATATGTTTTCTTCCAATTTTCTCTAAATAACCTCCTACAGGCCATTAAACCACCTTGCGCGGATTCATCTTTTTCTTGTCTATTCTCGTCCATCAACAAAGCACCTCTAGGAGCGCGCTCTGATTGGGATATTAAAATAAATTACACAGCTGCTTAAATAAGCCCTAGCAATCCGTGGGTAAATTGAATATATCTGCGCGGAAGGTGGCAATGAGGCATCTTGACATTTTCAAAGTCGACCTGCTGGGTTTTTCTATCCGGCACCTACGGTACTCCAGGTCGTTCTACACAGTCATGACCCTTCTCCTTTATTTGCTCTTCCTGTTGATGGAGGTACAGCAAATGAACTTGAGAAACAGGATGTGTTATTCACATATTGTGACTCGGGAGGTATAGAAATAGCAGGGTGCATCATTATTAACAGGACCACACTGTGTCATTACTTTGGGTGTGAAAAGAGGTAAAAATATCCTAGACATATTATATTTGTTATACATTACGTATTATATAGTGATAGGGGTCTGGCATCAATAATCAATCATCAAATGGAATCAACCACTCACTCACTCACTCACTCACTCACTCACTCATCATCTATACCACTTAATCCTGTATTCAGGGTCACGGGGAGCCTGGAGCCTATCCCAGGAGACTTAGAGCACAAGGCAGGGTGCCAATCCATCGCAGGGCACACACACACACTCCGTCCAATTTGGGACCGCCAATTAACCTAACCTACATGTCTTTGGACTATGGGAGGAAACTGGAGTACCCAGAGGAAACCCACCAAGCACGGGGAGAACATGCAAACCTCGTGCACACAGAGACAAGAATCGAACCCGGACCCTGGAGGTGCATGGCGACAGTGCTATCCACTACACCACCGTGCCGCCTTGAATCAACCAATTCATGATTGATTAATAATCTGTTTAACTGCACAGTACGATGTTTCTGCCACTCACTGTGTTTCATTAAAATCAATCCCGCCACCATTCAATATTACTAAACCCAGAGTACAGTACGCATATGTACATCAACTAGGATTACCACATAAGCATCTAGTACCGAATATAGACTGCTCATAAAAATAAGGGCAACACTTAGTCCCGGTTTGACTTGAACAATGCATACACATATGAGAGGCGTTCAAGTCAAACTGGGACTAAATGTTTGAGCAGTCTATATTAACGTTACAAACAGCCGTGAAAGCAGAAGTACATCGTTATTGTAGGACAACTAATATTTAACCCTTGTACAGTATGTGTACTCCTTGTGACAGATTTTATATATCATTCATCATGTAAAGATCTTTTTTTTTTTTACAGTAAAATTGCATAACAGGTCACCTTGCAAAATATCGACCGACATTTTACAAAATTTTTAAAAGAGACTAAACATTAAATTATGTAAAATTTATGAATTCACTGCAAATACTCGTGTTTTGCAATAGTATTGTTTTTTTCTTCTTTTGCGTTTATAAGCCGTTGGTGCAATACCACCACCTTCTGTACTGGAGTGTGGAGAAAAAAACTAGCAGGGAAAACAAGATTATCGCTTAGCACAACAGCTGGCAACACACGTTACGCGGCATTTCCATGTTTATTACTGATACTTCAAAACCTCCTTTAGAGACATAAGACAGTAATCATTAGTGCTATTCAATGGAATCAAATCAACAGTTAACCCACAATTCACAGCTCTTCATCTGACAATGCGCGACCACGCTACTCACAACAGACACCAGACAGACATGCTGTCCACTACAAATGTGATTAGTTGTTTTTGTGCACTCGGGTGTTTATTACCATGTGACGTGGTCCATGAAGTGAATCTGTTGTGGCTGATGGGTGCTGTAGTCCAGGTGGCTTTAACCTGACGGTCCCCTCTATTTTGGATTACTGCATATATACTGTAACAAGCACTGGAGATAAACTCTGACTTAGAGGACAACTAACAACGCTGATGGTAAATTACACTTGAAATGTTTGAATGGAATAAAAGGAAGGCACGCAGGCGGATCATATTTTTAGACGCAAAGCCTAAAATAGTTTGACAGATGGTGACTGCAGACATGTTTATCACATGTCCGGGATTACGCAACTCATAATCCAGGTTACCATAGGTACATACTGTAATGCGCACTCTCTGTCTTCTCGGGGGGGTGATCCAGTTGCTTGAGGCCAGGAGAAGACGCTATCATCAGAATTACTCTTCCACTGTGATTCTCTTCGATATGCAGTCCGGTGGTTTATTTTAATGGTTTCAGATCTCTGAAATGTTTCATAAAAAGAGCTCAGCTGAACATTAATGAGGTGATCGAGGAGAGCTGCGATTGTCAGAAAATAGGTTTTATCTCCATTAACTCACCACAATAAAAGGCGATCGCTTTCCCGATGCTCGCCATAAAACTCTTCTTGTCATGGTCATGGACAGAAGATGGACTAATAAAACCGACGACTGATTGATAGAAATTTATGAACAGAAGTGATGATGGGGAGGGCTGAAGTGTGTGCGGCTGAAATGAAAACTACTGAAATGGTGAATAAGTGAAGTGTGATGCTCTGTGGTGTCCTCAGGGGGCTGAAAGCACTCAGTGGGATCTCAGTTGGCATTCGCAGGCCCACGTCTCTCTCTCTCCCTCTCTCAAAATCTACACTCCGCCTCAGGGAATCATCAGAGCCCAATGAGCAGACGTTCGATCGTAACATCTCGTCACTCGCACCAACTGCACTTTTTATTAGTCTTTTTGTTTTTCAAAACCTTCCTATTCTAACCTTAACCTTCTTTCTGGCTTTTTTTATGATTCCTACACCACTGAAATAGACAGAATGGGGGGCTCCTTATTCCTATTTTCGGAACTGTTTTGAATCAGTTGGGATATTTGCAGTCGAAGAATCACTATTTATTAGAGCTGGGAGAAGGAAAAGAACGATTCAGTGATGGATCGTGATTCTCTTGAGTGGCAATTCCTGTATCTGACTCCAAAATATTTTTTTTTTTTAAACAATATATTTATTGAATTTTTTTTGAGCACGCAAAGAGAGAGAAAACAACAACAACAACAACAACAATAGCTCAGCACCCACATGAACATGGGACAAGGAAAAAAGAAGAGCGACTATAAATGAATACATACAGTAGATAAGCAAATATATAAGGAAACAACAAAAAAATACCATTCCTACACTGGATTAGGAAATAACAAGGTCCAAATATTTTTTTTTTTTATAAATTTCCCAGATTTTGAAGAAGGTATTCGTAGAAAACTGTATTCATCCGTAATAATATTGTGCCAAGACTTTTCTGTTGGAATCGTGTCCTTAATCCACAACAACAAGACATTTTTCCTAGCATTCAAAGGTCAGCAAGTTGAATAACCTCCTATGCATGGTATCGACAATACCAGGATCTGGAAGGCCAAGAATGAGGCCCATAGGATCCAACTATACTGGAACATCAAAAATAACACCCAGATCATGCACTATACTAGACCAAAAACAATGGAGAAGGGTGCCATTCTCAGATTTACATTTGCAACAGTTTAGGGATACATCTTATATTTACGAGCAGGTGTAATGATGTAAAATCATAAACTGAGTAGCTTTTGTTAAAATTGATTAAAAAAAAAAACATTTTTAATCATATACATCATGTTTGAATTTGAGGTGGTAAAATGTCGCCATACTTCTATCGTCCTCCAGGTGGCGTGCTTTAAACGAGTCACATGTTGGCAGGCAGCACACATTCCCAAGTTTGTTTCAAATTGTACCAAAATCGTGATATCCTTATAATAAAGTCACTTTAAAGATGACATAAAGACATTTTAATGCATTGTGAGTTTTGAAGGCTATCTACAATCTAGGGCTCGTCTGCATGCCCACTCTGAGGAATGCAAAAGTGCAAACGAGAACGTTCTAGCAGGCAGAACGAAATTTACAAAAAGAAATACCTGGTGCTTGTTAGTGGACAAGTTCAAGGTCTATCTTAAATGTTGGGGCCCTGGGCAAAATTTTGCAGCGAGTCCCTCTAACCAGCATTCATCATCAATATCTTATAAATTATAGAAATATAAGCCTCTGTCAGCCCTTAGGGTACACTACTGGCCCGGGGCCCTTACCTGTGGATGTCTGATCAATGTTCAGTAAGAACAGTCAGCATAAACATCGGCAACATCCTCAAGACAGACTGAAGATGCATAGAGGATAGAGGCAGCTGCTAATCCATTTCCACTCTGCAATCATCCAAAGCATCCTGACATCCTCTATCACTGACTCACACACCAAGAGGAAACATGTACCATCTGTGCTCAAGGCCTCATCAATAATTGGACATGATAGTCCATCAGCTCGATCTTTTTATATCCATTCAGAAAAGAGCTTTGCCATCAGAGTACAGATGTTAATTATCAATCACTAACTGTTAAGTATTTCATTCATTCATTCTTCCTCTAAACCACTTATCCTATACAGGGTCACGGGAGGCCTGGAGCCTATCCGAGGAGGCGGGGTACACTCTGGACAGGGTGCCAATCCATCGCAGGGCACACACATACAGTACCCACACTCATTCTCACACTACGGGCAATTTGAGAATCCTAACCTGCATGTCTTTGGACTATGGGAGGAAACCAGAGAACCCAGAGGAAACCCACAAGGCATTGGGAGAACATTTTCACAGTAAACTCCATGCACACAGACCCGATGCAGGAATCGAACCCCGTCCTTGAGGTGCAAGGCGACAGTGCTGACCACTACGCCACCGTGCCACCCTAAGAATTGAACTGATTAAAAAGTGCACTAACCAATAAGGCTTGTTTTACATGTAGTGGTAGCCTCACAAACCCAGCTTTAATCTAATCACACTTTAGCTATCCTTACTAGTCAGTCTCCGTACATACTCGCTAATAACCTGAAGATTCAGGTCTCTGCAATTCTCATTATGAACAGCCGATCGAGTCAGAATGCTTACAATTCCACTTGTCTGTCAGCTTTATTTTCACGGAGATCGCTGTCACAAAACTGATCACTGATTTTTGACAAACACTTTCAGTATACTGTATTTCTGGACCATTCAGCTGTCATATGTCCGTGATCATTTCACAAAGGCCTCATACACACAGCCGATGTCTATGTACTGTATAGATGGGCAGGGCTATTCACAGATGGAGAGACAGAGAGAGAGAGAGAGAGAGAGAGAATCAATGCCCCTTCGTGTAATTAAATATGATTTTATTCATTTTATATTAATATAAAATTTTATTAAAAGTTTATATCTGTTGATACTGAGGCAGGCTGCCATGAATGTATGGGAAACATTGGATTGTGCTGCTAACTTAAACTGAAAGGAAAATGTGCATCTGATTATCACTCACTCACTCAACATCTGAACCACTTAATCCTGTATTCAGGGTCACGGGGGCCTGGAGCCAATCCCAGGAGTCTTAGGGCACATGGCAGGGTACACCCTGGACAGGGTGCCAATCCACACACAGACACACACACACTACGAGCAATTTGGGAACGCCAATTAACCTAACCTATGTCTTTGGACTGTGGGAGGAAACCGGAGTACCCGGAGGAAACCCACCAAGCAGATGGAGAACATGCAAACTCCATGCACACAGAGACGGGAATCGAGCCTGGCCGGGGATCGAACCCGGACCCTGGAGGTGCATGGCGACAGTGCTAGCCACTACACCACCGTGCCACCTGATTATTATTAAGTATTAATGATTAATCGATTATTAATTGTTAACATTCGATTGTCGGTTGATAACAATGTGTGAAATGTTCAGCCCTAATGAGAACTCATTACTACTCATATCCATCCATCCATCCATCCATCCATCTATCTGTAGTCCAACTAGAGACTGGTGGAGACCGACAGTGATAACCGTTGTATTTATTCCCATTTTACAACTGTGCTGGACCTCCAATCAACATTCACACACTATGGGCAATTTAGGAACTCCAACTAGGCTAATCTAATGTCTTTAGACTGTTGGAGGAAACCAGAGTATCCAGAGGAAACCCACCAAGCACGGGGAGAACATGCAAACTCCATGCAAGACAGACCCGAGGCGGGAATTGAACCCGGACCCTGGAGGAGCAAGGCGTAGCCTGCTACTCATGTAATCAGCACTGACTCAGTATTAATGCATATTTCTACATCTTTTCGTGTCCGGCGCTTTATTGCTTGCCGTATTGTTCATTACCGAGCCAATGTATAAAGCCAAATCTCCCTAACCTCAGTGTGTGGAAATAGAAGCCTTTGAATGGGATGATGTGTCCGGCTTTTCTTTTTTTTTTTTCTTTTTTTTTTTTTTTTTACAGACACAATCCATCCCACTGGTTTTCTGTTAAGCTCACTAAAGGCTTCTGAATCACAGGTCAAAGTTCACCTGGATAAATCCAGCACAAAGCGAAAGTAACCGAACGCACGGCTTTCTCCTTTTGTCTGGCTTTACTGTTTTAGCCAAGAAAATAGAACAGTGTCGTTTTCAGATGTCATACATGCTTTGTCTGCACCATAAATGTTATCCCCGCTGGAAATGATATAAACATGCTACAGTGACAACCTGAGCCCAATTAGAGAGTAAAAAAAAGTCACGCTCATTGTTTCGAGTTCCGGGGCAGAGATCAGCGATGAGACGGCAGCTATGGGGACCCAGAGCTGATTCAGACACTTTATTTTTTGCTCCGTTAATGTCCTCATCATCTCCTGCTATTAAATACAGTTATACCTACTGTATCATTTTTATTCCTTAGTTATTACTAGTCTGGATTATGGGGGGAAAATGGCTTAACAACATATTCTGGCTCATAAGTGTGTGTTTGAGTGTGTGTGTGTGTGTGTGTGTGTGTGTGTGTGTGTGTGTGTGTGTGTGTGTGTGTGTGTGTGTGTGTGTGTGTGTGTGTGTGTGTGATCTGGCAACATTAATTATAAACCAGAAAAAAATGAAAGATGAAAACTTTCCTTAAGGCTGAAGGCTATATTTTTTTAACCTTGAAATGTTGAGCAAACTTTAAAGCTTCCGAAAGCCCTTCCAAAACACCCATTCAGGGGCAAGTCTGGATTCTGAAGAAAGAAAGCAAAAAAACAGACAGACAGATGGCTGCAAAGTTAATCCGTTCTCACGTAAAGATGAGGTAGCGATATTTCCAAGGAAGTGTCACTGACACTAAGGATAGGCACGGACACATGTGATCAAGCTATACTACAGGGCACCGACCCTTACGTCATTACATGACCTTTGGATGAGTATCTTACCCCAGAGGCCTGGCCTAATCATGTGTTAAAGCAGCCACCTGTCTAACAAATATCCACATGCAGTGATTTATGTGTTCAGGGATCTTGGGATGTGTTTCTGTGGCGGAGCATAAAAAGAAAGGAGAGACTTGGACTGCCAGAGTGCCATTAACGAGTGCAAGAAAGCTACATTACTACATCACATTTAATCTGCTTTTACCAGCAACGCTAATAATCAAAACCAACAGGTGTGCCAAACATGGAAGTGGCCTGTTTAACGGGTTTAAAATCCAGCCCACCAAATGAAATTTTAATCCATGTTTCAAAGTAAGATCATCCTTTAATTTAATTGGAAGATTTATGTTTTTTTTTCAATGGGTAAAATAGTGCAATAAATACTAGTGGGGGGAAAAATGAGCTAATGACACACTGCCTGGACAGAAATGATGATGATTCCTCATGCTATTAAAATCAGTCTATAACTGTTTGAATCCTGGAATATGCCTGTGCCAGCAGGGAGGGGAAAAAATCAATTAATGTGATAACCTGGTCATTCAGTACATTCAGGTCATCTGCTCACTTCATTTTATGACTTCATGCAATGACTTCACTTCATTCCCTAAGCTGCCCCTACTATAATTATTGTATTTATCTAAAGGCGAAAACGTTTACTTTTTGCATTTAATGCCCAATCCGTCCTTCCCACCCGGACAATTTTACCAAAATTCCACTTTTTCCAGATTGCGATTACACTAACCAATTTTAAATTATAAGCATCCATTCTGCATCCATCCCGAATCACTTTGCTAAAAAAAATAAGTAACCCTTCATAAATGTGCAGTCATAGTAAACTGTATATATATATATATATATATATTAAAAAGGATAATGTATATATATATATATAACATATACGCAAGGATATTATATATATATATATATATATATATATATATATATATATATATATATACACACAGTATAGTCATAGTATGATGCAAATCAATTCCTGCTATCCGTTTTACCCAGATGAGGATGGGTTCCCTGTTGAGTCTGGTTCCTCTCAAGGTTTCTTCCTATTACCTTCTCAAGGAGTTTTTCCTTGCCACTGTTGTCATCGTCCTTGGCTTGCTCATCAGGGACAATCTTATCATTTTGATTCATACACGTTCACAATCTCATACAAACTTAAATAATTATTTTGATTGCTTTGTGACGATGACAATTGTTAATAGCGCTATACAAATAAAATTGAATTGAATTCAATTCAATTGAATGAAATGGCCCTGTAATTTGAAAATTTGTGGTCATGAATGAGAAAGTGTAAATGGTCATTTTTTTAACAGTCTGTTTAAAAAGAATTTGTACACCATATGTTTTTTTTTATATGTCTTGCATAAGACCATGTGTCGTACAGTATATGTAGCCTCATACTGTATATCAAGACATCACATTTTCTCCCAAGGACATTGTGCATATACCCATGGACGTTTCGTATATATTAGTTGTATTAACAGTTATCATAGACCAATAAGCAGAAACAGTGAAAAGAAATGACAGGACACTGAGGATGTTAATAATTATTCATCAATCAATTAACTGTCATTAATAATATAAATGGGAAAAAAATTTGTAACTGATAATGTTTGTTTTGCATCATATTTCTCACATACCTGTTAACTCGTACACCAGAAGAGGGCAGACTTGCATGTCGAGCAAAGTGCAGTATTGGACATTGGACACACAGACCAGCAGTATTTAACAGCCTTGTTTGTTTTATTCTTTTTTCCATATTCTTTTTTTTTTTCTTTGTTCAATTGCCTGGAATTGCACAGCTAGAATTGTTTACATTCATCTGAGAAGAAATGTACATCTTGGTATCATTTATCATTAATGATTCATCGTTATTGATTATTAAAGTGTTCAAGAAAAATATGCAACCTTCTCAAGGAGTTATGGTAGGCGACATTGAAGTCTGGGTCTCAGGAGGTTAAAACAAAATAAGTTCGATTGCCCTACTCAAACAATATCCACCCTACCTGCTATTCGGGAATCTAGACTAGGCTTTTGGAAAATATTGCGTAAGTCAGAGCTTGTTTTTTTCACAGCACATTAAGAAATCATGAGGCAACTATAAGGTGATTTCATTAAAAAGCTGGCTTATGTATCAAAATGTCCAAACCTGTTTGCTGATATCTTTCCCACAGCTCTACTGTAAATGCAGACAAAATTTTGGCCTCAATGATGAAACATCCTTCACAGTCTTTTAAAGCTTTTCCTCTTTTTCTTGATGTAAAATCTAATATATTTGATCAGCACTTGCACACAAAGTCAAAATGCTGATCACAGCGGCATGTTAACGCTTGAACCGTATCACCTTGTACACCTGTCTATAAAATCAATCTCACTGTAATTATCAGTATCAGTAATATCTGCTTATCACCTTTCTACATATTTGGAGTTCCTGGGAGCCGGCGTTTCAGAGCCCGGGTCATGGCTCGGGTCGTACTGAGAAAACATTCTACCATGATGGTATCCAAGCGCTAGTGCAACCTGGGATAAGTGCATAAACGTAGCAATGGATTACGTAAGGAAATTAAGATATTGTTTACTCTTATAACTATGTTCAGTTATTCTACACAATCAAAAGTCCTGGTTTGACTTGAACTTAAAAAAAAATACACAGGTATAAAAAGGTTTGAATGAGGCAGATCGGCAAAATGTAATAATAGTCTGTTTAAACACCAGTCCTTCTCTGAATTGCTATTTCTTTCTAGATAAAAAAAACTCTCTAAAAAACTAAAATACCATGAAATCAAGTTACAGTACATTTGACCTTTTTCAACAACATTTATGGAGAATGCAAATATTTGCATTCAATTCTTCATTTTTATTAGTATCTTTTTCATCATTCATGTATGTGTTTGCGTGTACTGTCTCATGTCTTTTTCCTTTTATTACAAGCCTTGTGACTTGTGTGTCTCATGAGTAGTATACTTCTTAAATCACCAAATGCATTGAAACCTATCATGCTACACTGCACTGTTTACCCCGTGACAGCACTTTGTTTTCGAATCCCTCTGAGGTGGAAGTGGAGGCAGCACTGAGAGATTAGGACAAATCGTCTGCTCTTAGCAACAAATGACACAACATAGCCTTTCCAGCAAATACAGAAGGAGAGAGAGACGCGAGCAAGAGAGAGAGAGAGAGAGAGCATAAGTGAGAATGAACGGGGTGTGCAAGACTGGGTATAGAGGAAATAGCCTCAGGTTTGTGCGCGCGGGTGAGAGGCGACTGGGTAAAATGGCTGTCGTTTAAGTTGCTGACTAGAGCAGGTTTCGAGGGAAAGCCTATAGGAAATGTCATGTGATTAACTGATTAACTTCAGAAATGAGCATCTGGTACACAAGAAGACAAAATAAACTTACATGCTGATTGGAACCCATACACATGCTAAATTTAGGACATGATCACTCCTTATCATGGCACCTGCCTCAGCTGCTTACATCCAGCCAGCTATTTAGGGAGTGTTTACATTTAACGGAAGCTTTCTTACCTAGATATTGTCATTTTGTGCGACAATAACCAAAAATTATTCTTGCAGTAGTCATGTATTTTAATAATAATAAATGCTGTGTTGTTTGTCAGGAACTGTGTATGTGTTAGGGGTGTTTAGTGATGTGTATGTGCGCGTGTGTATGTGTTAGCAATGTTTAGTGATGTGTGTGTGCGTGTGTATGTGTTAGGGGTGTTTAGTGATGTGTGTGTGTGTGTGTGTGTATATGTGTTAGGGGTGTTTAGTGATGTGTGTGTGTGTGTGTGTGTGTGTGTTAGGGGTGTTTAGTGATAATTATGTGTGTGTGTGTGTGTGTGTGTCTGTGTGTGTGTGTATGTGTTAGGGGTGTTTAGTGATGTGTGTGTGTGTGTATGTGTTAGGGGTGTTTAGTGATGTGTGTGTGTGTATGTGTTAGCGGTGTTTATTGATGTGTGTGTATTTGTTAGGGGTGTTTAGTGATGTGTGTGTGCATGTGTATGTTTTAGGGGTGTTTATTGATGTGTGTGTGTCTGTGTGTGTGTTAGGGGTGTTTAGTGATATGTGTGTGTGTTAGGGGTGTTTAGTTATATGTGTGTGTGTGTTAGGGGTGTTTAGTGATGTGTGTGTGTGTGTGTGTGTGTGTGTGTGTGTGTGTGTGTGTGTGTGTGTGTTAGTGGTGTTTAGTGATATGTGTATGTATATATTAGGTGTATATAGCAGTGTGTGTCTCATAAGGGCCCAGGAAATTCCATAATGGTGCATATGTGTGATTATTCTCATTCTATACAGTAAGTGTATAAAACAGTGATGTGTGTGGCTGGCTGCCCACAGACACACTGAAAGAATATACTGGAAAAAACATAATAATATAAACAGTAGCCTACTGAGCTCTTACTAAGGATGAATCTACATTCAAATTGTATAGTGTGTGATTTTCCGTCGTGCCACAAAAGCTTTATACCGGACCACTCGCACATGCCTGAAAATAAAAACCAGACATTTCTCTTGCATTATGCAGGATCCCAGTCTCAACCCCGTGTCCTTTGAAGCTTTCTGGCAAAAAGATGAAGAGAGCACCTCGTGTCTGTGTGCGTGAAGAGCACATTACCTGTCCAATACGACCCGTGTCCTGTATATACATTCTAGTATGTGTGTGTCCTTGTGTTCATTCCTTGTGTGTGCGTGTGCAGCGCTGTACGTTAATTTATTTAGGGTTGCTGGTTAGTCACGGTTGCGGAGAGACACGTGGATCCGGTGCGGTGGTTTGTGTATTGTGTATTGGGAGGGACTCTGTCATGTGGCACAGCTAAGTAAGAACATGTCACGTTTAACACACAACACAACACGTCGTGATTCAAAGTTGGGTGCGATGCTGAGCGTGTAAAAGCAGGCCTTCTGTGCAAAGCGCATCCAAAACACTTCGCCACACCAAACAGCTCCTGGTCTGCAGACACGCTCTCCGGTTAGATCACACTTATTAACAGGTGACATTTGGTTGTTGAGAAGAACTTTGCGATGCATGGAGAAGAGATGCATGGGCAGCGTAAACAGGTGTTGTATGATCTTGAGGGTTTAAACCTCAATCTGGTGTCCCAGTATAATAAGATTAATTTCCACTCACAGGGAGAAAATTAGGCAATAATGTTAAGGTGCTATGGTGGGTTGGTAATAAATAAGACCTTGATATGCATGGCTGTTCCACAAAGGGAAATAATTTACTCACTCACTCACTCACTCTCACTTACTCACTCATCAATCTATACCGCTTTATCTTGTACAGGGTCATGGGGGCATGGAGCCTATCCCAAGAGACTTAGTGCACACACAAAGCACACACACACACACACACACACACACATGCTCATTCACACACTACGGGCAATCTGGGAATGCCAATTAGCTTAATCTGCATGTCTTGGAAAGGTGGGAGGAAAGCTTATTAGCATTAGCCACAATGCTAACCACTACGCCACCGTGCAGCCCAGAACTAATTCACTCAACTGAATTCATTTCTAATCACTGTTCTGAATTCCTTTGGCCACGTTCACATTAAAAGGCACGTTGTTCAGTTCCGATTTCTGGGTCAGATTGGATTTGCAAGCCATTACAGTTCACATTCATAATTACAAGAGACTTTTATCAGACTCTCTGAAATGGTATGTACGTGCATATTGATACATCTTTCCTCCAGTTTTGCTTTCTCAAACTTATACTTCAGTAACCTTTTTCCCTGGCACTCCAAAGCGACGTTTGTTTTTAGCCACGTTTTACTGTATTATGTCCTTTTAAATGATCTCAAACACTGCTCTACTGTATTTACTGTAGGTTCTCTCCAGTCGTGCTTGGATACATTCATTGCACTCATAGAACTACTAAATCAACGATTTCATTTTCAGTCCACTGACTACTTTCTCCACTGTCCCTAAAAAGAATGCTGCGTGCTGTCAGTGTTCGTGGAGGATGATGGCGCAGTACGCTCGCTCACACTCAAAAGGTCACATGACTATCGGACATAGACATCAGATTTGTGCGTTCAGACGGTCCCTAGAAATCTGATCTGTGTCGCATTATACCCCTATCTCACCTACGCGGTTTGACTTGCGGTGACTCAAGTGACTGCCCAGAGTTCCGTTTCATTTTTCGTGCGGATAGACTGGAAACCTAGTCACTACGCCAAAACCCACGGTGAATCGGGATGAATCGTACTTACTGTGCGGCCGCGGCGCAAAACTGCACTGATTCTGCATAGGTTAGATAGGGGTAAAAAAAATCCGATTGGAGTCACTTCAGGCTGGTAATGTGAACGCAGCTTGTGATTCTGGTCTGGAGAACGTCCCACTGTTGAATCTGGCAACGTGTTGTTCCTGCTCTGCCCTGACAGCCAAGAGGCCATGATGCATTCTTGACATTGGCAGGAGTTAATTACAATGAGAGCTGCTGGAGGTGTATAATTATCTGAGTGTGCGCACTTCCAAAGGGTGCGGCGTTTTTATGCGCTCAGAATTATACTGATCACTCTGCGTGAGCCTCGGTCATCTTATTTTTTCTCTCTGTGTAAATCATTCTTCCTTGCTGGATGAGTGGTTATTGGGTTGGGGGTTAAGTGCATAAAGCACAATGCTACCTCTCTGGGGAAGGCAGGAATGGTCTCGATATGGCGGGACATACTGTACATAAAAAGACTGGCTTCCACCAATTAGTCCTGAAACACTGGGCGAATCCATGTGTTATTGACCTGTAGCTGCAGTGGCTGGTTCTTAATGATAGTTTAAGGTTGGTTGTTTGAATGGAGGCTGAAACACACAGCTTACTCCTCTAGGCTATCCATCTGTACGCATCTTGTCATGATGACAAGACTACAATTACTAATCTGCACCTTACATGAATGACTTTTACTCTTCTCCTGTGGCAGAGTGATGGATTTCCAAAGCCTTCAATCTCTTAATCCATCATAGCGTTAAACTAAAAGAGTCATTCATAGTGCTTGGCAGGTCATGATCTTCTATGATCTTTTATCCCTCACATTTATAGATCGCTGTTTGGCAAGGGAAAAAAAAACGTGTTCATCAAGCTTTAGGCAATGTGTGAATGTGTGGGTGAGGCTGGCAGAACGCTGAGACCCATCAGTGACAAAAAACTTGCAGGCCTATGAGAGATAAACTGGCAACCATCCCTGCCTGCGCGACAGAATCGACGCTGATAATGATCTGCAGTTATACAAAAGGTATTCTCGTGCAGCGTACTCGATGAAGCACGTACCTTAACGTCACGGTGCCCTCACAGTTTTGTAGGAAATCAGCATCGCATCACGTGCAATTCATGTTGTTTGCTGCTGATAAGATTATTTTCTGAATGTACGGCCAGCGCCATGGCATGATCACGTATAAATCAGCGTAATCCGAAATAAAGAGAATCCTGTATCTTTGCGGAGAGATAAGGAAGGGCAAACCAGACCTAGGTTAAGATGGAATCTCCAGCTCCACATTATTGGACGCTCATCATCACATTGGGGCAAATGGTTTAGGGGATGCTGAAATGTGGTTTAATGCATCAGATAGGTATGTATGTATGTATGTATGTATGTATGTATATTTATTACGCATTATACAAACAGGGCTAAATTAAGCTGATTCTCATCTGGCTAATTAATTATTTCCTAACTATTATATAAAACATTTAATAATATGAATTACTAGAAAATCAGCTTAACTGCACAATCATTGAGACGCTGATGAGTCAACTGTATTCTTTTCCATATTTTTTCTTCTGTATTCCCATTGTGATGTTTTAGCTAGCTTGTTAATTTGACAGATTGACAGGTTTGAAAGCTAGCATCATATGGCTCGATTTGTAGTTTCCGATGCCTATCCAGCACCCTCGGTTTCAATGGTTATTGTTCTGCGGTGTCCCAGAGATGTTTTTTTTTTTTTTGGAAGGAGGTTGGGGAGAGGGAATATGTGCCAAATGGGTCAACAGTCCATCACGGGGCATGACATGCAAGCACATTCACATCTAAAGGAAATTTATTATAGTCAATCATTTGCCCAATCTATTTTGATCCAAAGTCAGAAAATGCACATGAAACCCATGCAAAATTCAGCACAGACTGTAACCTGAGCTCAGAATCGACCCAGGGATCCCGGAGCTATGAGGCAGCGACACTACCCGCTGCACCCCATGTACAGAACACAAAACACTGTATGTTCCAGTATGAGATAAACAGAGTGAAGCAGCCCCTCCACACTGTAGGTCTGTATTGCAACTGCATCCAAAATATATTCAAAAAGTCACCACGGCATTGCTTGTGTACTGCTCGGCAACGGTAATTAGTACAATAGTACACGGTTTGGGAAGCAGCCAGTCTCTCCCTCAGAAGTGCCCTCTCAACACCTTCCACCCCACACACACACCCGTCTGGTTACTCAGCCCATCTGCTCACTAAATTACCCAACAAGTGAAAAAAAAAAAATACTCCCTTCTTTCTCAGGCTTGGATCCTAGGAAGCAGCACAAAAACAGTTATTCGAGCTGAATGAAGAATCAGGAACAAAGAGAGCTCCTGCTTTTAACAGTCAAGCTGCTCAAGATGACCGACACAGGCACTCGCTTCTTTTCAGTCCACACACACACACACACATACACACACACACACACACACACACACACACACATGCACAGGACAGAGGAACAGCTTGCAGCAGCAAAAATAATGGATCCACACTTTAAGCGAGGCCACGTCTCCTTTTGTCAAGCGAGGATCTATTCAGGCTTTATATCGGAGACGGACGACGCAGTATTATGGGATGCATACGCTTCTGTTTAAACTTTATTTTCAGCAGGGTTTTTTTCATGGAAAAGACAAGTGAGAAAATTCTAACAGCAAAAGGCAGACAATATAATAGATTTATTTTAGTTTGGGCCAATATTGGTATTCAAATGCAGACTTGGTGCTTATCAGCGGACTGGGATTGTTTACCATTGTTATTGCTTCTACTAATAGTTATTATAATAATTATTATTAGTAGGATTTTACACAGAACCAGCAGAGTGCACAGGTAAATGATCAACACTTTCATAAATAAAGAACATTTATTCATGAATTCTTTCTTGTTTCTATAACAAAAAAAAAACAAAAAAACTTGAATTTACCTGAGAAAAATAATAAACTCTAAAGGTATAATTTGATATCACATGTACGTCACTCACTCATCGTCTATACTGCTTCATCCCGTATACAGGGTACACCATGGATCTGGTGCCAAACCATCGCAGGTCTCTCACACACACACACACACAAACACCAGGCAATTTGGGAACACCAATTAACCTAATTTGCATGTCTTTATTTGGTGGGAGGAAACCATAGCACCCTGAGGAAACCCACCATGCATCGGCAGAACATGCAAACTCCATGCACACATAGACCTGAGCAGGGAATCGAACCCAGACCCTGGAGGTGCGAGGTGACAGTGCTAACCACTCCTAGCCACCGTGCCACCTTTATTGTAGAAGATGTAATAAAAGTATACAATACATGCCACCCTGATGGTCTGAGAATGTAAACCGCATGCCAACCCGTGTGCGAGCGGAGAGACGTGTGCGTATGTGTGTGTGTGTGTGTGTGTGAAGGTGCATGTGCAGGCGCACGAGCGCGCGCGGGCTACTCACGGGTGCCGTCGAAGCGCGTGGCGATCGTGTCGAGGAAGGTGTTCTGCGGGGCGAGCAGTCCCCGCATCACCGGCATCCTGCTCCGCGTGGAGCGGCTCCGCGCAGCCCGACTCGACTCCTGCTGCTCAGAGCCGAAGCCGGACAGGAAGCGCGAGGTCCCGGGCGCGCATCCCAGCCCCTGCAGGAGCGCCCCGATCCGCGAGCCGCGAGCCTCCAGTGTGGCGGCGGCGGCGGGGCAGCGCGCATGCCAAACCGCCTCAACACTAATGAAGCATGGTCGCTCCTCTAGAGCATCAGTTCCCCAAAAACCATAAAAGGGCGCGCAAAGGGGAAAACGAACAACAACAAAAAATACAAAAAACGAAAGAAGAACAAGTGTTCCTTTTCCCTTGAAGCAGCAGGTTGGAGTTCAAAAAGCTGGAGACAGAGAGAGAAGGAGCACGCGAGAGAGAGCGCGCGCGCGAGAGAGGCAGCACTCCTGACAGTCTCAGTGGCAGCACTGGGGCAGGATGCTGCTCATCTCCTCCTCCTCCGCGTGCGTTGCCTGGTTTTCTTCGGTTGCCACCGCCAGCAGATGTCGAGTCACGTGATGAGCCTCAGGGGAGCTGAGGGCGCCTTTTGTGCGGGACTAGGGCCTGATTACATATAGTATACCCGGCTTTTGTGATGTCACAAATGTGTTTGCGAAAACATGCAAATCAAATCGCGTTAATGATGCATTGCGCGGGTAAATCAAAATTTCGGAGGTTTTTTTTTTTTCACTTTAAATAGTATTCATTTAATACTATTTAATTTGCACTGCATTTACTGTTTGTTTATGTTATGCACCTCTATACCTGAGTACATTAATTACATTGTCCTGCTTGCATCCAGGCATAAACTGTGCTTTATTTATGGAAGATGCAATAATTCATATAATCATTACAATCTTATGGGCTTGTTTTGTTTTTGTTTTTTTATCCTCCAGTTGCACTGTTTAAAGCACGCATTAAGATCACAAAGAGCAACATTAAGGTTTCACACACACCACTTTAACAACGCTAATTCATTACACTCTGTTGCTTTGGGCAAGTTGTAAATTGATGCGTTTTTGTAAAAACATGTGAAACAGCGACATCTTCAGGTCAGACAGAGAACTCTCTGTTCCTACTGTGGATCGAAAGTGGGAGAAGCAAACATACAATAGTGGTAGCAGGTGTTAAAACCAAATAATATTGATTGAGTCTCAGAATGTTTCATTTTGTTTGATGTAACAACTGGTTGGTTTGGTATTGAGACAGGATTTTTAAAAAGTTGTTACTAGGATTTGCCCGCAGCTCCGCCCGTCTGCAAATTCTGATGCCCACGTGCTACCATTACCTGAGATAGACATGCTGGCGATCCTCATGCTGCTCCAGTGTTTAAGGAGATATACTATTACACTACAGTACGACATAAAAAGGTGATGATGATGCTGTCTTTTGTTACAAGTGAAGACAGTGACTACTGCCACATGGTGAGGGACACCTGTTTTGTGTATGCGTATAATGATTTAGTAAAATGTTTTGTCCTGCAGAACCCTTTACTTAAGCCCTGGTGCTACCAATGCCTGTAATGGAGTATGCAGTCAACTACCTGCCGCTCCTCATGTTGCTCCTTTGTTACCTGCAGCTCAGCTCACATGCAGATCCTGACAGCTGCATGCTAACATTACCTGTGGAAGGAGTGTACACTCAACTCACAGCTACTTGTCATGCTGCTGCAATGTTTCGACAGCCTCTACTTCTGCCAGTCGTATGAGCTGTCGCTGTTGACGCTGAGCTGTCTGATCCAGGATTTCAGTAGCTATGAGCTTGGCCTGACCATATCCTTTGGCCATAGATGATGTTGCCTACTGTTACAGGAACACCGGTATATACACACAGGTGTTCCTTGACACACACAGGTGTTCCGGATATATTTCCATGATTTTATATACTGTATAAACCACGATCAAAAATCTAGTGGAAAGCATTTCCAGAAGAGCGCAGGTTTTATGGCAGGAGTATATATACATGGCACTTTTGAAATTAACTAAAAAACATTCTCCTTCCATGTCATGCACAATGTTGTTCAGTGCGGTTAAGGCCAGGGTTTTGTGTAGAACACTCGAGTCTTCCATACCAACCTTATCTTCACAGATTTACGCATCCACATCCACGGAGCCACCAGCATTGTGTATGACCTCTTTCACCCCTCGTATAGACTATTCACCCTCCTGCTATCTGGCAGAAAGTACATTTTCTTCCCAGTGGCAGTCAGACTACTCAACCTGCTGCCTTCACATGCTCACCTAGGCTAGTCAAACACCAAACCCAGTATGACTTAACGCCACCGCAGAGCACAGGTTACAAAACTGCACATACTTTATGGAACACTAAACATCTTTGCTGCTTTCCTACCAGGAATTTTTTTTATTGCCCTGTGTATTATTGTATTGCTTTGTATTGGTTCTTGTATTGTTCTGCACCTGTCTCACTGTTGCGTATTTGAACTTTATTTTTGAAGTTTGAATGGGGATTAAATTAATAAAATTCTTCGTAGATGAAATGTTTGCTTTGTACATAAAAAGGAAAACAAAATCAGCTTTTGGAGACCTTCGATTCCAAACTAAGAATCTAAAAGCAATCTTTGATGATCATACAGTACATTCATCTACAAAACCACTTACAGTATCTTCGTGCAGTAGGCGGGGAACACCCTGGACAGACACCCACACAAATAATCACACTATCAGCCATTTGTGAATGCCAGTTAGCCTAATCTGCATGTCTTCGGACTGTGGGAGAAAACCCACCAATCACAGAGAGAACATGCAATCTCCACACACACTCACAGACTCTGGAGGTGCAAGGCCACAGTGCTAACCAGTACACCATCTTCTTTAATGATAATTAATTCATTGTCTATCCACGTATCCTGTGTACAGGGTCACAGGAAGATTTGGGCCTATACAAGGAGACTTAGGGCACGAAGCAGGTACATTCAATGAACTTAATCTTCATGTCTCTGGTCTGTGGGAGGAAACCAGAGCATAGGAGCATGAGAGATCATAGAAACTCCTTACACACAGGAATTGAACCAGCAATTGCGAAGTGTGGAAGTGCAAGGCCACAGTGCTGACCAGTACGCCATCATACCACTTTCTTTGATGATCATATCGTAGTTTATTTGAGCCCATCTTTGAACCAGTGTTCCTAGAATGTTATGGAATGGTTCCCGAAAATAACCGAGGGGCAACCACATGCTGACTAATTAAGGGTTTTGTGTTTGCATGTATAGTCTGGGATGTATAGCTGTTAGATGGGGATGATTTGACTTAACTTAAACCTTCAGGCTAGATGTAATGAGGTAATGGGTATTATCTGCTGAACCAGTGGTGGGCGTGGTCACTTGACGGCACACTAAGCAGAAGACAGATCATGACTAGCATAAATGACTGTGCTTTAAAACATTCCTTTTCCACATATTACATTGTTTTTATCGTTCATTATGCATAATTTACTTTTTATTTTACTTTGTAAAAATAATACTATTAAAAACACACCGAGGAACTGTGTGTTATCACACATAACCGTGTTACAGGATCTGTTTACACAACACAGTAACCTTTCACTCTAAAGGTAGATGCAGTGGGCGGGATTTATCTGGTTGATTTTACTTCCGTGTTACCACTGATTGGTTGGGAGTCGATCTGGTGGCCCGGCAAACTCGACGTATTGGCCAATTATAAGCTGAGATCAATGTAGACCGCGCCTATCGGGGAAGTCTTCTTTAAGGCTGAAGTATAATAACCTTATTAACCGCTTTGCTGTGCATCTTTACTCTGTTCACGCTGATTATTTGTAACCGAGCACTGAAATAAAGGTATGTACTGCGGGAAAATTGTTATCGGTGTGTTGTAATGTTATAGAACGAGCTTGTGTTGTTTTTCTTGTATATTCCGGAAGAGGTGCTGCTAATGATTAATGAATGAAAGGGTGATTTAATTCCCTGCTTTTATTCAGTCGTTTAGTGATAGTTGCTGAGTAATAGCTCCAGTCATTATCTTTAGCCTCTGTTCTTCAAAAGACCGGGATAATTATGATTTCCTGACTGTTACGTACGTCTGGATGGGTTGGTGCTTTGCGACAGTAGTTACCGCTTTACGGCTCAGCTGTTGTTTCCTTGATAATTATCTAAAATAAAACATTTTTACAGGCTTGATTCTTCCTTCTTTGCACACAGACTTGTTGAGCAACCTATACAGAGCTCCCTCCTTTACACCTCATTGGTTGGGCTGAATTAACAAAAAAAAAAAAAATGCTGACTCACAGGTCCTACAGCCTTTTCTTGAATGGGGTTCATTCATTTCAGAGCTGAATGTGTGTGAGAGAGTTCAGGCAGTGTGTTGTGTTTGAGCAGATCTTTTCGTTATCTTTCAGATTACAGAATGGTGCAGAAGATCAAGGCCGGATCCGTGGTCGAGCTGCAGGGCGATGAGATGACCAGAGTGATCTGGGAGCTCATTAAAGAGAAGCTCATTTTCCCTTACCTGGAGTTAGACCTGCACAGGTGAGATAGAGAGCAGGGGGGGGATTAATCACAGCAGGATAGCTGGTTGCTCATTATCTCGCATTATCATCTAAATTTTCCTTTTGACTCCTTGGAGCATAATAATGTTGTTCGGGTTTATCCTGAATCCCTGGGTGATTTTATAATTGTTTGCATGAAGCATAACTTAAAATCTAAGAAGGAAGAAAACCGCTTTCTAAAATGACATGTAAGACTATGGTTGTCAAATTGGAGGCTGTGATGCATGGGCAAGATTGACTCGTATTATTACACACCGTTATCTGTAAGTAAGATCAGCAGGATTCCAGTGGCAATGAAAATAAATGAGTGTAAAATCCAAAGTGAAATAAATAAATAAATAAAAAGTCATAAATGTCAGTATTCTTATAAACTATAAAATTTCATTGATGTCTGGCTGTTAGCAGATTTGATTCTGTTCATCAATTTTTGTACTAGTACTTTTCTTTTTCAAATAAGATTTTGTGCATGTTCAATTATTTATATTCGTGCACCATGTTACCGAACACTTGTGTTGCTGTAGTTTTAACACATGTACAGTAAGTATTGCAACGTATGCATCCTTGCATTATGATTTTATTTTCATATTTGCCTATCTTGGAGTTCACCTTTTGACCAGTTATTAGCTTTTCAAAAATATTAAGCAATTATTACACATTGCGTAAACATTTTAGTTCATAATGCGTAATCCTCTTTTCAGAATGTAACTTTACATCCAATGGAAGATTCAGAAAAACACATGATGCCTGTTGTCCATATTTCTACATTGGTTATGCAACTAGTTTCCAACACACTTAAATGAACACATTTCAGAAGGGATTTCAAAAGTTATGTTGCTACACAGTGTAACGGTTTGATAAGGTTAATATCACATGCATCGTGCAGGATGTCGGCACTTTAAGAGTGCTATGTGACGCCCCAGTTAATGCCATCTGACCTTTAGACTCGTGAATGACGCTGGTGGGTTACTGTAACACGGTGTGTCCTGACAACAGCTGTACTAAGAGCTTGTTTCTGTGCCCTGCTTGTGTGACTGTAGTTTAAGAAGCAGGTGATAATATTCCAGCTTGTTTGGAGAAAAAAAAAGATTTCAGTGGTGTTCGTGTCAAACTGGGACTTGTTTATATATAGAAATAAATTCACATTATTTCTCTCTCTATATATAATCCCGTTAAACTATTGCACTTATCCCAGTGTTTCACTAGCGATTGGTAATTAAGGTAAAAGGTAGATCAGACTGAGAACTTTGTACCAGTCCCCCCCCCCCCCCCCCGTCCAGTATGCTGGAGCTATGACTTATAACCAAACATCAATTACACCGTTGTAGAAAGCTGAGAACATCAAAAGATCTCTTGATGTTTTTATGAATGTTTGTTTGTTTTTGTTTATTTATTTTTCTTAGAACTTGAACAGGTTATTATTAAGGTTTATTAATATCCGCCATCAGCTGATTTAGCTCTTTTTGTTTTATTTATTTATTTATTTATTTACTTACTTACATAAATGTAACAGTTTCAGTAGTGTTGTTGCACTTCATGAGTTGAAGTAGAATATAGGCTAAAGGTTATAAACACAATAGTCTGAGGCAGAGGAACTTGGAAGCTAGATACCGGGGGGGGGGGGGAAAAAAACTTTGGCTGCTGCTCAAGGCATGAGTACTTGGTTCATGGCATTATACATCTCTGTCAGTGTTCTATGTCTTTTTAAAATGTATACATTTTTCTACTTCTGGCACAAATGTAGAGCAATTTAAACGTTATTATTCATGCTCGGTCAGTGTTCTATGTCTTTTTAAAATGTATACATTTTTCTACTTCTGGCACAAATGTAGAGCAATTTAAACGTTATTATTCATGCTCGGCTGTCCTTTAGACAGATTTATAGCAGATCACGAAGGACTGGAACTAACAATGTAGTGTCCTTGTGGAGAGACTCGTATCTCGTGCTAACATACAGTCTGCTTCTCTGGCAGAAGACCTTGTTTTGTATTTATTATTATTATTAATAGAATTTATTGTTAGTTTTCAACAAGCGTTGCTTCTTTAGTGCATTTGATTGTATGTCTAAAGAATTTTAAGTGATGCATGCACTTGGAGCAATTGCAAAATGTTGTACATGGTGGTAAAGTATAATTTTCAGGCACAGGATAAAAGAAATCCCAATCATTCTGAAGCTGTGTTATTATAGATAGCTTAAAACTTAAGTGCACAGGTTGCAAATGTTTTCTTTAAGTACATCATGATGAAGTGCTAGAATTAAAAGCATGTTTTTCTGGATTCAGATCTCGCCAGTGGAATGTGAAAAATGAATAGGGATACTTGTAAATAGTTTGTCTAAATGTAATACTCTCTAAAAACATATAAAGTCTGACTGGCGCTGTATATTATATTATCATGTAATGTTGCAGATGTCCTGTCAGTATCCGTCTGCCTCTGTAGAAAATATGCAAATTATTATTTTTAATGATAACATTTATTGTTGGTTTTCAATAAGCGATGCTTCTACAGTGCAAATGTTTAACTGAAGCGAAATGCCTTTCTGATGCTGCTAACTTGTTAAAATGCCAGCAGTTTAAAGCCCAACACTTCGTTCCTTTTTTATTTTGATACTGGCTCATTATCCATGGCTTCACTTACAGATTTAGTAGTTTAACTTTAATGCTGTGGACATGCTTAGCCACATGCACGAATACTGTATGTCAGGCGGTCTAGAGTATATGGTATCTATGGTTTTACTGGACCATGGTCTTCATGGAAACAACCTGCATTGTTTGTTTTGGCTCAAAAGTGCCATCTAGTGGATGTTGCGTTTAAGCCAGTAATTTATAATGTAAACACTATAGGACATGAAGCTGCTCACATGACAAACCAGGACTAGGAGCCAAACTGGGTATGCGTAGTAATTGGGCATCTTGACTTGTGCCCCCATTGCCCTAAAGGCCAGTTATTAAGACCATTATTATTATTAGCAGTAGATTTAAAAGCTCAATTTATGCGGACTGTAAAAGCTTACCATATGTAACAGTATAACCAGACTGTCGATCAAAAATAATGATTTACATGTTGTATTAATCATGATTTTCACCTTGTTGATGAATGTGAATTATTTTCTTTACAATTTTTTTTAAGTAGCTCTGGTGTAGTGGCTGAACATAGAGGTCGAATTTGGAAATCAAGATTCCTGTTCATCAGGAATCTTGAGTCAGGAATCAGAAAGTTTATAGTTTGTCTATAGACGTTCTGAAAATTAAAATGGTATAAAGCTATATGTTATTAGAGAGCAATTATATATTCATATTGTTGAACAGTTATTGTATTGTACTGTACCACGGTACATGGGCTGTATTCTCAGAACATTTTTGTTACTCATCAGTAACATTTGATTTTGTAACATCAGATTGTTGCTATATCTTCATACCTGAATTTTTCCTTTTCCTTCACTGAGCTTTTCAAAAACTACCTCGGCGCTCCGTGATCATGTTCACCGTGACATTGTTTCTCGTTGTAGCTATGACCTGGGCATCGAGAACCGCGATGCCACTAACGACCAGGTGACCGTGGATGCTGCAGAGGCGGTGCGTCGCTATAGTGTGGGCATCAAATGCGCCACCATCACGCCTGACGAGAAGCGCGTGGAGGAGTTCAACCTGAAGCAGATGTGGCGCTCCCCTAACGGAACCATCCGGAATATCTTGGGCGGCACCGTCTTTCGCGAAGCTATCATATGCAAGAATATCCCACGCCTGGTGTCTGGCTGGATCAAACCCATCATCATTGGTAGGCACGCCCACGGGGACCAGGTGAGCTGAGTAGCAGTTATAATTAGAACCATTTATATTTATCAGTTATAAATCATCATCACTAAATATTAAATTTGAAGGATGTTCTGTATATTTGGTGTTCAGCTTGTGTGACAGGGTGCTTAGTTACAGTAAGTATTCGACCACGCAGCAGCTACTCGGTGTGTGTTCAGTACTCTGATCCAGATGTAATGTTGTGTTAAAAGGTTTGGGGTGACTTTCAGATCACGCAGCTTGACGCAATCACATCTGTAGCGTTAATGCATGCTGCATTGTTCTAGTTTGTGTTCCCACAGCCTCATAGATTGAGACAGACTGAGGTTTGCCTGTTGCACAGGGTTTATCAGTGTTTGTTCTGCCTGGGTGCTAACACTTCTGCATCTACTTTACCTTTACCCTCTTTAATGTCAGTTACTCCAAACAAGGAAGACTCTCCATCAGGGATTTCATGGTATTTGAGAATAAGGCATTTTATTTCTTTTAACAATTTATTGTTTTTTCCTATCCGATTATAAATAGACAGGAAACAAGCTTGTCTTGTCAAGTTCTTGTCTATGTAATTCTTTGCAGTATCTAACCACTACTTAGTCACTGTCACTTTTAAAAACTATAAACCAGGGGTCGACTGATTATCAGCTCAGCCAATTATCGGAGCCAATATTTAGCATTTGTACGATTATCGGTATCAGTCATTTTTAGTGGTTTATTTCGATAACATTTGTTGCAATTTTCGAGGAGGGCAGAAGCCATGTTACTGCAGAGCATGCTGATCAGATGTACTGTATAAGATTTACATTTCAGTACAAGTTCTATAACTTTTAATAGTTTTGTTTATTTTTACTATAGTAACTTTCAGATAGGCGGCACAATAGTCTATTGGTCTGTGTGTATGGAGTTTGCTTGGTGGGGTTCCCTCGGTTTCCCTCCCATAGTCCAGAGATTAGGTTAATTGTCCGTAGTCCCTGTGCGCGTGTGCCCTGTGATGGACTTGAACTCCTGGAATAGGCTTTTAATGAAACTTTCAGAAAGCTTGTTTATTTAATTTTTTTTCTTTTTTAATAATCTGGTTAACTTCAATGCTGCTGGAGCTCCCTTCGTTGTTGTTATTGTTGTTATTATTGTTTATTATTATTATTTATTTTTTTAAACATTTATTTTATGGTAAAGTTTTATCTTTATTTAAACGCATGCTTTAAAGGCATTTCAACAATGTGGTAGGGATTTGTGTTTATTCTAAAGTTGTTCCAAGATTTTCGTTTTTTTTGCTGCGAGTGCATTTCGATTTCAAATATCAGTTATCGGGTCTCCTTCATTACTAATAATCAATATCTACATTCAACCTGGAGAAAATTTCATATTGGTCATCCTCTATTATATACAATAAAATAATGCGAACGAATGGACATTTAAGCCATAGGGATTAAATATAGTTAATTGAGAAACATGATTAATTTGATTCATGGATGGATATAAAATGGCTAATGTTGCATGTTTAGATTTTTAACATATAACAACATTTTCTATGATGAAATGCCCAATTTAGAGAAACGTAACTGATTATGGTAGCTATACTATAAAACTGTATTTTTAGAAATAATGTATAATCATAGTTTAGGTGACTTCATCTACAAGATGTCCTTGTCATCCTTTGACACCGCACTCGGTGCATCGTTTTCTCATGTACACTTTTTCATTTGTCCTGCTTCAGTACAAAGCCACAGACTTTGTCGTTCCTGGACCTGGAAGACTTGAGATGACATACACACCCAAGGATGGGGGGAAGCCTCTCAACTTTGTCGTCCATGAATTTGAAGGTAAACGGTGTAAAATGAGCATATTTAAGCATTTCCCTTCCCTGTAGCCACATGCTGTTTTATGTATTTTGGATCTTGTATTATGCGCCTCCTTTTAACCCAGATGTGGTTATTCTCCCATAATCCTATGTGCTCAGGATGTCTGCTGCATGCTTACTGTGTCAATATTGCAATATACAGTGTGAGTGTGTATATATATAGTCCTCTGTGCATGGGGCTGGACTGTCTGGGTTTATGCCCCACCCATGTATGAGCCAATACTACTTTGATGAAATGGTACATTAGCCAACGAATTGCCTGCAGCCTGTAAATTTGAGAAACAGAATGATACAACAGAATGATGAGCGATTTTTCTCTTTTTGTTTGGTGTTGATTAACAGTTACCATTTACTGTATAAATGAGGGTCTTATTTTACTCCTGTTAGTTCAGTAGTCCCAGTCCTCACTCTGTCGCATAACGACTGATGTGAAATTGCAGAATGTACATGACTTTACATGTATATCACAATGCAGAATCATGAGTCTCTTATCTGACCCACTGTAGGCACCGGTGGCGTGGCTCTGGGCATGTACAACACGGACAAGTCCATTCGTGACTTCGCTCATAGCTCCTTCCAGATGGGTCTGTCCAAAGCCTGGCCTCTCTACCTCAGCACCAAGAACACAATCCTCAAGAAGTACGACGGTCGCTTTAAAGACATATTTCAGGAAATCTATGAGAAGTAAGTCGCCACATCGCAAGGTTCCCTACTTTAAAAAAAAAAAAAAATTTATTTATTCAGCCGGATATGAAATAACCTCACACACGTATGTGTTTTTAAGGGAGTACAAGTCTCAGTTCGAGGCTAAGGGGATCTGGTACGAGCACAGACTGATTGACGACATGGTGGCCCAGGCCATGAAGTCTGAAGGAGGATTCATCTGGGCTTGTAAGAACTATGATGGAGACGTGCAGTCTGACTCTGTGGCTCAGGGTGAGTCTAAACACGTTACACTCATGTATCTCATTTGATTCACCGTCTTCCCTTTTCTCACTCTTTTTCTTGATTTTGGAATTGATTTGACATTTCAAAGGGGGGAAAAAATACAAATTTTTCTAGTGTTGTGGAATTTCTTCATCTGGATATTTTATTCTGAGGTGGACTGCTCTGTATCTTCACTCAGGTTACGGTTCTCTGGGAATGATGACCAGTGTGCTGGTGTGTCCCGATGGACGCACAGTGGAGGCTGAAGCTGCTCACGGCACAGTCACGCGTCACTATCGCCAACACCAGCAGGGCAAAGAGACGTCCACCAACCCTATTGGTGAGACACACGTGCACACACAAAACATTTCGCTAATAGATACCAAAAAGGTAGAAAGTTTTCTCAGTACATCAGAGCCATGCTTCACATCTAAAGTAAAACGCTGGCCTCCCAGAAGCTCCTTTTAATGGTTCAAATATGTGGAAATTGCTTGGAGCAAGGTCGGGACTGTACGTTGATTGAGGCAATAACTCATAACTCCCGGCTGAGTTCCTGTAATGTTCAAGTGGAGCAGTGGACAGTCAGAGGCCATGCATTGTCTGACTTTTGGAAAACATTTTTCCATTAAAGGAATTCCTGGGAGGCCAGCACTTTAGATGTGAAGCAGGCCATCAGTTCATGGTCCCAGCATACTAAGATACAGTAACTTTTTACCTTGATGGGATCCAAGCGCTGGTAAAACTCTGGGATAAGTGTCTTAGTGTAGCAGCGGATTATATAGAGAAATAAAGATGGTGTTTACTCTCATAACTGTGTTCTGTTATTTTGGTCCTGTTTTGACTTCAACGTCCCTTGTAATTAATTCACACCCATAACGCACACATCTGGGATTTGTGTCGTCCTTCTCAGCCTCTATTTTTGCCTGGACGCGAGGGCTGCTCCACCGGGCCACTCTAGATAAGAACACTGAGTTACAGGTCTTCGCCCAGGCTCTGGAAGCCGTCTGCGTTGAGACCATCGAGGCCGGATTCATGACCAAAGATCTGGCTATCTGCATCAAGGGCATGGCCAAGTGAGTCTCATCTCATCTCACCTCACATCCAATACTAGATCACCAATTTCATTACTGTATTGCACTGATGCAACACAAAAGTGTGTGTGTGTGTGTGTGTCATTGTTTTAAATAACAGCTCTCACAGTAGTAGAAGTGTTACTTATAAATACATAAATAAAGATGTGTAGTGGGTGTCCCTCATGTGTAACAGTAGACAGTGTCATCATCACCTTTTATGTCGTACTGTGGGGTAGTAATATACAGTACAGTATCCGTCGACACATCGGAGCAGCAGTTGACGGCACGCTGACGTCACAGGTAACGGTAGCACGCAGGTATCACGATCTGCAGGCAGTCAGAGCCGCGGGCGCCGTCTAGTTGGCTTGTAAACTTCAAGAAAACAGCGCAGCTCCTGTAAACACACAGTTGGCGCACTCATTCAAGCATGTTGAGCTGTTCCATTAAAAAGTAGTTAAAAGTTAAAAAAAAAAAAAAAAAAAGATCTGATGACTTCCTCGATCTACTACATGTGCGGCTGCAATGTGATTGTGGCTCGACATTAGAGGCATGAATTTAACGATAAGTAACTGTGCTTGGACTATTACTGCAGGGAAATTATGCAAATGGAAGCCCTTGTTTGCTTATGAAATAAAATAAAAAATGAACAAATCTGCTCTGACCTTCTGGCATCCAGCAATAAATATATTACCGCTCAAATTATTTACTCTCTTGAAGTTTGTGTGAAATAAAATGCTGCTAAACACTGATGGAAAAGTGATGACATCATCTTTTCATCCTCTCTCAGTGTGCAGCGTGCCGACTACCTGAACACCTTCGAGTTCCTGGACAAGCTGGCGGAGAATCTGAAGATCAAGCTGTCAACCCAACCCAAACTTTGAAGCCGTCCTTTATAGCCCACACACACACGCACACACTTCTTTCGCAGGACTCGCAGGAACAAGAGGACTGACGCACTCAGATCTCGATCCCTTGTGTAGAACCAATGCACAGGCTCGGTCAAACTTCCTTTCCCGGTCTGTGCAAAAACGCACAGGACCATACCACTACTACCAGAAGGGGCAGTTTTACTTGAATGTTAAAAAAAAATAATAAAGTGCCATCTTCAAGGGTTAGAGATGCCGAACAGCCCTAACTGTTTCACGGTTTTAGTTTCCTCCTGTATTTACAAAATTAATTTAACACATTTTAAAGTGTCAGGTTTATGTCCTCAGTCCTAGGCATTACTTTAATCTTGTATGGTTTATTTTAGTACCAATATGACTACAATACCTTTTAGCCAGTAAAGAAAGTAGAGCATGTTCTGGCCAGGCTGTGTCAGGATTGTCAAGCACTTGTTGCCTTATATTCGTGTGTACGTGTATCTGTATGTGTGGTTTCTTCTTCTTCTTTTTTTTTTTTCTTCCCTATGTCAACATCCAGCACTCAATAGTGGAACTTATTCTAAAAATATGCTTTTCCATCATGTTTTATAGGTGTTTTTAAGAAGGTGATATTAGTCTTTGACTAATAAAGAAATGGGACCACAAATTGTGTCTTGTTTCATTCATAAGGATTAACAGTACAACAATAAATCCCTGGTATCGACTTGTTTTGTCCAATAGAGGGCAGCACTGCCATGATCATTCCTGCTCTAGCTTCCAAACACCAGCAAGGGAATTCTGTAGCACTGAAAGCTTTAAATGCACTGATCACCCATAATGTTAACACTGATTATCAATTATACATCAGTAAACTGGTGACAGGATCATGGGCACCCAAGGCTTACCCATGCCAACGGGGACCAAAAGTCAGTCTGTGTGTTCTGTTCCCACAGAAACGCCAATGTAGCAGAAATGTCTGTAAACAAATCGGTGCCACAATAGAAAGGGATCAGAACGCACTCGTCCCAGCTGGCAAAGAGCTCAAGTCCAACGGCCTGGCCTCCAACCCTTTCCAGATTTCAATCTGATTAAGCAAGTCCAATTCACAGAGGTTCCACTCTACCACCCACAGCACCCAATGGATCCACTGCCAATGTACTGAGGCAAGAATTTGCTCAGCGCTGTAATGTTACATGGTTAATCTGTGTAAATTTACTGTCTCACTATATGCATACTGACTATATACTCTACAGTTCCCAGTAGAAATCGTGTTTCTGGCATTGTGGTGCCACCTTCTTCCATTGCTCCATTCAGTTCAGGTGCAGAGTGTTCACTATAGCCCTTTTTTTTTTTTTAAGTTTACATTTGATATATATTGTACATAATACTCAGATATCAACGTCTCCCAGGTTCATTTCATTTCCCTCAAGAAAAGAATCATATCCAATATTTCTTTCATGAATGTTCAATATGACACAGCCCGCTGATGATGATTGTTGTGTCTACATGCGACGATGCCATACCGCTCTAAGGATCCTTGACGTGATTAGATATCGCCATGCCGAGTAATCCTGAGGTGACATGTGAGCACAGCCAGTACTACGAACGACAGGAGTCAAAGAACGATATGAAAAGTCAGACAGGCACTATTGTCCTGGGAAAATTGGGTTTGGCTCATATGGACAGGGACTCGTTCTCAAGCCTGGGTGGCAATAAAGGTTGCCTCTGTGCTACCGTGAGCTGAATGTTATTGAGATGGAATGGAAAGTCTGTGGCACCTGGTGTGAGTGGGATATGTGTGTTTCAGCCAGGGGTTGGTCATAGAGGCACATTTTTCTGATAGACAATAAAGCTCTGGAAATATTATGATTCTCAATGTTTTTTTCTTAATAATGTTACATTTACAAGTAATGTAAAAAAAAAAAAAGTAAAGGACAATAATATAGGTAATCTGTTCCTTACAGTATATGGATATTTCAGCATATTTCAGACACAACCACTATACGATGATCACTCGCTCATTCTCTACATCGCTTATCCTGTACAGCGTCGCAGGACGCCTGAAGCTTATCTCAGGGCAGTAGTCGGGGTGCCCAGGATGGGGTATCAGTACCGCGCAGGGTACCCAAGCACACAAGGTTTGAAAAACACCACTTAACTTTGGACTGTGGGAGGAAACCGGAGTACCCGGAGGAAACCCACCAAGCATGGGGAGAACAGGACCTTCTCCACACACACACACATGTTTCACGTTCAACATCATGTTACATCATTCAAAGAATATGTTGAGTAAATAATTAGTATGTCCTCAATGATCATGTCTATGCTTTGTGTATTTGCTAATTGTATGCTGTGAAGAATCGGGCATCGGTGGCTCAGTGGTAGGTTTCTTTCCTACCATGCGAACGCCTGGGTTCGATAAAATGGGAGGGTTGCGTCAGGAAGGGGCGTACGGTGTAAAACCCGTGCCAAGTTATTGTGCGGATCAGCTGGTCCGCCGTGATGACGACTTAACAGGAGCAGCCGAAAGACTTACGGTATGCTTTGAATCCTTGAATGTCCTTTAAGTGCTAAATGCAGTTGTCAGTATAGAAACCTCGTAGAAAAGAGAGAGCGAGTGAGAGATTGTTTCCTAAGATGAGTTAACGTTTAAATGCATTTTTTTTAGTCAGTGTTGGAGAATGAAAGGAATGCTCCATTTAAAAAAAATGAAAATTTGTAAAAATCTAACGTGGTGTACAGTAAGTGATTAGTGAAATAACCCACATGGCGGTACTTTTTGTCACTTATATTTAAACATCTGGAATTTGCTAAAAAGATGGGCTCATCTCCAAAGTTTTTCATCTCCAGGTGTTTAGTCAACACCTTGTGTCATACAGTATGTTTTAAACGATGACATTACCGCATCAACTTTATATGTCATCTCCCTATATCTAATGTTCCTTATGACCACCAGCAATTATATATATGTAAATATTTTTTTATTTGTTTTGTTTCACCTCTCTCTCTCTCTCTCTCTCTCATACACACTCACTATGTGTCCACTCTGTGTCTCTCACCCTTAAAGGGAACAGTGGTTTCCATGGGGACTGCAGAGGCGCTCTACTCTTCAAAAGCAAGCAGAGCATAGGTAGCAGGCCCTTTTGTGTTGAAGAAGAGAGCACGCAACAACACTGGCCAGATGAAAGCCCTGCCATCCTTAAACCCAATCATAATTTAGTCGTCAGTGCAGGAGGATGTAATCAAAATACAGAGAGAGCGCACAAACACAGGGAAGGGGAAATAAAGAGACGAGCCAGGTCTGGGTCAAGAAATATCAGACAGGGAGAGAGAGAGAGAGAGAATAAATATGAAAAAGGATAAAGAAGCAGTGTTCTGGGTGAAACCTTATTCTGTTTCAGCCTTTCTCCAGAGGCTCGGACACATGAAACATGGATATATGTGTTTTGAGACTCCAGCATCAAAGCACTTGAAGCCCCTTAGATAAATAAGAAATATATTACAAATGTCTAAATAATTATTATTAATAATAATAATAATAATATTAATAATATTTTTGTTAGACATTTTAAATTCATAGTCATTGTGACTAACAAATTGTTAATTAATTGATTTATTTATGTTGAATACATTTATTTTCTGCATTAATTACTGAAGATATACCTATAAATTATTATTATTATTTATTATTATTATTATTATATTATTATTATGACAACAATGATAATAATATCAACAACAACAACAACAACAACAATAATAATAGTAGTAGTAGTAGTAATAGTAGTAGTAGTATTCTTCTTATTATTATTTAAACTAGACGTTTTGAATTCACATTTATTGATATGATTTGTAAGAAATTATTTACTTACTTATTTATTCATTAATTTGCTGCAATTATTACTAAAGAAGTACCCTATAAATTATTATTATAATTGTTATAGTTATTACCATTGTTATTATTTAGAAATGTTCAATTCATAGTCGTAGTGATGTGATTTGTAACACAAATTATTTATTTGTTTGTTAGCTACAATCATTATGGAACATGCACCTTTAAATGACATTATTGGAATATTAGATTTGAGAAAAGTGGCTTTGCCAAAAAAAAAACAGCATGTGCTCTTAATCCTGGAAAGTAATACACTTGATAGAAACATTTTTAGCCAAACACTAGTGAAAGAAGAAGATGTAAACAAGATTTTTATGCGAGCTCTCATCTGTTTGCTATCATCACAGAATGGCTTAATCCATTCAGAAACAATCATCTAACTTGAGCTCGGGTCAAATGTTATGTAAATGTTGAATTTCTGCAAAAAAAAAAAAAAAAGAAGCCATTTGAAGGATTACCATTTCATATTTGTCAGTAATTTCACCATTTCAGCAATGAGCACTTTGACCCTTTGTAATGGTGCAGGCGTTTGAAAAGCTCCTCTCTCCTGCACTCCTCCCTCTCTTTCCAAATGTCACTTACAGAGGCCGGCTGACTCCCCTAATAGACTCTCAAAAAAGGGGACTGGGGAGCAGGAAGACAAAAAAAAACGAGATTTTGTGTTTTTCTGAAGCACATTAGCATTTAGCGGGATTTCACAAGCGACTCGGTGTGCGTCAGGCGCAATATGGAGTCCCTGAGTTTACAGCTGGGGCTCACATCACTATTATCCCTCTACAATGGCGCAGAGAGGAACTTATTTGAGGCCATTAGCCGAGGCCTTCATGTCCTTCATTAGAGAAGGCTTTTTGAAATAAGCCAAGACAATGAGGACACTGAAATGGGGGCAGAGGGGGAGAGGCAGGGAGGGGAGTTCACAGATTTAAACAAGTCCACATGATAATTACTGTATTTCTCCTCTGTGGCCTGAAAGAGACTTGAATAATGTTTCTTTTCTGCGAGGGATCTGGACAATGGACGCTGAGCTAGCTTCAAGCACTGCCGGCTTCAGCCTATTAGCCTGCAATCTTCTATCTACTCTTCTGGACCCCCCCTTTCCTCCCCCTTTCCTCCCCCTTATCCTCTGCAACCTCGCCACTGACAGAGATGACGTCCGGGCAAATTTGTGGATCAGCCACGAAGAGTAATTGAAGGGCTCAGAACCACGAAGCATAAGTGATATTTACCAGACTCTACAAAAAAAGCCTCAATCAATTTGACTTTCTCAGTGCAGTTTAGGAGTTTAGGCCTCAGCTGAAGAAGAAATCATACGTTTTTGTTTAGAAACATTGTTGACAGTAATCACGTCCATGCCTGACTATCAGACTGATATGTGCTTGGTTCCTGTTATACTAACCTCTACTCTTCTGGGAGGAGGTTCCACTAGATTTTGGACATGATTTGTTGCACACAAGGCCATTAATAAGTTCGGGCACTGATTGGTGAGTGACTGGGCCTGGTGTAGTCAGTGCTCCAGTTTTCCCAATGTGTCCTCACTCTCACTTTGTGTGCAGGAGCATTTTCAGGCTGGAACAGGTTTAGACCTCTTAGTTCTAGTGGAAGGAAGTTGTTGTTGGTCTTTCGGCTGCTCCCACCAAGGGATCGCCAAAGCGGGTGATCCGGTCTGCACACAACATGGCCAACAGATAACCTTTCTGACACAACCCTCTAATTTTATCCAGGCTTGGGACCGGCTCTGCATCCAGTGCCTGGGGTTTGGGGATTGGCTGAGAATTTAAACTGGGCCTCTAGTGAAAGGAAGAGAGAGATTATTAAGTACGAAAAAGGCTTTTGTAAGGTAACACAGGCTTAGTACCTTTGATCCTTAAGTTAGTTTTAAGGTTTTGTACTTTTGCTTAAGTTCAGACGGAAGACATCTACTTGATTAATATTTGACCTTGGGAATATACTTTTACTCAAGTACACGATTTTTGCACATTATCCACCGCTGGCATATAGTGTAGCATCATCATCATCATCATCATCACTCATCATCTATACCGCTTAATCCTGTATTCAGGGTCACGGGGGGCCACAGCAGTGCCAATTCATTTCAAGATATGAAACACACTCAATCACACACTACAGCCAATTTAGGAATGCCAATTAACCTAACCTACATGTCTTTGGAGTGAGGGAGGAAACTGGAGTACACAGAGGAAACCCACCAAGCACAGGGAGAACATGCAAACTCCATGAACAGTGATGGGAATCGAACCTGGCCGGGAATCGGACCCGTACCCTGGAGGTGCAATGTGCTAACCAATATGGCGTCATAAATCTTACATCATAAGTCATAATTTCTGTAATTTTGCATTTGTTAAACAGCCATTTCATTGTAATGGTGCAGGAATGGTCACAAAGGAATGTTAAAATTACCATCCTGACTCTGTTACAATCAATATAATCCAATCAAATCGGAATAAAAGCAGAAAGACTTGGTAATGTTCATGGGTTTCATTTATCACGAGACTGCAAATGATTTGTATCCAAGAATATAAATCAAATACTAATCCTTATATTTCTAATTATGCTAGTTTGTCCAATTACTGTTGCAACTCTGAAAATTGAGGAACTGCGTAAATGGTTGGTGCTTGGTGTTTTTTTTTTTTCACAATCCAAAGACATGCAGATTAGGCTAATTGGTGTTTCCAAATTGCCCATAGTGTGTGAATGTTGACTGGAGGTCTCACTACGGTCATAAAATGGGAATCAATAGAATGTTAATGACCACTGACCACCATGGTCCATAGGTGGATTACAAAGGTTTCTAGATGGATGGATGGAAGAACATGATCATTAACAACAATAAGAAAAAATATATATATAGTTGCGAGCAACGATGACTGGGCCGAAGCACCTTGTGGCATCGCCCCTGTGCGTCATTTGAGCGTGTTAAGACCAATAAAAAGTATGTTTGTGTGTGTGGCGTGTGTCGATGTGTGTGTTAGTATGTGTGTGATGTATGTGTGAGAGATGTAGTGTTTGTGTGTGTGTGTGTGTTTCTGTTTGCGTTTCTGTGTGTGTGTGCATGTGAGAGAAAGATATATGTGTGAGTGTTAACATTTGTGATGTGTGTGCATATGATATATGAGTGTGTTTGTGGATGCATGCATGTGTGTGTATGAATGTGTGTGTGTGTGTGTGTGTGTGTGTGTGTGTGTGTGTGTGTGTGTGTCTGTGTGAGTGTGAGAGTGTTAACATTTGTAATGTGTACATGTGTACAGTACAATAGGCAGCAGATGCTGTAAGAAAAGCATCACACTCTGATGTTACTCATTGTAATGTCACTGAATGTGATGTCACTGACTATTATCTCTCTCAATATAATGCCACAGAAAGTTATTAATCACTTTTCAGCGTAAGTTTAAGGCATCGTCATGGCCGCCCTGTTTAAGAAATCAGAAATCCCTCCACAATTTTGCATCTTCAATGTCTTTAGATCACATCAGCCCGGTTTGGTTGCGATCATATAAATTCCCTTGGAGGAGTATTGGGGTTGAAAGTTGTTCGGCTCAATGAGCTCTAAATGTAGGGCCTCTGAGTGATGCAGTGGTTAAAGCGCTCGCCCTATCATCCAGAAATCGCTAGTTCGAATCCCAGGTGATGCTGTAACCTCTCGCAGCCGGAGGTCTAGAGAGAGCTGATTGGCCGAGCTCTCTCAGAGGGGAGGGATGAGAGGTATTTAGTGCTCCCACATTAATCACGGCTCTACAGCCAATCAGGGGCGTCTGTGAGCTCGCGAAAGAGAAAGGAGCGGATAGCGCTGTCCTCCGAGTGTGTTACGCCGTCCCCAACGGTGCGTGAGCAAGAAGTTCGAAAAGATGCGGTCGGCTGGCGTCACGTGGTTCGGCATAGACATATTGTCGGTATAGACAATGAAACACATGATAGTCTTCGGCTCTCCCGGCTGAGTGGTAGTAGTAGCCTTAATGTGGGAGCCCCCTAGTGATGGGGAGGAATTGGACACGACTAAATTAGGTAGAAAATTGGTGGGGGGGTGGAAGAACTCTAAATGTGTACAGAGTTTTGTGTGTAAGTGTGTATGAGCTAGGCAGCAAAATCTTATGAGGGCCCCTGAGGGCCCCAGGCCATGTCTCCTAATGACTGCAGATTCCAACCTGTCTGGAAATTTTCAATGTTAAGACACCCAAAAAGTTGGGGAAAAAATCCTCGAAAAAATAAGTGCTTTGATCCTAAATAGTGCTTGGGCCCTAAAAACACCTTCGTTACTGTAAAAACCTAGTAAATGATTACTTTTTTTTACTTCAGATGAGAAAACAAGCATTGCTTTCTAATGTAGAGAATGTACAAATATGCACAAAGCCACTTCTTAAAAACTGAAGGAAACATAGAAACAGAAACGAGAGCGAAGGAAAAAAAACCTAACAAATAGGAGAAAAAAGAAAAGAACAATATTGTAAAAATATGCAGCAGACTAAACACTACTTGGCTAAACACTTTTTTTTCCCGCCAAAATGCCTGCAGATTAGACTAATTTGCTGTTCCCAAATTGGCTTGTAGTGTGTGTGTGTGTGTGTGTGTGTGTGTGTGTGTGTGTTTATATGTGTGTGTGCCTGGCGATGGATTGGATGTGCCCACCCGCCAGCGTACAGCCCCCCGCGGACACCGTATACAGGATAATTTGGTATAGACAATGAATGCGTGAGTGAGTGATGTTCTTGTGTGTGAAAGATCATCCACAGCCATCCTACAAATTCTAGTGGAACACCTTCCCAGAAGAGTGGTGGTTATTATAACACTCCCCCCCCCCCCCCCTAAAAAAAGGGGGTCTAAACCTGAAATTACTTTTTTTAAACAGCACAGATGGGTGTGATGATCAGATGTCCATATAGAGTCTATTAGTAATTTTTTATAATCCAGCATCATTGCTTGAAGATGACGCAGTGGTAAGGAGAGCGGAACCATTTATCCGCTGGGGCGACTTCCCTCCGGGCCGCGTTTGTGCTGCACAGCGGAGTATGACAGTTTGTAAACACATTCAGGTGAGGCGTTAGATGAAATATCCGCAGATAAATGCGTGCTGGGTTTTTGATTTCTGTCTGTGCGGGATGATTTGCGGATGTGTGACGGGATGGGAGTGTGTGCGGGTGCTCTGTGCGATACAGGGACACGGGAAGGGAATGTCATTGTTCAAGGATGTAGGTGAGTTAGCGGTTAGCTCGGTGTGTTTTGCTAACGGAGCGACTCGCTAGCGCTGGGACTGCATCGCGCGCGCGCGCCTGCCTGCGCGTGTCGGGAACAAAATGCTGATGTGTAGTAAGCCGTGTCGTATTGTTTTTCCATGCCGTAGCTCTTTATTAATATAGAGGCGGGGTTCTGTGCTCTTGTTTTCGCCATAGTAACAGATGCCGTGCTGTTAACTGTGTGTGTGTCTGTGTTTGTTTACTTGTTTAAAAAACATAGTTAATACTCATTTTTTAACCAAGGACATACATTCTAGGTTATGATATATTTGTCAAATATCCCAACCCTTTAAAAATCCCATCCTGAGTCATATATTATGTGTAAAAAAAATAAATAAATAAAAAAAATAATTCACAGGGTTTGAAATTTTGGTAAGCTAGGTTGAGTTTGGTAACCTAGTCTAAATGATAATGATACCATGGTGTCGTTAAAAAATTATACAATTATTGTCTTCAATTTCAAATTCAACTTTGCCTACACTAAAGACAATTTCTGAACTGCAGTTAACCTAATCTGCATGTCTCTGGACTGTGGGAGGAAACTGGAGTACCCAGAGGAAACCCACCAAGCACAAAGAGAACATGAAGACTCCATACACACACAGACCTGAGGCGGGAATCGAACCCTTGACCCTGAAAGTGCGAGGCGATAACTCAGGCTAACCACTACGCCACAGAGCTGCCATAAGTCGATTTAATTATGAATGATGTTATGTTTCCTTTTTAGTTTTGCTTTAAGGGAATTACCTGATGCAAAATTGTAACTGTTAATGCAAATGTTATCAAAGGTGTAATCAGCCCTAAGCAAGTTGCCGTTCCTGTATGTTGGAAAGCACCTGGGTGTCACACCTCCGTTTGTCTGTTGGGAAATCTTACCATTAATGCCTTTGCATTTGCAGTGTGATTATTAACCGAATGCCCAAAGTTGGGGAATTCATGCAGGCTTTCAGACTCTGCATAACTATGGAGATGACAGGAGTTAAAACTGACAGATAGCTATGGTTTTGTCTGTTGCTATTTCTATGTCCAATTTAAACACTTGGGATTGCATTTTAGCAATAACCCGGTATACACTGTAAGGTTTGTGGACACCTGGCGTTTGCATCCATATACAGTTCTTTCCTGGCCTGTTTCTACATATTTGGCAGCGCATGATTGTCTAAAATGTTTTGTAGATTTAAGTGTCTGTATAGCATTACAGTTTTCCTTCGGTGGAATGAAGAAGCTCAAACCTGCTCCAATAGGATCCCGATGAAATCAATTCTGTCAAGAATTGCAATTATTTTGTGTATCTCCCGCTCTGATTCCAAAATATATTTTTTAATGAATTATAACATTTATAATAGAGATTGACCGGTCGATCAGCCACTGACCGGAACTGGGCGTCTTTCAGCTTGATCAAGCTTGTAACAGGTTCTGTGTCGAGTGCTTTTAAGTGGTGCAACAAAAACACATTTTTATGGTGTAAAAATACATTATCGAAAATTGTGTGCATTAAAAGGGCCCCCGATCTGTCGAAACTAATACCTTCATGTATTAGTTTCAAACCCATTACGCAGACTTACAGCAGTCTCGAAACACCACATGCGCTAATTAGTCTCGAAATGCACACATTAGGAGCCGTGCATGCCCACGTGTTCACAGCTGCTCAAGACTTTTCAAGACTTTGCTCAAGGCGTTTCTTTATAATCCTACACTAGGTACACTCTAAACTATTCACACACTGGCTATTAACACCATGTGGTAGGAGAGTATTATTTGCTAAGTTTGTTTAGAAGTAATAATTGACACTTGTGGATGACACTTGTGGATCAGTAAATTTTAGCTTTTTTTAAGTTTATTTTAAGGTTGTATTGTTTAAATGCTACTCTTTGTTTTTAGGAAAATTGAGGAATGCTACATAAAGTAGCATAAAGTATTAAACTTCAAAGTTTTTATTTTTATTTTTAAAGGTTCAAAATCTTAAAATTGTAACAAGAAGTCCTGTTAAATGCCACAGAACACCTTTGGGATGAACTGTAATGCAGGCTGCCTGCCAGGCCTCCTTTCCTGACAGCCAGTGTCTGACCTCGGTTATGCTCTTGTAGCTGAATAAACAATCTAAAATCTAGTATAAAGCCTTTTCTAGAAGAGATGTTAAGGTGTCCACGAACCTTTGGCCATATGGTATAGACATCCGTCTTGTAAATGTGGTTTAAAAAACAGACTGTACATATACAGACACGTCGAGTAGAGCCGAGTGTAACGGTAATGAGTGGGAATGCGTGCTGTGAGAAAGCTAAAAACAGAAAGTGCCTCTGCATCCCTCTAGGAGGCTTCACTGCCAGCACCAATACATCACTCTCAATGATGCATCCTGCCAGTTTTGTGCCTCGATGTTGTCGAATGCTGCTTATGCCCCGTCACCATTTATCACCCGTAGCCAAGATGTATTTTGGCAGAGATTCGTTTTGCTTCAGATTTGACTGCCCTTGCTTTATTTGTCTCCTTGCTTACAAACCCAAAGATTCGTTGTTAAGGTTTAGGGCGTTTCAAACCGGTTTCTTGGACGTAGGATTATGTTACCGTTCTGTGTTAGATCTGAGCTCAGAATCTCATGTGCTGCAGCAGACTCCTGAGCTCATCCCTCATCCATTAATCCATCCCTCTTTCTCGCACACACCCCCAGGGATGCTGAATGTGCTGTTCCGGCATTGGCCAGAGGTGATGTAATACCCTCTAAATAATGCATGGCCTTAAGAAAGTGAAAGACCATGAACCAGAAAGCACAGGCAGAGGAAATCGATGTCTGTGTGAGAGAGAGGGAAACCTACAAGAATCTGGGCAGAACACAGCATCACATGGAAAGTAATAGCAACAGATCGTGGACAACCTCACCCCGGGACAACGCGATGATCTGACCACATCCGTTCCCAGGTAAAGTGCTCATTCTCTAGTTTCACTTCAGATGACTGAGGCAAGTGAAATAAATGACTAAACCAGGCCAGGATTCTGACGTTCTAGTTGCTGAGTCAGGAAATGTTGAAATGTGTTTGTTCAATTTTAGATTAGACCTTAAACCTAGAGAGCGTAAGAAGTCTATAATAATGACAAGACAGAGAATTTAATATGCTTTTGTCCAATTTACTTTAATGCAGGATGTTGAAGCCGTGGATGGTCCGTTGCTCCTTGCACCATATTTCAGTCCGTTTCATCGAGATCTTGCTGCCTCCTGACTTGAACGCATGTAAAACCTAGGAGAAGCAGCACCACGATGGGATTGAACCATTCTTAACCACCACTTTTCTTAAAACAACAGACCGAGTGATTGTTGGCACATCAACACACCATGTCTTATTAACAGTGTCTGGAAGGGATTCCAGGCTTCGAGGAAAGACCGTCTTGCCAGGCTGCTTCTCGGGCCTAGACGGCAGATGGTTCATCCTTGTGTCCTTGAGGCCTGTGGATCCTCTCCTCCCGTAGTTCTCAAGTATAAGCATTCGCAATCCTCCAGCTCTTCTCTGGTGCATACACCGTGGAGGTGATGGAAGGATCAGAGGTCGAGGACATCAGTCCAGCCCTTGAGGCGACTGAGGACTACCTGCACTGCTTGGACAGCGGTCAAGAATCTGGACAAGTTTGTCCTCCCAAGCTGAAAGATGTGTCGACTCTGGACAAATTGAACTCCAGTGGGGTATGGGGCTTGCTGAGTGGGGAACAGCCCGAGATATCATCTCACAACCTGGCCTGGGCCGAACAAACTTCTTTTAGCGTGCTGGGCTTAAAGAACGGAAAGAGGAACCGAGCGCGCTCTACTAATGATTTGGCGGCCCATGCCAAAGAGACCAACTCGAGCAGTTCATCCAGCGGGGGGTTCAAACGAGGGCACAACAGGTCACGGTCAGACGTCAACTATCGGACGTACACAGATAACGGCGTTCCAGCCATCGACAAGAACACGCTTAAGAACATGGCATTAAACGATCAAATGCAAGGTAAGGGTTGTTGTTGTTGTTCTTGTTGTTGTTATTATATCATCCATGTAATAGTTTCATGACCCGTCACTCTAACGACTTTGTACCTGCTCAGGTAATACACGATGACCATTCATATGCTTAAGTGGGGCTCATTCCTTTATCTCTATTGATCGTCACCCTCTCTTATATTTATCGTCTCCCACTACACACCTGCATTTTGTCATGTCTATAGTGTCTGCTGTTTACAGTCTCTCACCTGCTCCTCGTAACAATCGCTCAGCTCGCTCTCCTTTTTATCAAAGGGGGAAAAAAATTACATCGAGCAGAGGCCGTTAACAGTATTACGACAAGAAGTGCCTGGATTTGGTCAGCGCACGCGTTCGTTTGTTTGTTTGTTGCCGTGTTCATTTGTTTGGGCGAAGCGCGAATCTGAATTTGAAAGAGCTCCTCGACAAAGATGGTAATAGTAGGATAATGCAATTCTGCGACGAAATGGGCACAATGCTGTGAAAGAGTGGGTCCCAATTACCCCTGATATTAAGAGGATTAGCATACGAGTGAAAAGGCATTAGTCAGCATGAGGAACAGGAGCAGAATCGCCGGCCCGGACCGTAGAGAAGCCACGGACTCCCTTTTTCAGTCCCCCCCCCCTTGATCAGGCCAGCCTTCATTAAGGTAATTGCGCAGTATGTATGGGAGGGGGCAGCTCAAGATTAATATAATCAATGTCACCTTTTTTTCTCTCTCTCTCTCTCTCTCTCTCTCTCGGGGTATCGCGTTGGCTTAATCTTGTGCTCAGTCATTCAGAAAGGGGGGAAAAAAGATTAATTGCGGCCCTCAGATTAAATCAACAGTCGTGTGACTCAAAGAGCGTCGTTACACCTGCTTGGTAGTGCTTGTCACTTCTTATCCTGAATTTCCACACCGTCTAGACTAATGTGAATTACATACACAATTGTTGTTGCCAAGGAGAAAACAGTTAACAGCGCAGTAGAATGGACGCTTATTTAACAGCAACTCAGAGCTGAAGCGTGGAGGAGATTTGCATAGCGTTCTCCAGACACAAATCGTGATGGATGTGTTGTTTTCAGTGATGAGACAACTCCCATCTGCATGCTGTTTTCTTTCAGTTTTAAAGCGGCTTGCGTTAACCGCTATAATTATTCAGGACTATAATGAAATCGGGGTAGACGTTAATGATAAATCTCGAAGCCAGAGCAAAGTTTAAAAATGCCACACGCCATCATGATTAGTTCGGTGTAACCCGAGAATAGCTGTGGCTGTAAAACGTCCCGCCTACACCCCTGGTATTCCTGTTCCTCCTCTTAAAGATTATAATCCATGTTTTAAAGCTACTGATTTTCATTGCATCATGCAAAAGGCTGCCATCTTGGTCTGATTACAGCCTGCGGAGATTGACGTTTTAGTGTTTTAGACGCTGCCGCGGCTGGTTTTAACAGAAAGTCAGCTTTGATTGTAGGTTGTGCCCTTCGCTTTTTTTGGTGCAGTGTGGTATTAATAAATTTTTTTTAAAAAAGAATCAAAATATGTAAAAAAAAAAAAAAAAAATTGTGGTGTTTAAGCAGGACTAAGTCAGAATGATGTGATGAAAACAAACATAATAAAACATGTCTACTGTACGTATTTGCATATTAATTGGTTTTACAATGATGCAAGTTATTTATAGCAGCACAAGAACATCGTCAATCAGTTTCCACATCTTTAAAATAAATCTGCAAATCCAATATTATCCTAATATCTAGGTGCTGATTCAATTAAAACTAAAATTGCATACATGATATCTCGATTTGATTTTAGATTTTTTATTTTTTATTTTTGTAAAAATTCCAGGATCGTGTACATTTACAAATAGTTGTCATTTACTCGACAGTGTTATCCCTTGGCAACAACATTACAACAGAATTGAACATGAGGAATGAAACATAGCTTGTACGTTATAACATTAGGGTTCTCATTCATTCAAAAATCAAGCGCAGCATTGAAACAATGCAAACTAACTTTAAATTCAAGTTTTTCATTTAACTTTAATTAAACCGAGCGTAGTGTAAGATCCTAAAGTAACAATGGCGTTTTTCAGCCTCAAAGTCAGTGTAAAATGCACTCCTAAAGACTCGGTCGTGCCCGTGGTGTGTGTTTGTGTAATGAGTGGGTACTAATTCGCTCGCATGTTTTTTGAGAAAAAGACAGATTTTAGTTTTTTTTTTTTTTTTTTAAGGCGCACAACTTTTAACAATGTAATGAAATAAAAAAAAGTCTTTCTGTTGCACAGATCAAGCTGATGAACAGACAGTTGTGGTCTCTATTATAAATGTAATAAATCATTTAAAAAACGATTTTGGAGTCACAAATCCGCAAAAAATAATCACAATTCATAACTGAAACGATTTTTTTTTGCTGTTTGTTTGTTTTTTGGTTCCCCAATCTCTAGTAGCTATAGCCAGGTGTGCTTGAGATCATTCTCACATGAGGCTGCACTGGTTATTAAATATGACTAATCTTTGTGTACCGGTACTGCGTTTATCTGTACTTCACTTGTACAGCATCACTCAGTGATGCAGCACTGACTTCCCGCCACTTTTCTCTTAGAGTTAAATTAATAATGACCCTGAACAAGGTTTGAAGCTCAAGGAAACCCTCCGGCCTCCAGAAAGTCGCTCCAAAAGCCTATAGCACACCACACGCCTCCTGGCACCTGCCGTGGCCCCGTATCTGACCCAACAGAGCTCAGCCCGTAGATAGAATATCCTACAGAGGGGCGGGGAGTATTCATTATGTGCAATGAGGTTGTGGAATGTTAAACCATAGATAAGACCTAAGAACAACATTTGGGCAATTGCTTTAAACATATAGCACTCGGTTCCAAACGCCCTCCTTCCCCTCTGATATTCGCAGACATTAGAGGAAACCTGGTAGTGCCCCAGCCAAGGAAGTGTGTGGAAGAAGGCTGCTGTGAATAGAGATAAAGAAGGGAGCAAGGCGGGAACAAAATGGCTAAGAGAGGAAGGGCTGAAAAGGAGTTCCACAGATTAGGGGTCGCTCTCTGGCCGTTTCTGTTTGCACAGTGGCCTTGCAAACAATGATATTTCTTCCTGATGAGGTCACAAGGAACGCTTGCGAAAAGACCCGCATGACGACTTGACAGACTGATAGCGTGTAGCAAAATATCCTGCATTATTCGCCAACGTGTACATCCTACACTCTCCAACAGAGGCATTTCTGCGAAAGTGACCGCAGAGTGGAAAAGTTGTCAGGAGGACGATGTTTGTTCCACAGTCATGCTCCGTGTTCAGCTGTACAAATGTCTGTTATTTTGCCATCAGCTGCTCAGGAACCTTTTAAGCATCATATAGTTGTTGTGACGCCAGAGTTATTGATGGAAATGAACAGCCAGAAAGATGCGGATGTCGGGAAGGAAATAGGAGACAATAATGCAGTGCGCTACTCAGTTACTTCCAACAGCTTTCGAGAAGTTTCAGTAGGCTTCCATGCAATAAGAAAAGTAGCACCAACGAGTGACGTGAAAAAGTATTTGTATATGATTTTGCATATTTGTTGCGCTTAAATGATTCAGATCATCAAACAAATTATAACATCACACAAAGATAACCAGAGCAAATACAAAATGCAGTATTTAAATGAAATCATTTGTTAAAGGAAAAAAAAGCTGTCCAAACCCTCCTGGCCACATGTGAAAAAGTAATTGCCCCTTAACCTAATAACTGGTTCTGCCACCCTTGGCCTCAACAACGGCAATCAAGCATGTACGATAACAGCCGGCAATGAGTCTTCTCTTCTCTTGTGGAGGATTGTTGGTCCACTCTTCTTGCAGAATTGTTTTAGTTCAGCCACATTTCAAGGCCTGATTTAAGGTCATCTCAATCGGATTTTAGTCCAGACTTCGACTAGACCACTGCAAACAATTTATTTATTTATTTGTTTGTTTAGATCCACTCAGGTGGACTTAAGGGCGCGTTTTGGATCATTGTCCTTCTGCATAACCCAAGTGCGCTTGAGTGGCCAGACATTCAGGATTTTCCGGTAGAGTGCAGAATTCATGATTTCATCAATTATGGCAAAGTTATTTTGCTGATTCAACAGATCTGGCCGTAATCAAAACCTGGGTGTGGTCAGCTTTCAAAATTATGTGGCTAATCGCAATTATTTCATGATGTTCCTTTTTTTTTATTTTTAATTTATTTATTTATTACACTTTTAATATATATATATATATATATATATATATATATATATATATATTGGATGGTGGGTTTGGACAGCTTTTTTTCCCTTTGATAAATGAAGTAATCATTAAAGAACTGATTACTCATGTTATCTTTTTATAATATTTTTTTGATGATCTGAATCATTTAAGTATGACAAATATGTGTAAAAAAATATATTTTTCACAGCACTGTTTATTTATGCATTATTTAAATTTTTCTGTGACACACATTTTGTTGTTGTTTGTTTCCCAGGTAATAAAGAGAGCACCACCAGTCTGATAAAACAGGGGATTTTGGAGCACAGGGAGGGTCCTTGGGGCCGCTGGAATACCTGCCATGTGGAGCTCACGCCCTGCGAGCTGCGGGTCTACAGCCTGGACAGCAGCGGGAACAGGCAGCTGTGTACAGCCCTGTCACTGTCCCACTGCCAGAGTGTGGGTGCGCCTCAGCCTCAGCCTCAGCCTCAGGATGGCCGCGTGCTCCAGGCCCTTTTCTTCAACAGCACCCGATTGCAGCTTCGCGCTCCCTGCCAGTGGGAGGCCCTGGAGTGGCGCCGGCTCCTTTGGGAACGCGTCCTGGTCGCTCGTCCGGCTCATCGTCACGGCGAACCGTCGTCTGCCGCTTCTCCAGATGCCCATGAACTCGATCCCAGTGCGGTCTCTTTGCCAGCCTCCCGTCCGCTAGTCCGTCCCAAGGCCCTGCCCTTGTTCACCAAGCACTGCGCAGATGTGCTCAAAGTAGGCCTCCTTTACCAACCCAGCGACCTCAATAACTGGAGCGCTTTCACCTTCGTGCTTAGCCGCACTCATCTGCAGGCCTTCCAAACCGAGGGCCGAGGGCCAGTGTGCGAGCCCGTGCTGCGGTACGCGCTCGCCTCCTGCTTGGCCGTGCAGCGAGATGACGCTGACGGAGGAGGCTGCGCCCGCTTCCAAGCCGTCTTTCCAGACGAGGTGCTGCGCCTACGGGCCGAGAATGAGCCCCAGGCCCAGGACTGGGTGGAGACCCTGCGCACAGCCGTGGCCGCCCAGAGACCTCAAGGGGAGAACAGCCGTATAGCGCCATCTGGAGTTCTGATGAGGAGCCGGCCAGCCCAGGAACGTCGTCAAAGGGAGGCCCAAAGAGCCAAGCGCCAGTCTGTTACAACAAGCTTCCTGAGCATTCTCACGCGTTTGGCTGTAGAGAAAGGTCTGACTGCTCAAAGCTTCAGATGTGCAGGCAAGTACCGCACTTTAACACCATAAAACATTCTTTTTGTTGTTATGCATCTTAACAACAACAACAAAAACCATCTGTGTCCATGATCTGTGCATTTGTTATTCTAGTAATAATCAAAAATGCAGCTTGGTGTCATCTGTTCATTCGCACCATTAAGCATCGTAGCGACTTGCGTCTGAGTGGTTAGTCCATTCTCCAGAGATTTTCCATTGTTTCATCCGGTGAGCTCACCAAGCGGCCTGCTCTTCAACTCCGGTTAACCAAAGACCACACAAAATCATTTTCACTTGAGTTTCTCAAACAAACAAGCATCCGTCTCACAAAAAACCCGCGGTGGATCCTCAGCACTGGTCTGTAATTTGGAAATGAACGCAATCCCCCAACCCCATGTGCTCTTTGTTTTTGTTTATGTTTTGCCTCATGACAACGTGGTATTATTCATAGTCATATGCAGGCCGTCTGTAGCGGTGGTTTGCTTTGTTGTGGTAGCTTCAGAAGTTTAGGTAGACAACATGCTTTACAGGCAGGTTTTTAATTTTTTTGAACTTCGGATTTGTTTTTCAAAATAATAATATATTAATATATGCGTTTGAAAAGAAGAGAACAGTATCAGGTGATATTTTCTGTTTTTTAGCTTGTATCATTTAGTTTACTGAGCTAAGAAAAAGAAAAGGTTTTTCTTCTAGATTGGTACAATGTTTTAGAAAAAGGAGATTACACACAAGAAGCAGGCACCAGGACATGTCCACACGAAACCTGGTCTTTAAAAAAACAAAAAATCTCCTATTTTTCTTCTTTTATAATTCTTTTTACACGACCTATGTGTAAAAACGCCCTGTTAAGTGCCGTCAGGAGCATCCCTAATCAACAGGGGGGCCAATTAAAAGCCTGGACAAAACATCATTACCAGTTCCGCCATGTAGGAGTCCGACCGGGTCTCGTCCAAAAACTCCATCGGTGTCTGTGTGGTATCTTTGGAGTTTTGTATGTAGCAGCAGTGAGCTTCGTAGTACATTCAGGCTCCTCTGTTCGTTAACGTAATGTGCGAGTAACTGCTCGTGTAAAAAGTTCAGTAAGCAACGCTATCAGTCACTAGTTCGCGCAAGTCCGCCACTGCACATAATATCCTCATAAACAAAGCTGACGTAAAATAAAGAAGACTGGCACACAGACAATAACATCATCAGCACACAAGTTGACGTTACAACAAGCCAAAATCTCCGTTTCCCCTGTTCACACAACACCACTGGAAACATTTTTGGAAAATATTCTCTTTTGAGACCAGAACTGCGTTTGCATGTGGATAAAAAGCAGAAAAATGTCAGTTTATAAAAATACTCAGCTACGTGTGGACATGGCCTGATTGTTACAGTTAAAGGTTGATACCAGATAAGAGAGACTGAATAAAAGTCTATTACAGTACATCACAGTTGTTCTTACAGTATATTCTCTCTTAATAAATATTTAATGTGCAAACTTCCTTTGCTTAATTCGTCCTCGTCATGAGTGCTGTAACTTCTTTATCCTAGTCATGGTTGAGGTGAGTCTAAAGTAGAGTCTTCACGATACCAAAATGGCCATGCCGTCATGAATTCCGATATTTTTGATACCTTCACTCTGAGCTCGATGCACTAGACTTCTGTAGTGGGGGAAAGAAAATGGGTTTAAATTCATAAGATTAAGATTTAATAGCGGAGACTGAATTAGACTATGAAATACTGTACATTCGATGAGACTGAATAGATGTTTCATAATCTGGGACTTTGGTCATGTTGTCAGAATGTTTTCAAAATCAAGATCTTTGGTAGGAAAAATTGAGTCTAATATAGTTTGAATCGTAATTATATTCATTTTTTAATTTGTTTCCAAAATTTTTTATTTTATTTTATTTTTTTACTTTAGCTCGCTGTAGTTTCTAAGACTATTCTTGGGTTTGGATACAAGTTTGGATTTATTTTCTACATTCTAGCACAAAACTGGAACAGAACTTTTTTAAAAACTTCAAAATAACATCTGGCATTAAGGAATTAAATAACAGCAATAACAACAACATTTTAAGATATAAAGGTCAGTGTTCTTGCAAGAACATTGTTGTCAAGACAGCGCATTTAAAAACCTATCAAGCACCATGATGAAACTGTGTCTCATGAAGACCTTTCCAGGAAAGCAAGACCAAATCTTACCTCTACTGCAGTGGAGAAGTTCATTTAGAGGTCCCAGCCTCAAAAATCTGTTCCTCATGCGCTGTAAAGACCTTCATATCAGACCCATCTCAGTATCAACTGTTCAGTGGTGATTATTGCATATTTTGGACGCCGTCGTCATTGTTTTGTCCAGAGTTTTGACTGGTGGTGTATATTCTGTATTCACACTGTATTTTAACTTTTCAGTACATTAGATAAGCTGCGTATCTAATGAATAATTAGATCTAGTAATTGGATAAATTAAATCTTTGTTGAATCTTTTAACACATCATAGATTAGAAAAAGAAAAGATTAGATTTGGTGAATTTTAATAGACAGAAAAATCCTATTAGCCAGACCGTACATACAAATGTATAGGAGAAATAGTGATTATTGATTATATAAAAACCCTGGTATAGTACCATTTTTGGAAATTCTAGTTGTTGTGGTACTTTTTTTTAGTACCTTTTTTAAATTAATAAATAAATTTTTTTTTAAGTACCCTTTGTACAACATTAGCCTGAGGCATAGACTGCTGGATGCAAAGTTGGAAACACATTGCATGCCTGTCCTTCACTTGAAATGATGCAATACACATTCATTTGCCCCCAGAGGCAATTTCAAGTAGCCGGTCCACATGCTGATTATGATTTTGGCAGGAGCTCGGAGGATACATATATATATATATATATATATATATATATATATATATATATATATATATATATATATATATATATATAGTTTTTTTTTACTCCCTTCTCTTTTGATGTTATAAAACACGTGTACACTTCCCCGCCAGGGGAAAAGAAAAAGAATCTCCACCTGGACTTACCTAAGCTAATAGCTAATAGTCTTCCAATGGATAATTATAATTATGTGCCCAAAAGTGAGGTCAGCTGCCCGCTTTAATATACTGAATGACCAGGGTTTTTCCATCAGTGGATGTTTTTTTTTTTTTTTTTTTTCTTCCCTGATGGCACGGGCATATTCCGAGACAATGATGCCAGGATTCATCAGAATCAAATAGTGAAAGAGTGGACCAGGGAGCATGAGACATCCTGTTCACCCATGGACCGACTACCACAGCGTGCAGACCTTAACCCCATTGAGTATCTTTGGGATGTGCTAGAAAAGGCTTTACGCAGTGGTCCGACTTTCCCATCATCAAAACAAGATCTTGGAGATACATTACTGTGAGTCTGGATGGAAATAAATGTTGTGGCATTGCATAAGCTGATCTTGATGGCACGGCGAATGCATGTCAAAATCGAAGGAAAAAGTCGGTCCAATTAAATATTAGTGTTGGACTTTCTTCTTTTTGGCCGGGCCTCTGTGTGCGTGGAATGTGTGCGCACGCATACATTCGTTATGCCTTTGTTTTGATAAGCTTATGCCGTATCACAACATATAGGCACCATGGTGGCTTTGTGGTTTAACACCGTCGTCTCGCACCTCCAGGGTGGAAGGTTCGATTTCCACCTTAGGTCTCTGTGGAGTTGCATATGCTATGAATGAATATATATTAAAAATAAATATTTTGCCTAATTAGCTCTTTCGAGTGGAATGTGGGCTAAATCTTGCCAGTCCTTCATTCTGAAAAAATGCTTTTGCAAGTGAAGCAGTCGTGGTTGCTGATAAAGTGCATCTCTTTTTTTTTTTTTTTTTCCCCCACCTCCCCATTTTCCATCACTGCATACAATTTTCATTTGTCTTTTTCCACCTCCAGTCATTGTCTTTCTTTGTCTGTCTTCTTCGTGCCTGCGCTCTCTCTCTCTCTCTCTCTCTCTCTCTCTCTCTCTCTCTCTTTTTAACATGGGAAGTTTTGTTTCGGTCACTCTGGAAAGGCACTCGGTGGACCTGCAGTTGTTTTACACTTTAATCGCTTTTCCCTAAACAAATATCCCTGGCCTCTGAGGGACCCGTCAGAAGGATTAGCTGAACCATTGCCTTTTCAGGGCATAGAGGACGTAGGCTGTAGTGGGAGAGCAACAAGAAGCTGTGTCAGCTTGGACATTCGGGGGACAATGGACCCAGTCAAGGGTTGTTGGGGTGGGGGGGCGAACCCAAAACGTAGTGATGGTGTTTCTCTAATAGGACGAGAGTCTTGAGTTTCATTTTATTACTGTTGCATTCTGTCATCCGCTGTTTTGGGCTTTGATTGAGCACCATTCTCCCCGCCACCCCGTTTGGCCTCCCTTTCCCTGGCTAACCCTCCCTGCCCCCAATTTGTTAGAACCCACAAAAGGTTGCACTCGCTGTCTCTGCTGCCACAGTCTGAGAGGGCTCTTTATTTGCTTCAGTGAGGGTTAAGCGTTTGAGAATACAATGGAAAAAATGCAACTAACCAAAGCCTCCTCTGTCTCAGTGCTGACAGGTCCTGTTGATGGAAAATAACGAGGCAACTTATCCTGGTAATATTTATTTCTATGATGAAGTGGAAAACATATTCCAAATGATACAATGTATTAGTAAAAGCTTTTTAGAACTGTTAGGTTTTTTTTTTTTGTTTGTTTGTTTGTTTCATTTTTAATCTGACCTCATCATCCTGTTAAACAAACACTCCTAATCCTAACCTTACCTATTCTTTCCAAAAATGTCTCGCCTTGGTGACGGATATCAAATCTTATCAATCTGCGTCAAGTGGTTTCAAAGACGCATGTAGAGCAGTGACACTGGCACAACGCAGACGAGGTCTCCTCCTTCAACAATGTGTTACTCAGTAACCATAGGCACGTTGATGCGCACAATTGCTTTTATTCTCGCAAGGCCTTGTAAAAAAAAGGATAACATCGGCTCATAATTACACCCTAGGATTTGGGCTGCGTCCCAAACCATATGCTACCCTCAGTATACCAGTGCTGTCATTGTTTTTAGGCATCGCATCCAGTGCATATAATGTGGTACAGAGTCCAATTCTTCCCTCTTCCAGCCATCAAGTTATTCAGTATGCTGGAGAACAGCACAGCATGCAACTTTTTTTTTTTTCTTCCCCCTCCTACTAGGCTAAAATGTCCCGCAGCTTTAAAGGTCCCATATTTTACTAGTTAACACAGAACTTCCCCAAATTGTCTCTCTTAATGCCCTAGCTGAAATAACCCTCAGATATTTTTTTTTCTTTTCTCCCCCCCCAAACTCCTCACTTTTGTTTCACTTCACCTCTAAATGAGCCACTTCAGCGTCAGAGCTGAGCAACAAGCCAATGGGGTGTATGTTCTTAAATGAGGTCACAATAGGGTAAAACAAAATCAAACTGCCTTGTATAATCCCTGATCAATAGAAAAATCAAAGCAGAGAATGTTTTCTCTCATGTTTTTGTTTGTGCAAAAAAAAAAAAAAAAAAAGGCTAAAATGGAAATTTTGCGTAATATATCCACTTTAAAATGCAGGTCATTATTACTACGCTGGACCATTTTCTTTGACCACCTTAAAATGTAATCCGTCCATCCATCAGACAAAATGGCAAGTCTCTTTAGTGTGGCGTAATCAAGACATGCATGTGTATTTGCTGCATTAGGCACTTCAACAAAAAAAAAAAAAAGAAGAGAAAGAGAGGGAAAGAGAGCACCTTTCAAGTTCACTTTAAACACATTAGGATAATACTGTGGGCACGGTTTTAACACATTAGGCTTGATACTCCAAGATGTTTGCAATATGAAATGCTGGTGAGAATTCTGAATCATGACCCTAACAGACGAACCATTAGATGATGTCTAGACCAGGGCCGCACGATTCATGCCAAAATGTGAATCAATTTTCTCCATGGGAATTGAGATCATGATTTTCTCACACACACACACACACATTTTTATTTATTTATCTATCTATTTATTTATTTATTTATTTATTTTTAACCAAACCTTTTATTGCACTTGCATGTGTGCTGTCTACACAGGAATTTCACCTCACTTTTTCCCTGTGAATCAACATAACTAATAAAATAGCACCTGTGATTTTTGGACACTGAGCCAACTACAGCATCACATGCGTTTAATTGTTATTATTATTTTATCAGCGTAAGGTAAATGTCCGAAGGTAGTTAGGTAGTTTGTAAATAAATACATATTTACAGAATATTGTCAAAGTTTTATTGCTCAACCGTAATGTAGCTTTTTCTCTGTAGCTTTCACTCATTGCCAGAGTCTCTGTGTAACAGCTGGAATAAACCAGATATGTTTAATTGACTAATCCAGTAAGTTATGTACCATTTAGAACTGCACATGCCCGTCTCTGTTCGGTCAGTAGTATAGGCTTTAACTTTAAGCTTTAGAATTGAATTGAGCGATCAAAGGGTTGTGATATTGACCCGCACGCAGGAAACGAAGAGAAAATACAGTTCGATTGCGAGTGAGCGTGTTTTGAGCTCTTATTTTATTTCTGCTCGTTTAAACAGAGTTCTACACTCAGGTGTTTGATACGAAAATAACGGCACACTGCTCCAACTCCACCAAGTAAAGAATTTTTTTGTTTTCCTTGTTAGACATTATATGAGTGACAGTGAAATGGTGTTAAACGAGGAAACGAGATATAAGAAGCGATTGAGTTGTACGACTGAATCTTTCATCAATCCTTGCCCTGATTGGCGAACTAATAGTGTTTTTATTAAACTCTGTCTGAGACCAAAGAGTGTGACTGATACAGAAATCAGTAAGTAAGTGAACATGTGAATGTAGCGTGATCTGAATGATCGCCGTCATTTAGAAATGAGATTGTGTGTGCATACACTATATTGCCTAAAGTATTCGCTCGCCTGCGCTCACATGCATATGAACTTGAGTAACATTCAATTCTTAATCCATAGGGTTTAATATGATGTTGGCCCCGCCCCCTTTGCAGCTGTAACAGCTTCGACTCTTCTGGGAAGGCTTTCTGTTTCAACCATTCCTCCAGAAGTGCATTTGTGAGGTTGGACGAGAAGGCCTGGCTCATAGTCTCTTCTCTAATTCATTTCTCTAATTCATTTCATTGATTTTATACACCTGTAACAATGGAAGTGATTGGAACACCCGAATTCAATCATCCATTCTGGATGGGTGAGTGAATACTTTTGGAAATAGTGTACGAATTTTATTATTACTATTATTATTATTATTACTATTACCCAAGGACGGCACATCAAATGGGAAGGTTACAGCTGTTGATGGGACAATAGAAGCGAGCCTGGGAGCTGGAGTGAGGCACAGGGTCAGATGAGGGCTTCTCAGACTACTGTTTACATCAAAAAGATGGTCACCGGATCTCTGTACGCCACACACACACACACACACACAGATACACAAACAGAGCACACACGCACAACCTCATGCTCACCCCATCATGCACATTTTTTTTTTTTTTTTTTTTTTGAAGTGGGTGTCAGTTTGAATAAAGGACATCAAAGCAGCAGCTCGGGTGTCTTTACTCCCGCGTTTGCGGCGAAACACCAACCCGCCCCCCACAAGACCACTTCTTCTGCGTACTCCCGTAGAGCTTTCCATGAAAGCGGGAACCTCAGTGGAAAAGGGGGAACAGATTGACCCACTCTTCAGCGAGCACCATGCTCCTCCTGTACTACAGACATGCTTACTGCACCAGAAACCATTGTGAAGGAGGCACCAAGAAGTGTCCTCGTTTTTTTTTTTTCTTTTTTTTTTTTTTATGTCGTTGTCCATGTCAGGGTTGTGTTGCATAGTCGCAAGAAGTAAGGACATCAAACACATCACTTTCCCACACTCCTAGATTTGCCCTTTTTTTTTACTAGTCTTTTCTCTTTTTTTCCGAGCATTCCATTTTAAAGGTGGCACCGGAGGGCGGGTTCAGGACTTTTACCTGATTATCTCTCTCTCTAAAAAAAAAAAGAAAAAGAAGAAAAAAAGATGTGCTGTGCTGTACAACAAGCTTTGTATGTACAAAGCTGTTATTTAGTGGTCATGCATGTATATGATTTATATGCAGGCTCACGGTATACGTTAGGCTGAGGTTGTGGTACCTCAGTGGCCAGTTTCTTCCCAGAAGTGACACAGATTTCTGGGCACCAAATGTCCCTTCTTGGACATTGTGCAAGCAAAGAAAAAAAAAAAACTGAAAAAAAAAAGCTGTCTTCTGGGATCCGGATTTAAAAATAATTTTAAAAATTGGCTTATTAAGCTGGCAGTTGGGCTTGAGCATGTTTAATCAAAGAAGCCAGACTCATGTGATTTGCAGCCTGTGAAGCTTCCTGAAGCACCGTGATTTGCTTTTATGGCTGTCCATTCGAGTTTGGGAGAGCAGTCCTGTCATTACCGTTTCACTCTCCGCTGTGACACACTGTGAAAGCAGTTTTGGATCTGCTTTCGCCTGTTGCATAAAAGCGCAACAGAACATTCTTTTTTACGCAAAAGCTTTTTCTTAATAATAGTTTTTTTTCCCCAACAAGTGAACGCCGAGTGAGTGGTACTACCGTACAGCGATGCGCTATTTTCAGCATAGGGTTCGCATTTGCGGGTTCATGCTGCACATGTACGCTGATTACAGGGCAGCCATGACACACGACACCCCGCCGCGCGGTCTGTGGCTCGGCGCTACGATCAGCGGCGAAGCCGAAGGAGAGGGACAGCAACGCGGCCTTTTTATAGTCTGGGGTCCCTGCCCCCGAAAACCTCAGGTTTACATTGGCAGCGAAGGGGCCGTACACGATGCCTGATTTTCAAGCGCTTCTAGAACAACCCATTACATTATTGGTTTAGGGACGGGTAGGAACGGAAGAGGGAAAAGTACATTCTCATGCGAGCTGTTCGAGCCCAGGGCTATTTCTGATGGAATGCGTACGTTTAAAATAACTTACTGGAAATGGTCTGTAGTTATAGATATGCTGTGTGAGTGTGTGTATGGAAAAAAAAAAAAAAATTTACATTTAGGAAAAATCTTTTGGGCTTGAACTCGCACCAAAACAAGACGACGTAAAGAATGGACGAACTGTCATCCAGTGTGGCGGACATTAACGTACAGTAATGTGAACAAGTCTTGAGCCACACCTCGTTTCTTCACAGTGGTGGTGATGCCTTTACCACCCAGAAGTGGTATTTTTTTCCTGCAACGGGAAGTCGCTGCTTCTTCTTCTTATTTTTTCTTATTTTTTTTATAACAGCAATCCACTAGAGTGTGGTGGCTTTGTTAGTAATACGGTCACCTCCCACCTCTGTCGGTTGAGGGTTCGAATCCCTTCTCAGCTCTGCGTGCTTGCAGTTTCCAGGTACTCTCAGTTCTTAATGGATGTCCTTCCACTCCTCCTCCCAGAGTCCAGAGACATGCACTGTGGACTGATTGGCGTTTCCAAATTGTCCGGTGTATATAGTTGTGTGTTGATGTGCGCTTGTGTCCCGTGATCGGTGGTACCCCATTCAGAGTGTACTGGCATATCAACAGTAGTTTTCCTTTTGAAGTTAATTTGAATTATTGATTTTTTTCAAGTTGGACAAAAAATGGAGCTTGTCCTCTTACTAACTCTGACTGCTATGAAGACATTTTGTAAAAAATGCTACCGAACATCACCTTACGTTAAGCTTTGCCATATTAATGGTTAATTTTTTTTTGTGTTTATTTTATTCGTATTACAGCATTTGTAATGTTTATCTCGACCTGTAATTTTTCCTTGATAAAGGATTTCCTGTTTGAGCTTTGCAGGTATGAAAAATAACCAACACCTTCTGACAAGCTCAGTAGACTGTAATTAACTAAATAAAGTCAGCATTTGGTGTGACAGCGATTTGAGGATGCTTCAGTCTCGGGTACTGTCTGTGCAGGTTATTGAGCATCCTGAGTTTGCCTGTTGCATCACTTTATTATTTTTTTTTTTATTATAATTTTTTTTGCATACATAACCCAGCAGCCTTTTTTTTTTGTTTTTTTTTTTTTTAAAGCGCTCACTTATCTAATGTGCTGCTTTCTGTTCTGGCATACAAATATTTTTCTGCAGTTGAATACTGATGTTTACATATCAGAAATGCTGTTTTCTTTGTTGTTGGGTTTTATTTATTTATTTATTTATTTATTTATTTATTTTTTCCAATAATAGTCGTAAAGATTGTGTGGCTGATACTTTTGCGTAGTACTGAAAAAGGTACGACTGAGGTTCCTGTCTTGCGGTGAAGTGTGTCTTCCTGTTTTTTTGTACTCAAGTAAAAGTACTGTTACTTCAGTGAAATTTTATTGAAGTACAAGTAAAGTTACCATTATAAAAATCTACTCAAGTGAAAGTAAAAAGTAGCTCATCAAAAAAAAAAAATATATATATATATATAAAATAAATAAATAACAGCGCGGGTGGGATGAGGCATTCTAGTGTAGTTCAAAAAAGATGAGCAGATATAAATCTTCTCAAACTAGTTGTTTTTAACTGAAGGAACATCTTTGCATAATAAAGCTGTTTCTTGTGCTTGAAAATCAAAGTGGTCACTTAAATATGGCGTTACGTCCCAGTCTAGTGTCGGCCGTACAGCAAAAGAATGGTTCAGGGTTCTATTTTAAACTGTATGGAAATGGTGGTATATGGCAGGAAGAACTAGATCCAGTCATTTCAAACTTTATTAAAGATCATTTAAAATAAAAGTAATTATTAAATACGTGAGTGCTGCCCATGTTACACGTGTGTGTGTGTGTGTATGTATGTATGTGTGTGTGTGTGTGTGTGTGTGTGTGTGTGTGTGTGTGTGTATATATATATATATATATATATGTATGTATGTATGTGTGTGTGTGTGTGTGTGTGTGTGTGTGTGCTTATATATGTGTGTGTGTGTATAATATATATATATATATATATACTCAATCTTATTTGTATTAATTCAAAGTTGATATTTTAAGTCATCATAAGTACTTATTGTCATTGTCTTATTGTCTTATTGTATTTTAAGTCATCATATGTACTTATTGTTATGAGTAACAATAACTGTCACCTCAGAGTTCCCCCAATTTAAATCTAAAGAGCACTTTTCTTTTCCCACATGAGTCAGTACGCGTCAGTCATGCTCTTTAACCAGTCAGATGTGACCTCGCCATTTCAACCAATCATAACCCGCCAGGAGCGCAGCCTAAATCCTGTTTACATGAAATAAACCTGCTCCTGAACAGGTTTAAGCTTATGGACCTGTTGCTATGACAGCAAGTGCGAGATGCGAAAACAATCAGGACAAATCCACAACAATCAAATCCAGCTAACTGAGTTAGCGACATATGAAGAACGGACCCCAGGAGGAGGAGGATATAAATGGTATTTATATTTAGTAGCTAGATTACCTGCAAAAAAAACAAAAATATAGTTACCTTCCCTGACTCTCTAAACCAAAAACAGTGAATAAATTCCCTCTTCCCAAAATAAATGGCAGCCACGCCCCTACAACTGGTGAGTGCACAAACATACAGTGACATTATATATAAATATATACAAAGATCAACCAAAGCAATAATCAAAGTCAATGGGAGGCAAAAAGTCACACCAAATACCAAATGCTCTCTTTCCTCTTTCCCGCGTCTCTCTCCGGTTTCTATTTGGTCGCGCTGGTTGATGACGTCACTCTCAGGGCGGAAGCGACCTTGTGGAAGGTCAGGTAGATGCCGATGTAGGAAGAGTCAGAAAACCTGGGGTGGAGTCTGGAGCGGCGCGCAAACAGGACACGATACACACACGCGAGTGCAACAAAGCATTTATACAAGCATAATATTTTTTGCATTTTCATTCATTTGTTTTATTCAGTAGCGCATATGACTTAAAATGTAGCGAATTACAGTACTTCAAGCAAAACATACTTAAGTAAAAGTAAAATTACAGATTTTAAAAACTGCTTTAAAAAGTAGAAGTACACAAAAAAACTACTCAATTACAGTAACGGGAGTAAATGTAATTTGTTACTTTTCACCTCTGCTCCTGCGCTATACCAACCTCCCCCCCCCATACACAATCATAACAATAACACACTAATCAGTGAATTGTGTTTTTGCTCACTGTCTCATCTTTGGGAAGATTCTGAGGCAGTAGACCTCCCCTGTTTGGAGACTGTGTTTTCCTCCTTGCTTTTGTTCCTCCACATCTTATCTACCATCTCTCTCTCTCTCTCTCTCTCCCCCTGTGAAGTCGGCTCCCGACACCATGCTTCAATGAAAACTTGCTCTTCCATGTTTGTCTGCGTACCCAACTCTCCGTCCTTTTTCATTCCTTCTTCCTTTTCTTCTTCTCTGTCCCGACCCTGTATCTCCTGAGATGGCTTGGATAAGGGACATCTGTCAAGTATACAGTCTCCTGTTTTGGTTCTTTGGGATGAATCTCTTTCTTGTAGGTCCCGAATGTTTTGAAGAAAACACGGACAAGAAAGAAGCGTGAAAGACAAAGCATCACACACTTTAGCTTCAGGACTTCATGGCTTCTCCATGGTGGTTGTCTTCGCCACTGTTTGCCGTTCAGTCAGCTTTTGTTGTGGCTGTACAATTTGCTTTTTATCAATGATGAAGGGATTTTGAAAGACTCAAAGCTTGCTTTATCTCTTTATTTTATTTTTCTTTCTCCCCCCGGAAACACGGTACAATTACTAACCTCTGTCTGGCCAAGGTATACGCCATAATCTTGGACATATTAACAAGAAAAACACCTCATCTGTGTAATATTAACCACGCTCAACCTTTATTAATGATTATCAAGAGGAGACATGAGCTTTAGTGCTCTTTATCTCGTTTGATGACTTTGGCCTCTGCTCGATGTTGCAACAGCTAATCAGCAAGGTTATCTCTCGTATTTGTATATCTGTGTGTGTGTGTGTGTGTGTGTGTGTGTGTGTGTGTGTGTGTGTGTGTGTGTGTGTCTTTTGTGTTATGAATCACCCTCAGTCTTATTTTCCCTCCAACAGGATGTCAAAGGCCAGTGGGTTTGTCACGAGGCAAGGCAAAGGTTTGCTGCTACAGTGGATGGTACTACTGCCAGAGCTGCCACCAGGACAACCTCTTCCTTATTCCCGCTCGACTGCTTCATAATTGGGACACGAGCAGACATAAGGTGCCTGCCGTTCTCAAATTGTCGTGCCCACTCGGGCTAAATTATAACTCAGTAATGTATTACACGCTGAGTAGATTTCAGTATATTCTTCACAGAATAATGCAGTCAGTCTCACTATGGTGGTTGCGTTGCATAGGGTAAGGTTCAGAGAGATTAACTTGGCAAGTCCTGCATACAATGGCATGTGCAGACTTCTGTGTTACAGACAACGGATTTGGGGGAAAATAAATAAATGAATGAATGAAATGGATAAAAACTTTATCTTTACCATTCTTTGCAGGCAAAGTGCACATATGACTTTTTATTTATTTATTTATTTTTTAACTGATGCCCTGGGTAGGGCTGCACTGATAAAAGGATTTTTTATTTAAAAAATAAATAAATAAAATCCCATCATGATTATTTTGAGACATATTTGTGATTGCAATTGTACCATTTCGTTTTCAAATGTTTATTGATTAACGTGGAATAATTTTAGAAGCGGTCTCAGTACGAGGACGTCTGCCACTTTTTATTCATCGTTTAAATAATAATAAAAAAAAAAAAACTTAATGTACAAACAAACTCTAATTAAAATCCTGAAATAAACCTGTAAATTGAAACTTTTTAACGGAAATATAATAAAGCCTAGGTGAACCTAGGTGTACAGTATGGAAAATATGGAATATAAATAGAGATGTCCAGGGGATGTGCAAGTATGCTATAAAGTGTTTTGTACTTGGTGTTTTATCAAAACTATTGTCATTATTCACAATACAAGGAATAGCTTAAAGTTGACTGAGATTAATTAAGTGCATTGCATTCTTATTTTAAAGCCTTTTCTCAGATGCAAAAACAAAAGAAAAAGTTATTTCAAATGACTAAGTAACAAAAAACTAAGCACACTTTAAAATAAGTTTTAATATATTTTTATCACTCTGTTCGCAACAGAACGATCCATCAAATCAATACACAGCTAACTGTTTGCGTCTCCTTCCGCTTTGCGGATGACGTAAGCGCTTCTTCTTCGTCGGTGTTTACTGGCGGCTTGCATCCTGTGTCACGCCAAACAAATAATTGCATAAAAACATAACGCAAGCTTTTAAAATTAATTAAAAGAAGCTTCGAGGCAGAAGATCATTTTTTGTAATCGAATTACTCGAGTTACTCAAGGAATCGTTTCATCCCTAGTTGGTAATAAATGTTTTTTTGCGGAAAAGTTGTATCAAAGCAATACCACACTGGAGATCCTTCTGTATTGCTGGATATATACTGTCGCACGGCTGTGATGCCTACGACTTGCTATATTCAACAGTACAGCACTCTTGGCATCTCTTGTGTGATATTGCTTACATATATCTCATCTGTAAACATAGATGGAATATTTCCTCTCTCTCGATCAGGTGTCCAAGCAAGCTAAGGAGTTTTTGGAGTTTATATACGAGGAGCCCTTGCTAGACGTGCATCAGTTGAACCCAGGTCTGTACGAACACTCGGAACCACTAGCCGCCGTGCTCAAGCTGCGGCAGCAACTCAAGTCTCTCAGGGCTTACTTATTCAGCTGCCGGGCCACAGTAGCCGAGGATCTACGCCGCAGGTGAGCGCGCAGAAGAAACTGTGTGGAATTCAATCATTTAATAAAGAGATCAAAAATCTGTGACGGTCTAACGTGAAGTCCGTTTTAATGGCTGCACTTACACAAAGACGTAATTACTACATCACAGGTTGATTGAGACACCATTCAAGGTAAAATGCACCATACACGAGTATATACCAGTAGTAGAAGCATGGTGTGTAACACTGAATGTACATGTGAGGAAAAGGGAGCGTAAGTGGATTCCTAAGCACTAGGGTGAGGGGAAATATAAAGGGGACTATGTTTATATGAAGGGCTCCTCACTAAAAGGCTTGTCTCTATGACGGATACTTTTTGCCCTCTCCGAGGTCACATCGTCATGCATAGAGTGCACATAGTTGCACTTATCTATACGCATATTCATGCTATGAGAGGTGAAACCCTGCACAGCTCATGTGATAAAATGTTACACAATGCACCGCTGAGGCTTCAAACTTGAATAATGAACGTGTGCAGCTTTTACTTAAACGAGAAGGAATACAAGGATTAGTGCTCGAGGCATTTCAATTGAGGCTTCGGAAAAAGAAGCAAAACTCGATAATAGGCGAATGTTTACCACTTTCAAAGAGAAAATTGTGAATTTTAGAGTCGTGACTTCTCTCTCTCTCTATCTCTCTCCCCTTGTTGAGCAAATATGTCGGGTTAAATCATTGAATTATTGAATGAGCCAGTCAGCCGCTACCATTCGGTCCTTTGAACTCCACGGTGACCTAGGCTGTGGGCGCCTGTTTGATGTACAGACGAGGTGCTCAACAAAGCCAGGGGACGCGGTCCGGTCAAGCGTAGCATCTGTTGGAGGTCCACCTCTGCATCATCGCTCAGTTCTGGAGCTCTCCCAGCTGTACCAGCAGGAGGTGACTTTATCAGTCCACGCTGGCGATGACCAAGGCTCGGAGGCAGCATCGAAAGGTCTAGTGTTTACGGCCAGGCTGTGCGCCGGCAACGGCTAATGCTGCGCATTTCAAAACAGTGCAGGATTGATGAGGGCAGCGGCACTAAAATATTACCCCCACCATCCATCGCCTAGCCCAGACACCCATCAGTGGCTCTGAAGAGGATGGAGAATGTTTACACTGAGAAGCAGAGAGAGCCATCAGAACGTACACCGCAGGGTCTGATATAATGCACCTCCATGAGCGCTCCGGCACAGACACACAGGAATGTAGCATATTTTAAACTATAAGCAGACCAATTTCAACACCTATTATAACTCTAATGTATTTTGTATCAGTGCTTCATGATTTTGACGCACCACAACTGCGATATTTAACTATTGTGCATTCAAACACATTTATCTAGGCTAATGCCAAATAATTTAACAAATGACCTCATTATGAGCGAATATTTATCATACTCAAAGAAAAAAATTTTTCAATTTAGATTTTTTTTTTTTTTTTTGTGATTGATTGTACAGCACTGTTTTTGCAATGACTGTACATTCACACAAACTTTATATTAATGTGATGGATTGGAACTCTGTCCAGGATGTACCCCGACTCATGCCCTAGGTCTCCTGTGATAGGCTTCAGGCCGGCTATGACCCTGTATGCAGGATAAAGTGGCGTGGACGTGGAGTGAGTGATAACATGGTCATTCAGTACATTCAGGTCATCAGCATTTTATTGCCACATAACATTGCCACATCAATGGCAATGAAGCAATACCTGACCAATGAAGCAACCCCAGATCATAACTCTGCCTCCAGAGGGTTGTACAGTGGGCGCTATGCATGCTGGGTTCATCGCTTCATGCTCTTCCCTTCCTACCCTGACTATCACTCTAAATTAGGGTCAGTCTGTGCTCAACAGTCTTTTTTTTTTTCATTGCTCAAAAGTCCAATCTTTTTTTTTTTTTTCCTTTTTTCCCCCCTATTTTCTCCCTAATTTAGTAGTGTCCAATTCCTCCCCGTCACTAGGGGCTCCCACATTAAGGCTACTACTACAACTCAGCCGGGAGGGCCGAAGACACCAGCCGACCGCATCTTTTCGAACTGCTCACATAGTTGGGGGCGGCGTAACACACTTGGAGGACAGCGCTATCCGCTCCTTCCGCTTGCGTGAGCTCACAGGCGCCCCTGATTGGCTGTAGAACCATGATTAATGTGGGAGCACCTCCCATCCCTCCCCTCTGCCAATCAGCTCTCTCTAGACCTCCGGAGAGAGGTTACAGCATCACCCGGGAAAATAAAGGGAATCGAATTCGCGATCCCCGGATGATGGGGCGAGTGCTTTACCACTGCGCCACTCGGAGGCCCCAAAGTCCAATATTTATGCTCCTCATCATATTGAAGCTTTTATTTTCTGATTAGTCTTACTAACAAGTGGCCACACAACTGTTTAGGCCCAGTCATGCGAGTTATCATCACATTGTGTGTGTGTGTGTGTGTGTGTGTGTGTGTGTGTGTGTGTGTGTGTGTGTGTGTGTGTGTGTGTGTGTGTGTGTGTGTGTGTGTGGAAATGCTCTTAACTTTACTATAAAATATGGCTGTGATTTCTGCTGCTAATTTCTTCTTGATTGCGCTGTAGCTTCCACAAGAGTTGAAATAATGTTTTTTTTTCCCTCCTCATTGACATTTCTTCTATGAAGCTGGATGTTCAGTACCATCCTGACAGGTTGCACCAGAGTGTTGGACAGTTCTTAACCCAAGTCCAGTCAATTTAAATATCCTTAGTTATTTTCTTTGCTTGATGCAGTGACTTGTGACATTTTATTGGCCTGACCGTGTCGCTTTCTCATTCTTACATATTCCTTTTTCTGGCAGCATTGTTAGTCTAGCATTGTTCATGTAATACGCCTAGTGAAAATGGAACTGCGTCGTTGTGTGTAGTGCTGCCAGTTACACGATTCACAAAAAAAAAAAAAAAAAAGTACCATGTACACTGCATTGACTTACTTCACTGTACATGAACTAGTGGTTACATTTAAGCAAACATGAAATCAAATGAAATATGTGGGCAAAAATCAGTAGGCCGTAGTTACTTATTACAGGCAAGTAATATGTACAGTACTCTGGCTTTTTATTTTATTTTTTCTTCCATGCTTGATGTGCATGGCCAAAGACTGAGTATGTAGCATATACCCTACCCAGGCTTCGTGCTTGTTGATTTTGGTCTCGGACTGATTTCCAACAAGCCCAGTATCGCCTGGATACCGACCTCCAACAAACTCTAAAATATATTTACTCTGTGGGTGAGAGGAAGACAGATCGACTGGAGAGATGAGAAGACGTATTAACGCCTAAAAAAATCGAGATAAAGAGAATGAGAAACTCATTGATGCTTTCATAGACTGGTATGATGGGGGGAAAACTATAAAGAACAAGAATATGCAAGAATGGCTTTTTTTTCCACACTTCATCCTTTATCAGCAACATCAGCCAACAGCACCTGTATGGAGATTAAGTTAGGATTTCATCATATCTCACATTGGATAAAGGGGCAGTTCATGCATTCTGTCAGTGAAGTATATTTGTCTTTTTGTGTTGCTGGAAGGAGATGATTTATATATATATATATATATTTTTTTTTCTTTTTAAAAATTGTCTTGTACTTTTTGGTTTCATAGACACTGTCATTATGACTTGCTCGTTGTGCTCCTGCATTAGGAGTATGAACACAATCTATCCTCTCTTAGCACAAATACTTTTCTCTTCCTACTATGAGTCTCTTTCTGACTTCAGGCTCACAAACTTGTCTTTACTTCAGAAATGCCTTCACTGCCTTTTAACACACCGTAATGAACCGGCTTTTGAACCTCTTCATTTATCTTAGTAGTACACTGGTGCCTTTGTATTTTATGACCAATACACCTCCCCGAAAACATAAAAGCGAAAAATTCATCCTCATCTAAACAAACACTCTTTTCCTCAAGGCCTCAGTTTAGACTGAGATTACTTCAGGAACAGCAGCTGAGGCTAATGTGACCCGCGCCAGAGGACTGAATGAAAGCAAATGGACTGCTCGCCCTGCTTTGTCTATTTACTGCTGAGTCATATACTTTTGTAAAAGAAATTCTCAGCATTATAACATGAATCCTTCTGTCTTTATGATGAACAGTATACTCTGGGAGCAGTGATGGCATCACACTGTAAGAAATGTGTTGTGATTACCTAATGATTTATGTTTGGTGATATGATAGCGGACATCGGTGCGATTTTGCAAAAAGTCGATGATGCAATACCCTTCAGAAAAAAAATGATGATACAATACCCTTCAGAATTCGCATTTAAGATTTCCAGATGTGCTGCTTATATTGATTATTGTAGCCATATGTTTAACATTAACCTAATTAGTACACGATAACAGATTTAATTGTTCATTTAATCCTTAAGTGTCTAGAAACCCACCAAGCCTCTAGTCATAGTTTAAATCTTATGTATGCGCCCCCTCTTGTTTTAGCAAATCCGTTCTCAGCTATTCCAACTTCCTCTCCCCACCATTTACACCAAATTACTCCCTTGCTGCTCGCATTTTGTCAGCCGGTCCCCTCTGTCATCCCATCCGTGTCATTAGGAGCCCTTTTGCCTGCTGCCAGCCAATCCCCCCCCCCCCCTCCCCATCAACACACACACATGCACAGTCTCTGCCACAAATCCCCTCTTTTTACCCCAACATCTGTACAGCAGCCTTGCTAATGACAGAGCCCGGCCGCAGAGTGGAAGTGGGGGACTATTAACTAAAGGACTGAAGGGCTTGAGGTGCATCGACAGGCCGTACTGTCTCCCAGAGGACCTGTGCTTAATCAGTCCAGTTACTCAGCCTCTTGAAGTAGCAAAGACCAGCATGCCAACTTCAAACAGACAGGAAGACACGCGTTCAAGGTGGGAGGTGTGCTGCATAGATTACCGTCCTGAGTTCCCAGTAATGGCCATTGGATTAATTGTCATATTGGTGGGAGCAGAAATATAGTTAATGTTTAGCATGGATCTCTTTAACCTTATTTCTTTAAAGCCAACAGGATAAAAAGGCGAATGATTTTACTATGGAATTTATGACTATATTATATTACACCATCATAAAAGAAGTCTGAAGTTGATTGTGCAAGCGTAGCGTTAGACATGCTGAGTCAGTGTAAATAGTATATTTTGTGCTTCCCGTAAAATATTCTCTGCTCTTGAATTGTTCATAATTTTATTCCAAATATTATTATTACTTTTAAATATTCCAACTCATTTTTCCCCCCCAGTTGAGCCATTGCCAGGTGCCAGGATTTCATACTTGTGTATTAACAGCTGTGTTGTTTGATCAAATGCATTATCAGGGATGTGAGATATGACCTGAGCAGTTTAGCAAATGCTGTTCTAGTTGGTTGATTGCTGTTAAGCGCTTTGTTGTTGTTGTTGTTTTTTTCCATTTCTTTTGCGCTTTAGATTTTCCCAGTGTCCATCTGCTCTCCACTCGGTTGAACCTGCTCGCTCACTTCACTCTGCCCTGTCACTCAGTCTCATCTCTCCATCCTTCCATGTCAACTCATTTCATTTCTCCCCCTAATTCACCCTTCATCTCTATCGATCGCCTTTATTCATCTCTCCCTCTCCTCCTCACTCTCTTCCATGTCCTTTAAAAAAAAAATATATATATATATATATATATATATATATATATCCCGGATGCCACTGCGGGCTCTTGATTTGTAATGTGAGCAGGCGTAGGCGAGCGATATGGGGAGAGAGAGAGCGAACGAGGAGAGCAGAGTACGCTCAAGGGAGGAGAGGGGTGAAGAGGGCCATAATAGCGAGCCAGACAGAGAAAGAGATAGAGGCAGACATTGAGAGGTAGAGAGAGAGAGGGGAGTGAGAGGAGTGAGCTGCCCCACTTCACCTGTAATAAGGGAGAGTGCTTTTAAATGGCTATTCCACAGGCTTTTTCCGATTCAATTAAATTAACCCCTATTTCCCCAGTCATTTGGGCTCATGTTGTCATGGATACAGGGGCATAATGATGGGATAGAGTTTGTTATGGGATGTATAAGTCCATCCACCCTTTTAATCCTAGTGCAGTGTGATGTGACAGTGTAAGGCCCATATTATTATTATTATTATTATTATTATTATTATTATTATTATTATAGAGTATACGACTGCATATATAATACACTTTGTTGGTGAAAGTGACGCATTGTGTGGGGATTTATCTGATTTTTATTTTATTAAAAAAAAATTTATGTGCTGTCTCTGCAGGATTTTTCCAAGGGAATATCTGTTACAGCACATTCACCTGTACTCTCTGGCAGACCTCCAGCAGGTGAGAAAGAATTACTGTACATTACACGCATGCACGTGCACACACACAGTATCTTGCATTAAGTGCTGTAGTTCTAATAGTGCAGAATTGCTCTAAATGTGCATACATGCCTTCAAAGTTACAAATCAGTCAGGTCATGTTTTTACAAGGTATTTCAACCCCAATTTTTTTTTTTTTTTTTAATGCTTAAATACATTTATGCGAAAGATGGGATTAACACAATATGTTTAATATTAGTAAGTGTATTTCCCAAAAGGTCAAATCATTTAGTTTAAATTGCCACTCAATTTGTGACGAAAAAATACAGAAAAAAACAAACAAAAAAAACAGGAGATTTTGCCCCTCAGTAGGTGGCCGCCTTTCAACCGTCGATGCCCCAGAAGGTGGAAGCAGCTGCATGCATGAGGTCTGATCTACAAATATAGTAACATGTCTGAGCTCCAAGTGTAAAACCATATTTTCAGACTTTACAGATGAATATTTCCTGTTTTTGAGTTGGTTAGTGTTAACTATTTAGTATAACATCAGTGCTTTACTTGTAGATTAAAAAGTATTTAAATTATATTTTGCTACCTTTTATTTTACCGGATTAGCATAACTTCATAACATGCTTAAGGTAGTTATGCTGTTTTGGGAATGTGTTCATTTTCTGTTACACAGGTCAGTAGAACTTGAAAGCACAAAAGTAGAACGATAAGACAGAAAGCTACAGAAAGGTGGAACTTTATGTAAATGGAAAAAGGAGTGAACACATCATTCCAGTGTTCACATTAATGACAAATCCAGGTTCACTGTTAAGCATTATAGCAATGATTAATTTCGACTGTATAGCCCAAACGATTTAAACACCTTAACATGTGGTTATGCATATGTGGTTCAAATGGAAAAGGGAGGTACCAGTCTTTACATTAAAATTTCATCTACTGGGTCTGTGAATGAAGAAGGAGCACTGACTGCCTCACCATTTCACAGAGTAGTAAAGCATCTAACTACATGTAAGACCAGAATCTAACACAGATGAGACCAGAATAAATCACAAGACAGAAGGTGGAAATTATCAGAAAAGAAGGAAAGCCTAACCTAACCCAAAAGTTGGAGAATAATACTACTACTTATTATACTACATAACTTATGTTACTATCAGATTAAACGATTCACTTTCTGTGTGTCACAAGAGAAGTTATATTCTAATTAAATGCTTTGGTGATGTAAACGCACATTTTTATTGGATCAGCTCTCATGTAAACAGTTAGGTTGGAATCTCTAATCGGAGTGATTTCAAACAGATGAAGAACTATTGTTCATGTGAATTTTTGTCACTCTTTCTCAGAAACTCAACCTGCCCCTCCTCTTAACTGTTACTTTGACTGTGTTCATTCTCTCCCTTTTTTCTTTTTCCTCTCTCTCCTAGCAGGAGGGTAGAGTCCCTTTGCCTGCTCCTTCTTCACCCCGTGTTCCCTCCCACCCAGCTAACTAATTAGTGGCATTCAGAAGCAACAGGCAGAAAAACAAAGTGTGACAGGCCTTCATTCTTCCCAGTCCACTCCCTGACACTACCACACTTAGTATTTCTTCTCTTGTGCATCTTTTCGCCCTTTATTTTGAATTTGTCTTTCATTCCTGTTCATCTTGAACATGTGAAAAAATTTGAAAGCTGATAAATAGTACACTTTTAAATGGTCTAGTCTCACATCGAGAACATTCTTACAGGGACGAGCATAGGAGTAAGTAATGAGTATAAAGCTAGTGCTTTTCTTATTGGTTGTTGATAAAATATTAGAAAGAACATAAGTTGTCTTTTACTAATCTGTATACTTATGCATACAGTATGTGCATCTTTGTTTTGTTTTTTTTTGTTTTTTTCGTTATATAATTAAAAACAATTAAACTCATGTATTCAAAATTTATTAGGTAAAGTGAAACGTTTCACGATATGTTTTCATTTCAGTGATTATGGCTTATAGCTTACAGCTCATGACAGATCAGAAAATCTGGACCTCCAAATCTCCTAAGATCATTAAAAAAAAAAAGGATGTAAAATACATAAATGTCCAGATTCTGAAAAGTATTTTAGAAAAAAAAAAAAGTTTGTTTATGCACTCGCACAATTTGTGTTATATCAGTGCAAGAAGGGATCAGCCTCTCGCACTGCTGAAGCGTTATCGAGTACCAGGCTGCTTTGATAGCAGCCTTCAGCTTGTCTCTATTGTTGGGGCGGATGTTTTACATCTTGTTGACAATCCTTCATAGATTTCCAGAAGTTCAGCTCTGGTGAGTTGGCTGGCTGATCAAAAGTAGTAATGTCAAGGTCAGAAAAAAACAACACAAAAAAAAAACAGCTAGTGTTAGCACTGGCTCACAGTGCCAAAACTAAGTCCTGCGGGAAAAGGAAATCTCCATAAAACTTGTCAGGAGAAGGAAGCATCAAGTGCTTTTAAATCTCCTGGTAGGCGACTGTGTTGACTTTGGGCTTGATAAAACACATTGCACCAACCCTAGCAGATGACATTGCACCCCAAATCATTGTCGACTGTGGAAACCTCACGCTGGACTTCAAGCACCTTGGATTCTGTGTCTCTTTACATTTTTTTCCAAACTCTGGGACGTTGACTTCAAAATGAAATGCAAACTGTTTTCATCTCATGTAAGATGTTGGTTAATGTTGTCACTGTTTCAGTTGTAGTTTGATATTAGGAATGCAACAGTTGTAGCCTATTTCTTGAAGATGCCTGTGCATGATGGCTCTTAATGCACCGACTCCAACCTCATTTGGAACAAGTTCTCCCAAGTCCTTGAATTGGTTTTGCTTTCCTATCACACTTTTCCAGTCAACTTTCCATGAATATGCTGTGATCTAGCGCTTTGCAAACAGCCAGCCCTTTCAGCGATGACCTTCTGTGGCTTATGATCGTGTTCTGGACAACCGTCAAGTCAGCAGTCTTTCCCATGGTCGTGTGTACTGAACTAGACAGGGAGGGATACACAGTATTTATATTGTATAAACAGTAATTTACTCAAGCTTTTAAATATTTTGAGATACCGGATTTTTTTGTGTGTTCATATGCAGTAACGAAACTAAAACAAAATTTTTTTGAAAACAATTCACTTTCAAGAAAAATTCTTCGACTTTCTACTTTTTGGAAAATATATTATTATTTTGTTTATTGGACGTCATTATTGTCTGCCCTCACTGCCCTCATTCTTATCACATCACTTTCTCTTTCAGCATGCTAATTGGCTTACCTTATTAAGGAGCCATTTTGTTTTAGCATAGCTGTCTACTGCCAGGTCCTTCGTGGCCCGGGAATGCACTCTCTGCATTTCGAGGTCACTGAATGCTGAATAAGTAGATGCCAGAAACCTGCAGACCCAAAATGCACTTGCTCCATTTGGTTCTAGTAAACAACTACCAGTTTTGTGCTGTCTTTGTTTAAAAAAAAAAAAAAAAAAAAATCAAGTCCTTTGGCCATACTTGTTTGCCTAAGGCTTGCCCAGATACAGGTCTTGTTTAGACACTGGCTTTTGTTGGGCTTTATAAGTAAAAGAGTTTAAAGAGCGCCCAAAGGTGGCCCACATGAAGAGTGCCATATAAATGCTAATTGTTTTGTATGCATTATACTAGATGTAACTGTGTTAGCCTTGCCAACGACCTATAAACTATTAGAGAGGCACAAAGGGGCATTCAGTGGCTTTGGGGCATCATTGACATATGAACAAAGTTACAGAATCGCTCATGGATGTCTGGGTGTGCCTCCTGTTATTCTTTTCTTTGTCTCAGCACTTTGGATCCTGCAATATTTTACTTTTTCCACCCCCAAGTTGGATTTACTTGCGACTACCAATTGTGATGGCACTTTGGCCTCTGCACATCCAATCATTCGTTTATTTACTACATAACTGCACTGTGTAGGTGTATAGTAAGTGAATGTAGCCCATTTGTCGCTGTGCACAAAGAGCTAGCCAGTCTGTGTGGCAGTGTTGGTGTGACTGATGTACTGTGTAACACTGCTGTTTAGCCAAATGTGCAACTGCTAAAACAGTTTGCTCAATGGTGGTCCTTGTACTGTATGTTAGCAGATGGAGGGCAGTGCGAGCTAAAATTGATGCATGTGTTGTAGGTATATCTATGGCCAATGAGTTCAGTTACATGATAGATATACTTAATAAATTGGCACTACTTTCTGTGGAAAAAAAAAAAAAAGAAGAAGAAGGAAAAAATCCAGGTGGTCCCATGTCAGCTCGAGCGTGAAGACCAAACTGTATGGTTTTGACGATGCTCTTCAGCATTTGGGCCTTGGATCTTTTCTATTATGATATATATCGTGACACATGCCTTGCATGGTTGACTGTGATCAAATGTTTCCCATATATGTGCACTCACCCAACCATCCATGCTTTCGTTCATTTTTGTCCCCCCAGACACAAGCTTGTCTCGTGTACCCACATGTACACTTCCTCTTTTCTCCCCTTCCTTCCCTTGTCCACACTTACTAACATGCTGGCTCGCTGGTGATAATCCTGTTTTGCCAGGGCCTGGCAGGGAGGGTGTTATCCAAACAGAACTCACCCTCTTTTTATCTGTCTAATCCTGGCCCTTTCTCTGCCGGTTAATGGAGCAGGCGAGGACATTAGGGCCCGGGATGAGGAGGGGATAAAGTAGAGCGCGTTAAACAGCAGTTTTTAGGGGATTAGGCACCGGACAACAAAGCACAAGCGGGACAGAGCTGAAGGGGGGGTGCGGGGGTGGGGGTTTGGAGGTCGTAAGACTGGAACGGCAGCCAGCACCCGTGCTGGCAGTTAATTTTTATTGCGGAGATGTGACAAGCTTGAAATATTTAGCCTTGTTTGGAAACATAAATCATTAAGTTACGGGGCTTTTGATTTTCAGGAACACTTTGGGGACATTTTCTTGGCCTCGGGACTCTATCAGAAAGTCATATTGAGTGTATTAACAGCTCCCTTGTTTCTCTACACTAGCGTCGGCCAAGGTGCCGAGCTCCCTGAGAGGGCTCGCTCCGCTCCTCAGCCCTCGCTAAATTATTGAGATGTTTAATTACTTCTTCTGTCAGCACTGATTAGGGGCCATATATATCATTGGGTGACTGTGAGTGTGCTAGCCTTCATCTCTTTGATTACTGGGCCGCGACAGTCCCCCTGGCTCGCGGAAGTGTAATTCTCTGCTCGTGTCCTGTAGGAAAAGACTCACTTGGGTGTACGGTTTGCTACCTCTCGGCAATGGAGAGCACTGAGTTTGAGATGAAAGCTGCTTGATGAATGGATAGTTAGGTGCACTCCTGTTGCTTGTAGGAATGCAGCGTGCTAGTGGTTTCACCCCTCTACACTTTTTGATTTTTGATGTATTATTTATTTAAGGTAATGCCTTTGGCTACCACGATAAAGCAGCTGATTTGAAAACAGATATGATTGTAGATGGTTGATGATTACATTCTTGGTGGTTTTCCCTTTGATTGAACGAATTTAAATGGGAATAATCTGAAATTTCTATTTCTGCAGTCTGCTGGGGTTTTTATTTTTTTCCCCTTTCCTTCTCCTTTTTTTTTTTTTTTTTTTAAATGACACACACCTCATTTAATTAGTCCCAGTGGACAGGAACAAGGCACTACCACAGTGAATCACTTTGTTGAGTAAAGAACTGCCCGAGCACTTGCTGTGCTTTCCCTTGGTTCTCGTCTTGTACCCACAAACTGCAGTGCCCAACCTCCCCCGCGCCCACACAAACCCTTTTTAACGTCGCTCACTTCACTCAGGGTGTGTGTATGTGTATGAGTGTGTGTGTGCATGCTCGTGCTTCGTGGGAGACTGCGGTGGTCCCTCCTTTTATTCTCTTTCCTTCCTCTCTCCCCACCTCCCCAACTTTCTAGCCCCTCAACCCCCCTCTTCTCCTCCGTTCTCATCTCCGTCCCACCATTCTTTGGCTTGCTTCTTGTGTAAGGGCTGAAGAATGCTGGCAGGCCCTTTAATTGGTGTGCCACAGCGCTGCCAGGTGTAGCCACTTGTCTCTTCCCCCTTGGTGAATATGCACTGGAGGTCCGGGCCCCTTCCCCTGGCCCATTCAGCAGCCTACAATACACCTTCTTCAGACTTACGCTTTCAAAGCCCAATGCCGATTTTTAACTACTCCGGCCGGTAAATGGCATTCACATATTATTTTTTGCAAAAGGTCTTCCAAAAGGAATTAGCCCACTCTCCCACCCACCCTCGAGCCCTGGTTAACCCCCTTGTCCGCCCCTCCAACCTCACGAGCATTCATTAGTTTTGATCTGGATTCCTGATGTGAACTCTGGCTGCTTTGTCTTGCTTCCTATTGGGCTCTGTTTTTAAGAAGTGTTTGTCTTTTCTACTGAAAATCCATATCATTACACATGACTGATATTTCCAATAAGTTGGTCTTCTTTTTCTGAGGGATATAGCATCAGTGCAGTGTTCTGCTGCTTGTAGTTTTGTACATACTGGTCCTATTTTCTTGTATGTTTATTTCTGTAGCATGTTTCCTCACTATATGGTTTTGGCCTCTCCTCCATCCTGTGCAGGTAATAGATGGGAAGTTGGCGCCTTTCCTCTCTAAAGTGATCAAGTTTGCCAGTTCCCACGTGTACAGCTGCAGTCTGTGTCGAGAGAAGGGCTTCATCTGTGAGCTCTGCCACAACGGCCAGATCCTCTACCCTTTCCAGGAGAATGCCACCAAGAGGTTAGTTCTTCCTCTTCTCCTTTTATAACGTGCTCCAACAACAATTAGTAAGAAATTGATTTCTTATATGAAATAATCCAGCCGTATTATTGTAGCTACAGGAATTTTAATACACTTCTAATGCTCATCTCATAATCTCATCTCATTAGTGGTTGTTTATTAGGGACAGTACACTACTGACGTCCACCCACAGCAGTGCAGTGGAATGCACCTTGCTGTCCGGGACAGTTGGGTAGATTCTGTCATGTGTAAGTCACACTCAGGGGACAGCAGTATGAAGGCGTGCTCAGTCTCCAGAGCAATGAAGGGACACGCGATGCTGAGGCACAGTTAATCCCCACAGTGTCTTTCCCCTCACAGCACACTTTATGGCTAACTACTGATAAGATACATGCTGCACTTCACACCATTGGTGTGACATTCCTCACTCATTTGGCACAACTGTCTCATCAGTGCACACATGCTGGGTATTTTCTTCATTCGTTTTTTAATAGCGCAGTCCTATGAAAATATTTATTTTTGAAAAAAGGCTAGTTTATTTCATACACCGATATTGTATCCATACTAATGGTTCATCCCCATTGTTCATATTGTATCTATGTTAATAATGTATACCGAGAGTGAATTACTGTAGTACATAACTACACTTCATACAGTAGGTATGCACAATTAATGCAGACAGATCAAGTGCAAGGTACATCTGCTTACTCCATCCGTCAAAGAAAAGGGACTGTTATGAACTAGGATATGATTTTGTTGGTGCCAAATTAGTGTACAGTTAAAACTTGGATTGCGAGCATGATTCATTCCGGAAGTGTGCTTGTAATCCAAAGCACTCGTATATCAAAGCAAGTTTCCCCATTATGTAAATTCAGATGATTCGTTCCACAACCCAAAAATATTCATAAAAAAAAAAGAATTAACACAAAATGTAAAGTTAAAATAAAGCAAATTAATCTGCACTTTACTTTTAAAAAGAATCGTGGCTGGTGCGATGGAGACGAGAGAGGAGAGGAGAAGGGAGGTTATTGTGTAGGACACACACGGAGACTAACGAAATCACTGCTTCAATGTCAGGTCATTGAAATTTACCTCCTTTTAAGGATTTCGTGGAAATGTGACGTTGCATTGTCGTTAAACAGATCCATATTCCTGCACATCACTGCTGCAGCCTTTTTAACCTTTTTCTTCACGAGGGCCGTTGCAGTACAGTTACTAAAAAACAGTCACTACACTTGGTCACAATGTTACAGGAAACGGTACATGCGATTACACACAATTCTGCATAGGGAGACAACAAGAAGAACCATTGGCTCGGTTGTGATGTCGTGACGCTCGGCAGACAAAGAGAGGACATACTACGTATTTTAAGACCTCGCTCGTTTATCAAGAAAAAAATTATTTAAAACTTTTGCTAGTCTAGAAAAACGCTCTCAGACCTAGTTACTGAAAAGGCTACATTTTTACTGTATTCTGTTTTCAAATGTTTTCCTCATGGCATTTTGGGTTTCACCAGGGGAAGAAAGCTCATGGTGCAGATTTGTTCATGGTCTAGGACCATGGTCTGTAAAAAAAAAAAAAAAAAGCTTTCACGTCGGTTACTCGTCCTGACCAACTGTAGCCGTTGGCACCAATACTGACTCCATGTGTATGCGCTTGTTTTCTTACAGGCCTGTTTGTTTCTGTTCGTTGTGTGCAGTAAATGTGATGTTAACCTGGGCTTTATGGCTGCTTTTATAACAGCTAGATGCGCGATAGCAGGCTGTCACTATTGAGAGATGGTGTTAAGGCATTAAATGTGATTGCAGCCGGAGGTGTCTGCACACCCTGTTGTAAACCCATAAACACCTGCATCTCCTGTATGCCATGTTGATGAACCACACATCCACCTGCTATTTGAATACTTTATGATCTCAGGTCAAGGGGCTTTACAGTAAACTGTTGTGTATTATCAGAACACAGATTAATTAAAAGACTTTGACCTGTTTGCGCTCTATAGCAACTCCCGATGAGCATTTTTAAAATTCCTTAGTACTTGAGCAAACACTAAGACGCAAAGATCGATTGGCAATTGACTGGAATCACATGTAGCCGATGCTACGCTGATCGTGTACCCACTCCTGAGTAGCACAACAGAAAGCAAGCAAGAAAGACTAACCTGTCCACTCATGTGGATAGCGCTGTCCTCCCACCCCCTAACAATGCACGGTGTAGGCGTCATGTGTCTCAGAGGAAGCACACAATGGCCTTCATTTTTTGGTAGCCGTCAATTAATTTCCAGTTGTATTTTAGTTGTAAATACATTTTTTTCAAGTTTTTATTCTGTACAGTGACCTTGAACACTTTTATTTTGAGATTAGTTTGAGTTACAGTCCTGTAATCTTTGTGCAGTTTTGGATAAAATATAAACATTGTTTCATTATGAACAATACAGTTAAGTTTTAAAATTGTTTGCGTCTGCTGCTGTTTCTGCTTTTTCAAAAAAAAAAAAACTTGGGCCAAAATTGGAACAGGCAAATCAGTCTTAAAAAAGTAAATAAATCTGAGTCAATCAAGGGAATTGCATTTTGAGAAAACGGACGTGGCTACTTTTATTGAGAGCTGGGGTGATATTTGTGGTTGCTGAAATTAACAGTTACGTTAATATCCCTTATACCTGGCACGACAGCAGTGTTTAATTACTGTACAGTGGTATTATGCGCAGTCAGGTGTTCACCGCTCCCTGTGTTTATCTACCCTCAGGTGCGAGGGATGCGGCGCGGTGTTCCACACCGAGTGTCGAATGCGTGCCCAGCCTTGTCCACGCTGCGTTCGTCGAGAGCTGCACAAGAAACCTTCTTCGTTCTGGAAGAAGCACAACCACAGCGAGAGCCCCAACGACGACTGCTGCTTCGAACTGGACACCTGAGCCAAAGCTTTGAGAGGGAGGGAGGGAGGGAGGGAGGGAGGCTGCCTCCCAGCTGGGCCGCTCGAGCAGGCCTGCTTTACTGACCAACAGCCAACTGCTGCTGAGTCTCTGCATGTGTGCATCCACTCTGTGGGCCGTGTAGAAGGGCTCTGTGTTTGTCGACAAGGAACAGAAGGGTCTTATTGTTTTTTTTTTTTGTTGTTGTTGTTGTTTATTTTTTTTTCAATCTCTCTCTCTCTCTCTTTCTCTCTCTCTCTACTGTCACCTGAGAGAGCGGGGAAACGCAGACAATACTTCAGTCCCTGAAGAGGAGAGCTTTCATAATGATACCAATTTGCCCTCTCCTTTCATCTACCAAATGACAGCCGGGCCAACCGGCAAATGCGGAACCGAGTGGAGTACTCTCTCATACTAGCGTGTAAACACACTCTAGCAGTCTGACGCAAAATAATGCAGTCTCTGGAAATCCAGGGCCAAATCATTTTCTCAGCACAACAGAGCATCTAATCCATTAATGGCCACGCTACAATCGGATGTCGGAAATCACATCTAGGAGAAAAGTCTTCGAAGTTATTATTCAACCTATAGACTCGGCATGAACATCCACATTACACTTGACTGTCTTCCTCTCTGCATTCCTGCACAACGTCTGTGATCAGTCTATTCAGTAAAGAAAAGGGTATTTACTTGTTTTCTTACACTGTTTGGTTGTATACATTTGGAAAAAAGCTTAGTGCCATAACTACTAGTGGAGAGAGAACTAAGCCTTAGGGGAAGCCCGTGTGTGCGTGTGTGCGTGTGCGTGTGCGTGTGTGCGTGTGTGCGTGTGCGTGTGCGTGTGTGCGTGTGCGTGTGTGCGTGTGCGTGTGTGCGTGTGTGCGTGTGCGTGTGTGTGTGTGCGTGTGTGTGTGTGCGTGTGTGCGTGCGCGTGTGTGCGCGTGCGCGTGCGCGTTTTTTTTTTTTTTTTTTTAGTTTTATAAAGAGGAGCATAATGTCATGCACCCAAAACATGCACAATGGTTTGGACTCCTGTGAAGTTCTTGGCTTATTCTAGTCAAAGCCAGCCTTCAGAGAGGTTGGCTTCCCATCCTGTACAGCTGTAGCTGAAGTTTATCGCTGCTCAGTGCCACTGCCTATATGCAGCTGAGCTACGGTCCCTTTGCCAGCCACTGGCTTTTTGATTACAAACTTCCCTCGGCCACAAGCTCCCAAATTATAGTCCATAGAGCTGAGGCTTTGTTTAGCCTCAGTAGACCCAGTTCAACAGGGATCGCAGGGAAAACCCGCCCGCTGACGGGCTCGTTACTCACTTCGTCCGCCCCTGCCGCAGGATTGGATCCGTATCAGTCGCTCATCTCACTGGGTGTGCGTTCACACTCCATTTTCCGGCTACTTGAACTAAGCACTGGCAATAATATCGCTCATTTGCTTCTTTTTTTTTTTTTTTTTTTTTGTCTTGTTGCTGCCTTATTTGACCTACTGGTTCTCATCTCGTTTCCCAAAGGGAATTGCTTTGACAATGCATAATGACGACATGCTTCGTTTGCCTGAAATTCTTCTTTTTGTTTTTTTCCCCCTATGCAAATTAAATAGGCTAAGTGACCTCTTTCATGGGCTTAAGAAATCCCCAAACTTTTTATTCTCATCATTTTTTTTCCTTTTGCAAACATTGAGGCATTTAGCTTCTCTCCAGACACCGTACCAGCAATTAGGTTTTTTTTTTTGGTTTGTTTGTTTTTTCCTGCAGATTCTGTATTGGATAAAATAATTTATTGTTTCAATTTGTCTGCAGTCATGATGGATAGATGACGTCTAAAGGAATTATGATTTTTTAAAATGTTTTTTTCTTGTTATAATGTTTAGTATTTTTGTTTTATTTATTGTATTTGAAAACTGTTTACATCATGCATTTCACTGAGAGCAGCTTCTTTTTTTTCCTTTGCACCTTGACTATGTTCTGTTTACTTTTAATAGGGTCAAAGGAATACGGACGCTCGGATCCGTGTGGTTACTAGATTTACACTGAAAGCCTGAAGATTTATCGTGCCACTTGTTAGTAATTGCTCTAAATTTGACTGTATTAATTAAACCTCTTTCTCGTACACACTTTGCCTGCCTTAAACTAAAAGCCTGTGCATCCATCTGCCTGTTGATAATTATCTGTTCTTGTACATTAGTAAGACAGTAATGCAGTTTGTTTTGAGACTAATGGGTTTTCATCGTCTAATCGGTAGTTCAGGAAGAAAAAAAAAACTTATTGATTGTACAGCGCTTTTTCTTAGTAGACTCATGTCTTTTGCTGAAATTGGGGAGTTTCTCAGCAAGTTTGCACAAAACACTGGCAGCATGATTATCTGCCCTATCACAAAGCCTGTTCTGGCACTTTTATGGTATCCCAGTTAATGTGTTAAAATTGAAAGATTGTTCGTTGTGAATATATCGATTTAGCAGAGTTGCACTAGTTAGTCAAAGAAAAGTTTTGCCAGTTGGGCAACAAATTAGAGGGAAAAACTAAATTTAAATGTCTTGCTTTATAAACACTACAGTACAGTTCTACAGAATCTCCTCACCAAGTTATTCCATCAGTTTATGATGATGATGATGATGTCACCTCTAACACATCACTCCAAAATCTCTCATACTGTAGGTGTCTCATAGGAGATGGGGTCTGATGAGCATGAAGGCACATGATTTACGTTCTTCATCTGAACAAAACATTCAGCGAGACCTCGTGACATGTAAAAGTAGGCGGAGTCAGCATGGAATAGACCACTCCCATCAGGTTAGAAATAGTCATGATAGGATAAAGATGATCAGCCAGACTGTTGTTGTTTTTTTTTCCCCCCCCTTTAATTGCCTTTCTAAAACATTAGAAGTATTTTTCCCCAATTTCTAACCATAAACACTTGATTTTAGCCTAACTTGAAGATGTTTCACAAATACTTTCCTAGACTGACCTGAGATGTCAGGGTTTACTAGTAGACATAGACCTCTAGTATTATTTGTTAGTCCGGTACTTAACTTGCTGTAACTGTAGCACTGTTGTGAAGTTTTCTTCAGGGATTTTAAACACACTGAAAACAGTGATGAGAGACAGAAAGAGAGAGAGAGAGAGAGAGCGGGGGGAAAAATGAGATTAGTGACATATGTGACTTTCATTCCTTTTGGTACAACAAAACCTTTTTGTACACCATTATTACAGGTGAAACAGGATCTCCTACTGGTTTTTATCCACCCTGCTGTGCTCTGTTGTATATAATTCAGTGATCCATATCAGCAGTTGATTTAAACAGTATTTATTGTATTTATGTTCTATTTATGTTTGCTGTGTCTGGGCCTGATTCTGTGTTTTCTTCCTGCTCTGTCATCCAAAAAAAACTTTACACCACAGACAACCTCTTATGCAAATGTAAAAAAAAAAAATCTCTTAATCTTTCTGTTTTGGTTCCTTTTATTTTCTTTTTCTCACTGATACCAATAAAGTAAGTTACCTAACAAGTCTGGGTTTTTTGTTTTATTTATTTATTTATTTTTACTGGGAAGAGTTTTAAGTGTAGCCTGGCTGAAATTCAGACTCGGTGGAATAACTACAACTGGGTCTGATTTTTAGCTTCCTGATCCTGGTCCAAGGTGAGTTTGGTATCTGGATGGAACAAATGCATCACTGCCTACGTCCAGGGCTTATAAACTACCCTGGCAAGAAAAGCGTCCAAAGCCTGACTCATTCACTAATCCCAAATTAAAAACCACAAGCTAGTGTTGGGTTTTTGACTTGTCCGAGACCACAGCATGAGGCATATAATTTCTTTTTTGTGTACACTGATGCATTGTGAGACAGATGCAGTTCCACTGCTATTTATTATATATTTATTATATACGTGTGTGTGTGTGTAATTTATGGATTTATTCATCCTGAGATATGAGTTTGATTCCAAGTCCTGTTTTCTTCACGTATTTACACTGCCTGGCCAAAGAAAAAAGTCCCCATTTCAGAAGGGTCAAATTACTCGGCTGCATCGAGCACTTGAAAACAACTACAGACATTTATATTGGGTTGAGACCTGTCTGGCACATTATTAAAACTTGTAAGGACGGTGCTTAACCTGCAACTTTGTGGTCATAAGAAAAGCATTTGTTAGTGAGACTAATCAGGAAAAAAACAATCACTTAGATTTGCTAGGGAAAATAAAGATTAGACATTGGAGCAATGGAAAATGGTCCTGGGGTCTGATGAGTTCAGATCGACCCTATTCCAGGGTGATTGTTGCATCAGGGTAAGAAGGGAAGCTCAGGAAGTGATGCACCATCATGCATAGTGGCCACTGTACACTCAAATTTATATATGAATTCACCACCACCACACTGTTCGGCGTTAACAAAAGCTAAGTGTGCTCAATGAAATCTTGCTGTGTGGCCAGGCAGTGTATATTGGATATTTTCTCACAATTCAGAGTGGAGATTATAATGTAACTTCTGTACGGATTAATAGATGACAAGAAAGGTGTTCTGTTATCAGAAAAATATCAACACATGACTAGGTATTGTGATGCAACCCTAACACTTATCATACTGATCGTTTTTCTATAACAACATCCCTAAAGTAGTGTATTTCCCTTTCATTACAGCAATATGCCTTGTCAATGAAAGAGGACAAAGGACAAAGTGGCCAGACTGGTTCAAACTGACAGGACTCGCATAACTGTGGCAAACTCAGAATGCACAGCATGTAAAACCTTGCAGCAGATGGGCTACAAATGCAGCTGATCACATCAGATTTTTACTTCTGTCAGCTAAGAAGAGAAAGCTGAGGCTGCAGCGGGCACAGGCTCACCAATACCGAGAAGTGGAAGTAGAAGACTGGGAAAAAATGTAGCTTGTAGGTCTGAGGAGTCTCAATTTCTGCTGAGGCACACAGATGGTGGGGTCAGAAATTGGCAGCAACAGCGTGAATCCATAGACGCAACCTGCCTTGTGTCAGCAGACCAGGTTAGTGGAGGTGGTGTAACTGTGGAGAATGTTTTCTTGGCACACTTTGGGCTGGTTAATACCAATCAATTGTTGCTTGAATGTCACAGCCTATTTAACGTCTTGTTGCTGAGCATGTGCATCACTTCATGGCTACAATTTACCATTTTCTAGTATTCACCATCAAAAGTCACAAAGCCAGATGTGGGGAAAGTCCTGTAGTTCAGTAAAAGAAGAGATTCCCTGCTGCAAATGTTGCTCAAGTAAAAGTAGGAGTCCTCCATTTACTTGTACCTGAGTAAAAGTAGATATTTGCTCTACTTTTGAGTGGAGTAAAAGTAAAAGATATTCTTTAATAAAACTACTCAAGTACAGGAGAGTAACAAAGCAAATGTACTCAGTTTCCTCTCACTGCTGGTCGTCAAGAACTTATTTCATGAACCTGACAGTGAGTTTAATGTTTTTAAACAACCTTCCAAGTCACTGGATCTGAATCCAGTAGAACTTGAGATCTGCAGCAACTGAAAACCTGCAAATCTGAATGAGATTCTGGATTGTTTCCAAAATCTCGGGGAACCCCTGCCATGAAGAACTGATGCTGTTTTGGGAGCAAAGTAAAGTAATGGCCCTACCCAGTATTAGTACAGCGTTCTTAATAAAGTGCTTGTTAAGTGTATATAGCAGCTATAAACACTTATTCCTTTACCAGTCTCTCATTTATGCTTTTGAAGTTAAAACTAAAAAAGAAGAAACAGTTTGTTCATGTTACATAGAAACCACAAGCCACAAATGGCATTGCCTCGAAGACTTTCCTGTGGTGGGAAAACCTCTTGACCATTACAAAGCACGGCCACCTGAGACAACTTCCCCGAATGTTAAATAAACATCTTACAGAAAGCTTCGCCACTGAATATTACAAATATTACAAAAATGCAAACAAGAAGAAAATCCCTGCTCATTATTAGGCGGTCAGTTAGATAAAGTCCCTGTGCTGTATATGAAGGTCTAGCCAAGTCAAATAGGCATTTATTGTCATTACGCAGTGAAAGAAACAACATTTCTCCAGGACCCGGGTGCTACATGCATGCAACATAAATTAACGGAAACTAACTAGCCACCCAATTAGCTGAAACAAATCGAATTGACACCAGAAAATTTAACAAACTATTCTAAGTCCTATATACAGTAAAAGACACCAAAAAGAGGTAGGGGTAGCTTAGTGGTTAAGGCTTTGGGCTACAGTACTATACAGTACAGAAGGTCCTAGGTTCAAACCCCACGACCACAAAGTTACCAATGTTGGACCCTTGAGCGAGGCCTTCAGATGTGTAATGATACAAAAATGTAAGTTGCATGATATTTAAAAAACAGTAAACATTTCTTGTAGAAGTAGCAGCAGAGACAGGAAAGAGTACTCGTATGAATAGCAGCTAATATAAATACTGTGCAAGGGTAATGTATAAGAGTGCATTAATCTAAACCTGTAAATTTAAATAGTGGTCTGTACTAATATATAAAAATATATATTTAGTGTGTGAGTATGAAAAAATGCTAAATAAATGAGCAACTTCATTATCTCTGAATTTTCAGCAACCTCAAGGTACAGGACAAACCCCACTCCATATCGCTGTGCTTTGTTTTTTAACCGAAAAAACCAGTGGTTGGCCACCCAGATGCTTCTCCTCTCAGGTTTATTTTAACTTTACCCCCCACCACCATCTCCCCTTTTCCTCCCCTCAAGCAGCAATTTGTCCCAGCCTTAGAGAGCTCTAAAGCCCTGTCTCTGACACACAGTAATCCAGCAGGATCTAGCCTCCGCCGATGGGCCGGAACATGCCTAGCCCTCCACCTGTGTGTGTGTGTGTGTGTGTGTGTGTGTGTGTGTGTGTGTGCGTGCGGAGTCTCCTTAAAAACGAGGCACTCCACTGATCCCAAACTCCATTAAGTTCTTAATGTTTGACAGGCCGAGGTTGAAGATCCACCAGCTCATCTCTTCTTAAACGCGTTCCTTCACACATATCTGTGCCTGCAGTGTGTTTTTGCTTGTTGTGGTGAGATGTTTTTCATGCCAATAGGTTGACACAGTTGCCTTTTGTCTGCGTACAATAGGTTCCTTCTTATGTGGATTTTTTTTTTGCTCCAGATTTCCATTCAAGAAAATTTGTTGAAGGGGATTTTGGTAATCATTGACATGAAATGGACATGATAGTCGAGCGTAGATGAGTTCTGTTGCTTGTGGGAAAGTTTCCACAATATCGCTGTTCACCTCAGAAAATACACAGAAGCTGGGGGAAAGTGGTGTATCTAAGTCGCTGAGTGATGGTTACTGTAGCGTGAAGGATAAAAGTGTGTGTGTGTGTGTGTGTGTGTGTTGCGATTGACTCATTTGGCTGTGATTTGTATTGAAGAGAACCTAAATTGAACCTGAGTGTCGGCCTCGCTTAATTGTCTGTGCCAATTAGTGCATTGTCAGCCACCACAATAGCTCCAGTGTACCGAGGGAAACATTGTGCTTTGTGCTTCTCCAGTGGCCCACAGGCCAGTCAAGACTCATTTAGGGCCCTGACAACATGGGGCCCGAAATGCCAGTGTGGGGTGAGGAGCGAAAAGATGACTGTTGGGTGGAGGGGAAACAATGAGGACGTGAGACAGAGCGCAAAATACGAGCTCTGGAGAAACAAGCTGCTGAAACCCCCTCCTCATACATGGACACGGACAATGTCCTCTCTGACGTCCACCTGCTAATAATGACCTACATCAACACTGAGTAACGCAGCACCAGCCATCCGTGTCAGACATCACATGAACTGCGAATCCCCCCCCACCCAGTTTGTGCTTCTGCTTTCTGCTCGTTTCTCACAGAGCAATTCAACACAAATTAGATTTTTTACTTTCACCCATTAAATATACAAGAGTTTAATCTCACAGATTTGGACAACAAAATTGACATCGCTGTGACACTGTATAAATGTACACGGTCCACATATCAGTATAAATAAAAAACAAAATAACATGTTGTAATCATCTCCTAAACAGCTGAACTATACTGGTCATGGTGATTAGCTCACGGATTAACATTAGCTGTCTTATCTCTTTCACTTCGTCAGTAGATCTTATCTTGATGGCTGTCTGTCTGTAAACAACATTAAGACATAATAGTCTGCCTTGAAACCTTCACACACACACACACACACACACACACACACACACACACACACACACACACACACACACACACACACACACACACACACACACACACACACCAGCTCAAACTTTAAGAATGTAAAGTTAAATAACAACAGAGGAGGAAATCTCTAAAGTAATTGCACTTCATTACTATACTTAAGTATCATTTTAGGGGATTTGTACTTTACCTGAGGATAGTTGATACGTGATGCTCATTGCATAAATACATTATCGTTAAAAATAATCCTGTGGTTTAAATCATTTATTTCTTCTTCTTCTTCTTTTTTTGCATATAAGTTATGGATTATTTTTTACACATTATTAATTGTCTTTTAAAAATCCTAAAAAAAAATCCTAAATAAAATCAATGTGTAGCAATAACACAACTGCTCATGTTTTAGAAGACTGCTTGTTAGTCTCTCTTGTTTTCTTTTACAATTGCAATATTTTTAAACGGTTTAAATTTTACAGAACATTTCATGAAAATTCAATAGGGCTGCACAGTTGTAGAAAATCATGAACGATTATTTAGCACAATTAAGCATTAAATTATAAGCATAAATAATAGAAAATATTGGGGGAAAAAATTTTTCAAAATTTGAAATGCCATATGGATGTGCTGGATTTATAAAACTATGGAATTAAATTTATGTCAATTAAAAAAAAAAAGAATTGCAGAATTAAACAAAAAGTAATTGAAAGTGGGGAAAAAATAATTGCAGACCAAAAAAGGAAAGAAAAATAAATGCAAATGTTTCCTGCAGTTTTCCATTATATAAATTAATTGAAAGTGATAAAAAAAACAATTACAGAACACAAAAAGCTCCTGCTGTTTTTTTTTATTTTTGCATTTAATAATAATAATTAATAAATAATTGCAATACTTTTTATTTGCTTTCAATCTAATTATTTTTGTTTAAATCTTTATTTTGTTTAATCTTTTTTTTTTTTTTTGACACAAATCTAATTCCATATCACACAAAATGAGAATATCATTGTGGAAAGGAATGTGACACAAACATTGTTTAATCTTCATATTATCTTTATATATTTTTTAAATATAAAAGTTGGAAACCAAATAAAAAAGAATAGAAAATGGGTGGCTATTATGAGTGGGTGCTGCGAGAGGTACGACCACAAACCACACCCATGAGTGTTAAACTATATCCTTACATAAAAGAACAAAACCAAAGCTTTTGTCTTTGTTCTTTTAAATAGAGGAATATATTTATGTATTAAGACTTTGTTAACTTTCATTGATGTTTACATTTTAAAACTCTACTTTTATTTTTTTTTCCATGTTTTTTTTGTTTAGTTTTTTACTAATACACAATACTAACATCTGTTAGCACAAAGTCATGTGACCAGTGACACTACTAGGACTGTAAGTTAACTTAATCTTGCATTAAGTTCAGTAATGCTGTGTAATTAGACCGTATACATCTTTCACTTGTGTAACATTAATAAGCATCCATTGAGCAAATAGGAGTAATGAATGAGCGCAGGACGTGGATGTGATTAATCAGCCGAGTACTTGTGTGCATTGCATCTAACGACATCTTCTGGCATTCTTACTTTTCTGTTTCTAAAAATACAAAGTCAACAAAACTTCAGAGCAGAGTGAGATGATACAGGAACAATAAGAAATGGTTAAATCTACTCATTTAAATTGCATTTCTCTTTATGTCCATGTATGCATGCATGCATGCATGTGTGTGTATGTGTGTGTGTGTGTGTGTGTGTGTGTGTGTGTGTGTGTGTGTGTGTGTTCTCCACACATAAGACAAGAGGGTGGAGACAGATAAAGCCTATTGTGAAGACACCTGTACAGACATGCAGAGCGTCCAGAGAGAGAAAGACAGAGCTGGAAATGGGTCAGCACGTCTGCATACCCATCACACCACACAAATCATGTGCACCACACCTTAGCAAGCATCTGACTCACAGCACCATGCCATTAACACACACACACATACACAACAGTTGAATGCTCCACTGGTGCTGAACAGTGTGAGTTCTCCTCGAATGGAGGATGAACAGCTCTGACTAAAAGCTACGTTCAGTCCCGAGCTACAGCAGTGAGCCGTCCCGTCACTCAGACACCATCTTAATCTTTCCAAGTTTAAAAAAAAATTTTTTTTTAACTGGGATTTCTGATTGCGACAGAACTGCCAGGTCAGACAGATCAGGTTACCGTCAGCTCGACCTGACATACAAACCATAATAGCCTGAGATATCCTGAGCACTATTGGTTCTGTGCGGGTGTGAGTATACACGCTGATGAGTGAGCCCTAGAAAGCCTGTGGAATGTAGTTGTCTCTATTTGCTCTTATCTGTCAGTGTGGAGTTGTTGTTTAATCAGAGTAATCTGAGTGTTAACAGGCAATAGAGACGGTTAGGTCACACAGCACCACACACACACAATGACACACACCCAGTGAGACCTTTGGACCTGAAGAGAGTTAGTTGAGAGCTGTTAGCATAGTGAATCAAAAGAGAGAGAGAGAGAGAGAGAGAGAGAGAGAATAATTCCAAAACATCTCTTTGCCTCTGAGTGACTGTACAAGCAATGACTTGGCGTATCACTGAGAGCTGCTCATTGCGGTTATGGCCAGTACATTACTGTCATACGAGCACTATTTTAGGAGTCACAAACAACATGCTGTGCTCGATACCCAGTGTTAGACATGTGTGTATTTACTTAAGCTACAAGTTACTCTGTGGAAAAAATGCAGCTGAGATTAAAGTCATGTTTCTGAAAAATTTAGCTGTTCTACTTTAGCGTGTTTTTTTTTTTTTTTTTTTTTTTTACACTTGATGCCCTTCCTGACACAACCCTCACATTTTTATTCAGATTGTGGACGATCGCTTAGTGTATCCTGCAACCCAGCGATCGCACGCTGGGCATTGGCTCGGAAACATCCTGAGCCTTTTGCATGGCGGAACACTAGCTACCAGCTACCAGCGCTAACAGGTCAGAATTACACCTGAATGCGTGTTAAAAAGTGTCTACGCTCAAAAAGACCTAAATATTTCAAAGTAAAAAGTCATGTTTTTTTGCTACGCATAAATTCACACTTGTCAGTTCATAACATCTCTCAAAATTACGGGCACAAAAAAAAAAGATTAATAATTATTCTTATTAAAGAGGTATTAGCATCACTCATCTTTGCACTTCAATTCATTCATTCATTCATTCATCTTCTATACTGCTTATCTTGGTCCGGTGTCACTGGGGGGGTTGAACCTATTCTGGAACCTATCCAAGGAGTCTTTGGGCACAAGGCAGTGTACATCTGGATGAGGTTCCTCAAGGCAGGAATCGAACCCCGACCCCTGCAAGAGACAGTGCTAACCACCAAGTCAGCATGCAGCCCTATTACTATTAATTTCGATCACTTTAAGTGTATATATGAGAAATTCATATGGACTTAAGATCACATGGCGGTGTAGTGGTCAGTTGCCTTACCCCTCCAGAGTCAGGGGTTCAAATCTCAACTCAGGTGTGTGTGTGTGGAGTGTGCATGTTCTCCCAGTGCTAGGTGGGTTTCCCTGGACACTCCAGTTTCCACACACAGTGCAAAGACATCCATTGTAGACTAACTGGCGTTTCAAAATCGCTCACAGTGAGCGTGAGCGTGTGTGTGTGTGTGTGAGTATGCAGGGTTCCCCCTCTTTTTGTGTCCTAAGTTCCCTGGAATAGGCTCTAGACCCCCAGTTCCTTACACAGGATGAGGTTGTATAGAAGATGTATGAATGAATAGATTTTTATTTTTATTATGATTATTATCATACACAAAAATACACTACGAATACTGAAACTTTAAATAATATCATGCAAACAGTAAAGATGATTGAAATACTACCTGAAAAAGTCATGCTAGGTTTTGAAGTTCTAATAAGTTCGTTGAATTTCTAACTCAATTCTTCTTTTTATTAAAATGTACTTGATTACAATAACAATGATTAAAAGTAAATTATTCATTAAAAGAGTCCTTTATTAGTCATTATAATTCCATGCCCTATAAGGATAGTTAAGGGTAGTAATAATTAACACTGTGTTGCGAGGTGTGGGTTAGAGATGGTAGTCATGTCTCCAAGGTTTCCTGAGCTCGGATTACACACTGTGTGGAGTTTGACATGTTCTCCGCATGTCTCAGTGGGGCTAAATTGCTCCTATGTATGAGTGAATGTGGGTGAATTTAGAGTGAACCATCTAGAGTGAACCAGGTTGAGCCACTTTGTTGCCCGTATTCTCAGATTCAGTGCCGCCCTGATCAGGATATAATGCAAAGTTGTCCTCTCTTTACATCCTGCTCTTTACGATTCCATTCTCAAATCTGATTAGTCTGAAGGTCTACATGAATTTGCTCATTCTGAAGGAAGTCTCCAGCTGTTTCTTTAAGTGTTACAACCGGAGAGAGAGAACCACTTTCAGTGGACAGGTTTGCTTTAATTTCAAGAGAGAGAAGAAACATGTGGCTGGAAACATAATAACTGTTTCTAGATGCAGTCGTCTGTGTTTCACAGACATTTCACAGGCGTAATCATACTGTGTAGTACGTTAATAATTTATCATTATTATTATTCTAGTGTTAGACCAGGCAAATTTCTGTTAACTAAGAGGAATAAACCAGTATGGGACATGTTGTTCTAGGAAAATGGTAAGGGTCTCCATTATTCTCAGTGCATCCTGTCATGCTTTGTTCCTTCTGTAAATAACAACTTTCAAAATTAATTAATCAATGATTAAATCTCCTCCGTATTGTTTATAAGAAGCATTCAATTTTCAATCTCTTCATCTGCCTGCAACAAATGTGTGTGTCTGCATTGTATATGTGTGTTATGTACTGTACCACCTGCCTAAGCACACTCCATTTTAAAGACAAATAAAGTCACTCATTCACTTGTGTACACTTCACATAGAGAGGTTTTTAGGTTTGCAAAGTATCCAGGTACAAATCTGTATATCCATCAATACTGACAGAGAAATCCATATGAGCGAGAGAGAGAGAGAAAGAGAGAGAGAGTTGCACAGATGTTTCCAAGTGCACTATCAGAGAAAAGGCATTGAATACAGTATCAATGGAAGTAATTGAAAACAGTTCCTTCTCTCTCTTATGTTTGTGCACATAAGCGACCTCTGAACTTCAGAGCTTTGACCAACAGAGCATCAAAGTGGACGCTAGCTGGTCACCAAGGTGACGCTATCTCCAGGGCAACCGTGTAGAGAGCTGCTCCTCCCTCTCTCTTTTTCTCCAAGGTGTGTGTAATTAAGCTTACATTAGGCGGCATTATGTGAGTGTTTGCACACGTCCATCTTAAACAGTCCTTGAAGGTAAATACAGAAGAACAGCGGGACGAGCTGGAAGCCCTCTTTAGCTTTTTTTTTTAGCACACAACTACCTGCTCCCACAAAAATTCATTCAGTTCTTGTTTCATTCAGAAACAACAACTAAAGCTTAAGCTATAAATCTGAAGATATATATCACATATTAGTATGTCTATATAAACATGAATACATGAAACTGTATTATTATTATTACTATTATTATTAATGGCATGATAGCGTAGTTGCCTCATGCCTCCAGGGCCCAGGTTCGATTCCCACTTCAGGTCTGTGTGCATGGTGTTTGCATGTTCTCCCTGTGCTTGGTGGATTTTTTTCCAGGTGCTCCGGTTTTCTCCCACAGTCCAAAGACATGCAGATTAGGCTAATTGATGTTCTCAAATTTCTCCAAGTGTGTGAATGACAATCTGGTATCAAGCTGGCAACCTGACCCCTTAAGTAACTGCCACATAACCAACAGATATATTTACAGGGTGGGAGGATGCAATGCCCAATGTGCCAGATGACAAGTGGACTGAAAAAATGCTTAAAAAAAAAAAAAAAGATTATTATGGTTATTTGGGCATCGTGGCTTACTGGTTAGCTCTGTCGCCTTGCACCTCCATAGTCAAGTTTTCAATTCCCACCTCAATTCTGTGTGTATGTTCGTCTCATGCATGGCGGGTTTCCTCCGGGTACTCTGGTTTCTTTTTTCAGCCCAAAGACATGCGGATTTGGCTAATTGTGCCCAAATTGCCCATAGTGTGTGTGTGTGTGTGTGTGTGTGTGTGTGTGTGTGTGTGTGTGTGTGTGTGTGTGTGTGTGTGTGTGTGTGTGTGTGTGTGTGTGTGTGTGTCGTGTGTGTGCTGTAGTGTGCTGCTGCACTGTCCAACTGCCCCTTCCAGTCTCTGCAAGGATAAGCAGTATAGAAGAAGAATGAATGAACATTATTATTATTATTATTATTATTATTATTATTATTATTATTATTATTATTATTATGTGAAATTCATGGTTTACTTTCTTTGTATACTGTATGTAAAATACATACGTTTTTTTAAGTTTCAAATGTGAAAGACAAGAAAATAATTATTTAATAATTAAACATTATCAAAGCATTCTTTTACTTGTGACTTTTCTGTTACACATCTAGCATTCACTAGATGTGTGAGTGTGTGTGTGTGTGTGTGTGTGTGTGTGTTTATGTGTGTGGAGGGGGGGTACCTGGAGCCTATCCCTGGAGATTTAAGGCAAGAGGTGGGGTACACCCTGCACACACACCAGGCAATTTGGGAACATCAATTAGCCTAATCTGCATGTATTCGGACTGTGGAAGGAAACTGGAGAAACTGGAGGAAATCCACCAAGCGCGGGAATCAAATCCTTGCCTGTGGAGGTGCAAGGCGACAGTGCTAACTACTATACCACCTTCTGTAACACATTTAAAATGTTTTTTAATGCACAAATTTTAGTTGCTATTATTATAATTTATATTATTATTACAATCATCCTTATGTGTAGTAGTAGCAGCAGCATTTTTGTTATTGTTATTATTATAATAATTATATTATATTATTATTATTATTATTATTATTATTTGTTGTTGTAGTAGCAGCAGCAGCAGTATCCTTGTTATTGTGCTTATTATTATTAAGCTATATTTTTCTCCTGTCCACAGACACACCCTGGCGTAACTGCACGCGACCCAACGGCACCTGTTGCCTAACAAAAACCTCATTTCTGCTCCTTCGTTCTGATTGGCTGCGTTTGAGTGACAGGGCGGGGCCAAAATCAACGGACAACCCCTTTCCACTCAGACCTTTACTAGGGCATATTGACAAGAGGCGTGACCTGAGAGTGTTGTGGGCGTGGTGTGGTCGAGTAGTCTAATCAGAGACTCGAGCAGCCCACAGAGAGGCGCGCGGGGCAACACGGCAGAGCGCGAGCCCAGTTTGAAAGCGAGTTTGAGGTAAAAAAAAAAAAGAAGAAAGAAATTAAAGTCGGGTTTAAAAACTGTGAAGTCGCCTGGAAGTGTACAGTCTAAATAAGGTGGATTTTAGAGACAGCAGTGTGTGTGTGTGAGAGAGAGAGAGACGCACACACCTGGAACCTGTTGCGATGAAGCGGAGCGTCAGTGAGGGACAAATCTCTCAGCGGTCACGATGAACCCGGAGGAAACCCAAGAGGAAATTGTCTCCTGAAAATTCCACTAAACCTGTTAAAGTAAAACGCACTTTTAACGTTTGTTTACTGCGCGCGCGGTGAATGATTTACTCCGAGCAGGGAGTGTGTGCACGCGCTGCTTTTCCGGTAAGTTAATAACCTCTAATAACATGATATTAATATGAGATTTAAAAAAAATCTTCTTTAAACATGGGAATCTTTAAAAAAAATGTTGAACTTTAATGATAAACTGACGGTTTGTTGTTTTCTTGTTTTCTTCAGGAGAATGCTGCGCGTGAGCCGTCCTCGCGCACTTGGACCAGAGTGCACTTGGGGTCTGGAATGGAACTGAGCTGTGATTTACTGCACTGTGGACTGTGGATATGCTGCTGGAGCAATTACCCTTTCCTTCAGGGATTCCTTCTTTCCGAAGGGTAGCAATAAATTAGAAGCAGGTTCCCGTGCTGAGAAAGCTCTCAAAGAAAAATTCCTTTATTTTATTGTTTTGGTTTCCTCTCTTTCTCTTTCCTGCTCTCTCTCTCTATCTATCTATCTATCTATCTATCTATATATATATCTTTGAGAACGAACTCAGTGGTGCAGGGACGTTTGACGATGGCGAAGCCTCTTGCCTGTCCTGTGGTGTTTCGGCTACTTGCGTTCCTTGTCTCCCAGCTGCCACACCTGGCACTCGCCGCCTCCAAGGACATCGTGTGTGAACCCATCACGGTGCCCATGTGCAAAGGCATCGGCTACAACCTCACCTACATGCCCAACCAGTTCAATCACGACACCCAGGAGGAGGTGGGATTAGAAGTGCATCAGTTCTGGCCTCTGGTTCGGATACGCTGCTCTCCGGATTTGCTGTTTTTCCTCTGTAGCATGTACACCCCGATCTGTCTCCCAGACTACAAAAAGCCTCTTCCGCCATGCCGCTCTGTGTGCGAGAGGGCCAAGAAGGGCTGCTCACCTCTCATGATCCAGTACGGCTTCGAATGGCCCGAGCGTATGAGCTGCGAGCAGCTTCCTGTGCTTGGTGAGCCAGACCGGCTGTGCATGGACCACAACAACAGTGAGACCACCACTCTGTCGCCGCCGTTCCCCAAACCTACCCCCAAGGGCCCGAACAGGCACCGATCCACAGCCAAATCGGGCGTGCCTCAGAAATGCGACCGGGAGTGCCGCTGTCGAGAGCCTTTGGTCCCTATTAAGAAAGAGACTCACCCGTTGTACAACCACGTGCACACGAGCTCGCTGCCTAACTGCGCTCTTCCTTGCCACCAGCCCTATTTTTCCCAGGACGAGCGCGCTTTTACAACCTTCTGGATCGGTTTGTGGTCCGTCCTGTGCTTCATCTCCACCCTCACCACTGTGGCTACGTTCCTTATCGACATGGAGCGCTTCAAGTACCCTGAGCGGCCCATAATTTTCCTGGCTGCTTGCTACCTCTTTGTGTCACTGGGCTACCTCGTGCGACTGCTAGCGGGTCACGAACGGGTGGCATGCGGTGGTTCTGGTGACCAGCAGCACGTCCTGTACGACACCACCGGCCCGGCTTTGTGCACGCTGGTCTTCCTGCTCATCTACTTCTTCGGCATGGCTAGCTCCATCTGGTGGGTGGTGCTGTCGTTCACCTGGTTCTTGGCTGCCGGGATGAAGTGGGGAAACGAAGCCATCGCGGGCTACTCGCAGTACTTTCATCTGGCGGCGTGGCTGGTGCCCAGCGTTAAGTCGATCGCCGTTTTGGCCCTCAGCTCTGTAGACGGAGACCCTGTTGCTGGAATCTGCTACGTAGGCAACCAGAGTCTGGAGAGTTTGCGAGGCTTCGTGCTAGCACCTTTAGTGGTCTACCTCTTCTCCGGGTCACTCTTCCTGCTGGCCGGGTTTGTGTCGCTCTTCCGCATCCGCAGCGTCATCAAGCAGGGTGGCACCAAGACGGACAAACTGGAAAAACTGATGATTCGCATCGGGCTGTTCACCGTGCTCTACACCGTGCCAGCCACCATCGTGGTGGCGTGTCTAGTCTATGAGCAGCACTCCCGGCCCGGCTGGGAGCAGGCGCTGGCCTGTACCTGTCCCTCAGAGCGCCAGCAGCTCGGCCTGGGCCCCGAATACGCAGTCTTCATGCTCAAATACTTTATGTGCTTGGTAGTAGGCATCACGTCCGGTGTGTGGATCTGGTCAGGAAAGACGGTTGAGTCTTGGAGACGGTTTGCAGCGCGCTGCTTCCCATGCAGGGCCAGAAAGCCACCTGCATCAGCCTCCTCTATGTACAGCGAAGCTAGCACGGCACTTACCGCACGAGCCGGGTCAGCACCACCCGGATCCTACCACAAATCAGCTCCGCCGTCGCACGTCTGAGCAAATGGGTCCACCTGGATTTTAAATGAAGGATATTAACGAACTGCTCTCTTGTTCCTTAAGTAGCCAAGTGCTGCTTGTATTCTAAAGTACGATCAAATGGAATTTAGACTTCTGAAATTGGAAAAAGGGAAGAAAAACTATTATGGAGTTAACTGGAGAATGAACTCCTCCTGGCCCAAATAATGCTGGGGGAAAAAAAAAAAATCACAAGCGCTACAAGACACTCTGTCCTACTTAACAATTCTTGTGGGCATGTTATTTATTTGTGTATGTAAATATTTGTTCTTTTTCGCATTGTGTTCTACAGGGAACTAACTCTGAGAGTGTGTGCGTGTGCGCACATTTGTGCTTTTATAATGGAAACCAGAGGTGGAATATTTTCACCATATCAAGACCTTGTTTAATTTTAAATCCCATATCCAGTCTTCAAATGTGTTTTGCTGGTAAATAAGTGAAATTGTGAAAAGAATTCTAAAATGATGTGGGACGACGTTGGGTCCGTTGTCGAGTACAGCATCAACAGGGATCCTGAGCACACGCATGTCTTTATCACGGGAAAAGTTAAGTTTGATATCAGATGGCTTCGCGAAATTTAGTCCCGTAGACAAAAATGATTAAATCCTGAAAAAGAAGTGGAACAGAAAACTCAGGCTGGAAATCATGATAGATTTGGTATCGCTTACTCTTGACACCCATCTAGTGGCCAGTTCTGATCAGTATCATGTTAATCTTTTCAGTTAAGCTGGACTCTTACACCTCATCCTCGGTGTATTTACGACTGTAAATCAGACGAGCATCAGATTACAGTTTACGTACTTCCAGCTTATCTTGCGCAAGTCCATCCTAGGTCAAGCTAATTCTTCAGGACCTGTGTATGTGTGCGCGCGTGTAGACCTGACAAAACATTTGTTCACTCAAAAGTGTTAGAAATATACAATTCTTTTGCTACAGTGCTCTTAATTTAATGGCATAGACGGCATTTTCTCAAGCCTTTTGCATCCTGCTGCTTAACTCCAGTACCGATGATGATAGGAGAATCCGATCCATCGTTTTCTTGTTTATACGTGTGTACATATTTGTTTAATGCCATGTGTGTAAATCATGTAAACGGGCATTCTTTTTTGTTTTTTTTTTGGAACAGGCAGCACTGCGGCTTTGGGTGTAAATACTTTTTGTTTTTTTTAAACAAACAAATGTTAATTGGTTCCTGAGATTTTTAAAGAAGATTTTAGATATTTATGAAAACTTGGAGTGTCGTGTTTTATTGGTTTCTCTTATTTGTAGAGAATAAAACTGTGGAGCAATCTGTGAACAAGTGCTTTCTAGATTGTTGTTTCCAATCAGACTCGTATCTTTAACACAGGGGTGTCCAAATCCAGTCCTGGAGGGCCAGTGTCCAACACAGTTTGGTGCTTCTTCTTCTCCAACACAGCTGATTTAACTAATCTGTTAATTACTAGGTTCAGTGGGTGTGTTTACGTGTTGGTGAATTACAAACTGTCCTGGTCACTGGCCCTCCAGGACTGGATTTGGACACCCCTGCTTTAACATTTCAGTGACTTACAATCACATGTTGGAGGTTTACATGGACACAATTTCAGGATGCATCCTCCTCTTAATTGTAGTACAAAAGCCATAGTATGTTAAATAACTGATATTTGTGCCTGTGATTATTATTTTTTTTCTTACACCTGTTACTTTGCTGGCAAAGACCCCTACATGTTATGAAAGTCCTGATTAACCCACAGGCACAAACATCACACACAACTCTTTGACTGTACGAAACACCTGACTAGTCGTACGTTATATCGCAATAGATAGCTGATCGTACATCTTTAGTCATATGCACAGCAAACGTCAAACAGGAAAACATGTTTACATGATTAGTGTTTATTTAAAATACTCCATCTGCAATTGATTTCAATTAAAAACTGACAAAGTTCACAGCTAGTAGCCTACATAGTAAGCAAAAAGAAAAACAAAAAGAAAGAAAAAAAAAGGGAAAAGTCAGTTTTTGTTTCTATGTAGACAGGTCATTGGTTGTTGCAGGGCAGAGCGAGCGCCGGTGAGAGACCTCTACCGGAGGACAGGAAGGAGACGGTTTGAAGATGCTCGTGGTCTTGACTGAGAGAACTCTAGGAGAGCACTGCGTTGGATCTGCGGATGCCCACCAGGTTGTCGGCGCTGAAGGATCTCCTCATGGCCGCTCTGCTCAAGAAGTCTTTGTACTTATCCTCGCAAAGTCTGGAGATCGCCTGTACCGCAAAAATGACACGCTTGGTTAGTCCCAGTTTTGTCCCTCCCTTGGTTATTGAGCTGAGAGTGTAACTAAAGGGTGGCTCGGATCGACTGACTTGCCGCTTACCTCTAGTTTCTGAGCGCGCTCGTTGCTCAGAGGCTCCAGGGGGAAACTCAGGTTGTTGTCGTCTGCCAGCGAGCGCAGATCAAAGTAATACTTGGCATAGACGCTGGCTGGAACGTTGATGTTGAACTGCAGAAGCTCCAGGAAGTGCCTCTCCATTTCATTCCTGATGAAACGGTTGAACACAAGAAGATAATTTATTTATTTATTTAACTGCTTCAATTCTAATTTGCACAATTTTCCACTTATGCCCAACTCAGGCAATCAACCGGAACGTCTGACCCTTTAGGTTTGCTCTGGCACCACATGGTTGATGTAACTAACAAATACGTGTCTGGAAGCCTGTTTTAAATACATCTACTTACTTCAGAAATCATTACTGGTCTAAGAGACCTTCTCTTTATGAAACATTGTCGCTTAATTCTAACTAAAGGACAGAAAGTAGTGGTGCATGATGCCTATCTGTGAAATGTTACAGCACTCCGTTACATACTGATTTTTGCTGCATTTGAGTAGCTCATGCTGTGGCCTAGACCACATCACATTCAAGTCTGCTTGAATTAATTCAACAAACTGATATACAGCACCAGTCTAACATTTAGACACAACTTCTAATTTTTTTTTTTTACATTCTAGACCAATACTGGATGTTTTAATATTATGAATTAACACATATGGCATTAGGTAATTAAGTACCGGAAGTCACCTCGGTCATTATTCAAAGGCATGAAGGTCAAAATTCTGAAGTTCTTCCAAGAATAGTATTGTCAAGTGCGTTTGCAAAACCCTTTAAAGACCATGATGAAACTGGCTGTCATGAAGACCTTCCCAGGGAAGCAAACCAAAACTCACCTCTGCTGCAGAGGAAAAGTGCATTTAGATTCACCAGCCTCAGAAATCACCAATAAACAAACAGCACCTCAGATGAGAGCCGTTACGAAGCCGTTACAGAGCAAAAGTATCAGATGCATCTCAATATCAACTGTTCAAAAGAGATTATTGTATATTGTGGACGCCTTCAGCATTGTTTTACACTGTAGAAAGAAAGAGAAATTAGGAAAGACCATGGAATTAGAGAGTGTGTCCAAACTTCTGACTGCTAGTGTAGCTTGAGATGTTAGATGAGAGAAGCGTTTGTTACTGTTATCCTAGTGCTATAGCTCTGGTGAAATTGAAATGCAGCAACACACACTCGACATCAACACGTCACTTGTAGTAAAGGATAAGTATTCCTCTGTAACATTTACATCACGTCTGTTTTCCCCTCCTGTCATGATTATTCATTCACTCCTAATACACAGGTGTCAGAGCCAGCCCTATGTGAAGTACAATACTGTATTTTTATTTACCGCTCCTGATTCAGCTTAGCTTTTTTTGCACTAAATGTTATGCTTGAGCAGAAACACACACGCTGTTCTGAGAGCTGGTGGTTTTGTCAAGACTTCATTCTGACATTGCCATTACTGACATTCAGACTGAGCTGGACAACTCACTCACTTCACTGTCCTTTACGAACTCTACAGATGATCAAGTGAATTTAGTCGTATTTCTCCTCATCACATGCGCGCTTTTCTCTCTCGTCATCCCTGTACTTCTGAGAGACAGCGGCGATGCCTGTCGCCGTGGAGACGGCAGCCCGGATGCTTCAGGGAAAAGATACGCGGGGCAGTACGGGGAGAAAGCGAGGGCGAGGGGGCTACCGGTCGCCAGGGGCAACAAATGGAGTGGGCGAGAGCCTGGGCCATTATGTAGGGGTGCTGAGAGCACTCGAGTCCGACCGGCACGGAGACTCACAAAGCCAACTTCAATAGACAGGATGAAAATAGAGCCGACGGAGCATGGGGCTGTGGTGGAGAGGAGAACGGGGACATGGCCTCGCGCACACACACACACACACACACACAACAGTGAACATGGTGTGCAAGCTAATACTAGTATCCCTCATATTTATATGAGGAAGAGGAAGAATAAAATAAAAAATTACAGATGCTGTTTTTCTTCTATATTGTTTTGGTTTAGAAATACATGCACTTAATAATTGAAGAGAAGAAATTTTACACAACAAAGGAAATTTCAAGTAATGTGTATTTGACCCATTTCTGCAAAGGGTGCCAATAATTTTAGGGACAACTGTAAGGAATGTCTGGTACTTCTGATCTATACTGCAGGGCACAGAAAGAAAAAAAAAGTGTGCTGTTTATCCTACTACAAGCACTCAGCTTCTCCACACACACACACGCTCACACACACGCTCACACACACACGCTCACACACACACGCTCACACACACACGCTCACACACACACGCTCACACACACACGCTCACACACACACGCTCACACACACACGCTCACACACACACGCTCACACACACACGCTCACACACACACGCTCACACACACACGCTCACACTCACATGTCTTCAACAGTGATGTCCTTGAGGATCTGGCAGTAGTCAACGTTCCACACGGCCTGATCGTCCCAGACTTTGGAGGCCAGTAAGATGGCGCCCAGGACGATTCTCTTCCAGTTACTCGGGCAGATGTCCAGCTCAGCGTAGGTCAGGAGCCGCTCCAAATACACCTGCAGCACAAAGCGAAGGTCATATCCCTCATCCCCGCCCAGACTCTACAACGTGCAACGAGAGTGGCCAGGACTACAGTGAACTGATAAGAGGTAAATGTACTAAATGACTTTAGCAGACGCTCTTATCCAGAGCGTCTTCCATTTATTTATTTATTATCTTATTTATCTTATCCAGAGCGTCTTCCATTTATTTATTTATTCAGTACTGTGCACAAGTCTCACACCACCCCTCATTCCTTCATATAAAAATTTATTAAATGATGTAGATTAACTTAAAGAAATGAGAACAAATGTTTTTCCCCCCCTGATACAGGCTGCAAAGGACCTAAAGATACGATTAGTTCTTGATGCAAAACCTCAAGTAGCTCAGAAGGCTAAGGGACTGTGTTACTGATCGGAAGATCGGCGGTTCAATCAAATCGAATCAAATTCAAATTTTATTTGGTCACATGCACAGTCAATCACAATATGATATGCAGTGAAATGCTTACACGACCGCTTGTGACCTTTAAACACAAATTATCAATAGAAATAAAAATAATAATAAATTGGGGAATGGAAATGAATAAAATATAGAGACGATAGGAAAAACGAAATACAAAATATGGGATATAGTAAAGAAAAAAAAAAAGAAAAAAAAAATATATATATATATATATATTTTTTTAAAACAACCTAGCTGTACAAAATATACATAGTGATAACTGTACAAATATGCAGCATATTGAAATGTGCAAAAGTGTGAAAAATGAAATGGATATCAATGTCCAGACGTATGCAGGAACGAAATGACCAGAGTGTGCAAAATGAAGTGTGCAAAAATAAAATGAGGTATAAATGTCTATAAATGTCTGGAACGATCCAGGTAAGTACAAATGTGCATGAGTAATCCGTAGCTCTACCCGGTTGTCACTGTTTGGCCCTTGAGCAAGGCCCTTAACCCAATCTGCTCCAGGGGCGCTATACATGGCAGTCCCTGCGCTCTGACCCCAGTTACACTGGAATATGCGAAGAAGGAATTTCACTGTGCTATAATGTATATGTAACAAACAAAAAAAAGCAACCTCATTTCTCCTCTTGTCTGTTCCAACCACTCAGAATTTAGCATCTGCACCGGTTTCTCACAGGTTCACACGTTAAATCAGATGGTTTTTCATATGCTTGAATGATTCATGGGTCACTGTGTGGCTTAACATAAAAAAACCCACATTCCTCAAACTGGTCAGGAATATGGACTGAACAACAAAAAAAATCCCTCAAGAAGCCTGGAGAACTATTCCTCAAAAGTTATCCAGCAAAATAGGATGACTATTTTACCCACCGAGTTGTGCTTGTCTCTTCATTTTGTATTTATTATTTAGAACATATGCTCTACATGTCCACCTTGTTGCTGCTGGTTTTGTAAATTTCCGATTGGTTACTGGTTTTGAGACACCCTGCAGAAAAGGACCTGGTGTATCAAGGTTCTTGTACTGAGGCACTCTGCTGCCCTCTAGTGGACATCAAAGGCATTCGTTAAAAAAATGTAGCCACAGGGGGAAAAAGAAAAACCTTCCATGGTGTATAATTAATATGGTTTATTCTTGGTCTACTTGGAATTATTAATCTTAATCATGCAGTAGTGTTTTTCAAACCCATCACATTTATACATTTTCCTCTGTTAAAGTGTACTTAAAAAAGAAAAAGAAAAGAAGAAAAAAAAAAACTTAATCATCTATTGATATAATTTTTTTTCTTCACTTCTATAATAAATTTTGCTCCTAAGTTGCTAAATCTTACCCACAGGGTATCATCATGCGACACTGACTGATCTCCGTTAAATATCACATGACTGTAATACTGCATTGACGCCAGGCCTGTACGGGCGGTGAACTGTAATTTAAATTCCATTGTGTACTGTGTGTTGTTACCAGTGTGACGATGGCACACTCGGCGGTGAGCTGAGCAGCACTGAACAGCGTCCTGACAAATCGGTAGATGAGTTTGTGTTCGGGGTCCGTGCGCGAGTAGTCGTCAGGAACTTGCTCCCTCTGCGAAGGTCACATTTTAAAATCAAAATGTCAAAATCAAGCATATTAGTGTTTATTGCCATATCAGCTTTATAACCAATAGAATATGAAGTTATAGATATAATGTAAGGGATTTAAAAGGTAGTGAGAAAGAAAATAAATACATAATAAAAATAAAATAAATAAATATCACATTATAACATGGCTTTAAAATCTAGTGTAAAGGATTTCATGAATACACTGTAGTGTTCTTGTAAAGTTTCAGTAATACGAGAGTGACTCAGAAATTATCCACACTCTGGCTGTAGGATTGATTTTACTTTTTAACTTTTAACAGACAAATGCTTTGTTTTTCGACAAAATTTCCAAGCTTCCGTATTCCCTCGTTAAAAAATGTTTACGGCTGATTTGCAAGCATTGAATGCACCGCTGTCTTCACTACATCAAGAGTGAATCTTCGTCATTGTAGGACGAAATCAAACAGGTGAAAAACTGATGGACCGAGATCAGGACAATAGTTTTTATCGTCAGTGTCGTCAGTGTGGGCAGAATTGTGCGGACATGGCATTGCCATGCGATATCACAACGCGCTTGGATAACGGCCCTTTGCGTTTAATCCAAAGTTTAGACTATATGACTGTTACGAGCACTCTTGATTGTTGAGCCTTTTTCCTGATAAATGTTCCATCCGACCTGCAACACAACTTGGCACAGGTTTTACGCTGGGTGCCCTTCCTGATGCAACTTTCCCTGAGGTTTGGGTCCTACCACTGAGGGTTAGGGTCACCGATGCCCCATCGCCTTCCTTACTGTAGAGCATCAGTCCAAATTTTGTTTGCAGATATCTAAATACTTCTGTTTCTGCTCTTCCGTAAGGTGTTTCAGCACCAGGTACACTCTCAAACCACAAAAAACAAACAAATAAATAAATAAACAAATCACTGCAGGCTGCTCTTCTTTGGTGCAAATCACAAGTGGGACATCCATTTTTGCTCGCAACACAGTTACAAATGAACTGATGCAACACAGCAGTGAGCAGGAAAGGCTTGATGAGACAATTTGGCTACACAGTAGTCTTAATATAATCGGAGCGCTGATAATTTTTTACTCGCGCTCGCAGAAATGCGATTGTGAAGCACTATTTGAAACACCACTAGGCTTCATGAAACTGCAAAGCTCTTAATTAAATCTCGCTACTAGAACCGAAAACGTTACGTTCGAACCCTCGGCTGACGGAAATACTTTTCTCCTGTCAAAATAAGCGAGTGAACTGGAGAAAATGAGCTGTGAAAACAGCCGTACGTCAGATGATTTCTATCTCGGGCTGTGTGACAGATTATTTCTCGCTCAGCCATGTGTACTGATTTATTGCTTTGAATATAGCATCCTGAGATAAAGAGCGAGCTCAGGCTGACTTTCAATAAAGTAAACCATCTGTCGGTCTCCAGTCGGCTGGAGCCGCTCACAGGACGACGCACTTACAGACAGAGGATGCTTCTTCTCGTCAAATATGTCCAGTGATCTGTCCGAGTCCCTGTACACACACGAGCGAGAGAGAGATCGTCTTAATGACACTGTAATATGCACAACACATCTTCAAATCAGTGTAATTTCGTTATGCTGAAAAAAAAAAAAAACAGCATACCTGTTTTTGATGTGGTAATATATTGCTAGAGTAACACTAGAGGGAAGAGAGAGAGAAAAAAATTATACAATTAATAAAAATCATGTCATTACATTTAATTATCACATTACTTATTGCAGTCATTTGTTACATTACTGTTAGCTTTGTATCTTAGAGAACTGTAATGTTGTGAATTGCGCCATGGAGCGAAAAAGCAGAAATTTACCTTCACTGTTTTATCGCGCATCATAACACGAATCATACACAAGTGCCACATCGACAATAAAGACAGCGAGCGGTGATAAAGCCCGTACGCTGGAGTTATTAAGCTCACCATTTTATTGTGCTTTTCAGGTTGGGCTGGCTGACTGTACTATCGTCGATGAATATCGTTGAGCAGGAGCTGTATTTTTTGGATAGAGGACCTGGAGATACCTGAGGCGGGAAAAAAACAAAACAAAACAAAAAAATACAGGCTTTAAGTACACGCATACTGGATGAAAAAAATGGAAGTGTAGGATATTGAGAGGACTTACATGGTTTATATGATTGCTTTTCCTCTTGTCCCGGACTGAAAGACAGAAAAGAGAAAAAGTCACAGCGTTTCATTTCACATCACTAGATGTTGTATAACAGAGATAATACAAAGCACTCACTCACTCACACACCATCTATACCACTTTATCCTGTGTTCAGGGCCACATGGGGGGACGTGGGGTTTGGGGGGGACTGTGGGAGGAAACCCACCAAGCACGGGGAGAACATGCAAACTCCCTGCACACAACACTACTGTATATATGTACTGTAATTCATGCAAGCGTATTTTCTTTGGTATGCGCTGTCGTTTTTTTTTGGTATACGTAGAGTAAACAGTAATAATTCACCATCCCAAGGCACGTTCTCCTCTACGAAAACTCGTACGACTCGTTCTCTCTACAGCACTAAACAATTT